>JADDOH010002554.1:0-339583 GCA_016648135.1 Agrypnia vestita | reverse complement strand
CAGAAACTTTTCTTTGAAATACAAATATCCTTAATAAACTGAGTTTTAAAAGTTGATTCAAATAAAGTTTTTTTCAAGAGTTCTAGTGCTAAACTCCCCTTCAATTTTCTCTTACCCCAATTTCGTTTCTCCCACGAAATTCATCAATTTCGAGTGAAAAGTAAAGATGAAAAAGCTGTTATATAATTACGCTTGAAAAGTCAATATTCGCTTAAGTATTGACCACTCCGACTTCTTACTAGTCTTACTGCTCTATCGATGTGATCTGAAGTACCGTTACAATAGCAGAGGTGGTGTTCACTTCTTAATATTTAAAATCTGTGTTCTTATCTGTGTATTGCTCCCCATGCTTCTCTGTCCTGGACACCAACCAGTTGTATTACCTTTTTAAATGAATATTTTTTTCTGGAGCGCTGTCTTCATCTGCAAATATTATATTTCCCTGATATATATTTCTTAGGTACTTGGTAAAATTAATCAACTTCTTAGATATAATAGATGTAGATAGAAAATGTGGAAAGATAAAACAAGTGAATATTATTATAAAATGCAATTACTGAAAATAGTAGAATATTGCGAATAAGAATGCGAAATGTGTTATAAAATAAAAAATCTGCATTAAAAAAAAAAGAAATATAAAAAGTTTTGTGAATGTTCGCATACATGAAAAAATAGAGTTCAATGAGCACATTAATAATTTGAAACCTGTTTTCTAATGTTGGGTACATGCGAAAATATTTCATGTATATTTTAAGCAGGGGCGTGCGTTAAGAACATTGAAGCCCAAGTTGTAGATAACACATTTTATTTTTGGAAAAACGAATCAGTATGTAAATCGTAATATTCCTACTGCAATTATTACCATAAAAATCACGGTACACAATATAATAATTAATAATGACCCTTGCGTGTAACATGAGCCGTGTACTGATTGATGTGTCACATTCGGGCGCCCGGGCCTCATTAGCGGCTAGTCATCGTAATCAGTGTTGTTGTAATTCCAGCCTGACTCTAGCTTAGTTACGGACAGGCAGATATTCGAAATTAGGAAAGTGGATGGAGATTTTTTAGATTATAATAAATCATGATATTGTCAGTTAAATATCTAATTTCGCTTTTTTTCTGAAACATGTACTACAACTCGTGCTTTAGTGGTCTGACTGCACGCTCCTGATTTTTAGTCACTTTTAGAATCCAAGAAACATTTAAATAATCTGTTGTATTATTAATGTCACTAGTATAAATATAAAATAATTTATTAAAACATATAAAAAAGCTAAAAATTAGTAGAACTACTGCGAACGTGTTCTTATTTCGAAGTATGCATTTTACACTATAAAAGTAAAAAGTTGGTAGGAAGCTGGGTAAGCATATATAGCAGCGGCGTGCAGTCAGAACGTTGCGATAAGCTGTACTTTACTAGAATTTCTACCACATATATCGAAAAAGAAACCATAATAGGTATATCCTATTCTATCATAATTATTATCATATTAGGTTTTCACATTTGAATATTTCACAATATTCTTTCAGATAGATATTTCATTTTGCTTTAACGTACTAACCGCATGCGTCTGTTTATAAAGTGCCTACGTTCATTATTAAAATAAATTATTTTTAGCAAACTAATAAAAAAATAAGGGTATGTTCATCTGAACAACAAATAATAATTTTAGCAAGCATCTGACGGCCTTCCCAGCTAGTAATGCTAGCTAGTTCCCAGATAGCAAATGTAGCTATCTGTAGAAAACTTAATAATAATACTATAGAATTCTCAGCTTATTAGAATAGCTTCTTACCTTTCCATATAGATGTATACATAAAAGTAAAAGCAGAAAAACATAAGAAGTAAAATAAGAAAGGAAAATAAAAAATGTCGAAATTGAAAATAGAAAATTCATTGAACACCATAGAAAACAGTTACTGTTGCATAATTAGTGTCCATCTTTTATGCATTGGAGAATCAAACCACATAGCAGCTGCTTAAATAATGGAGTTGCTAGACCCCCACATCCTCATTCTTGCACTAGATATCTTCAAGTTTTGGAGAGCAGCAAAGCCGTGGATCGTATGCTCTGCAAACATTTGAGATGCACCGCAATGCCAGGATAGGCCGATCATTATCCTAAAGGCATTGTTGTATTGCACTATCACAGAGTTATAGGACAGCAGTGTGTGTCTGCACCACAGTTCACTAGTATATAGATTTGTGCAATAAGTATCAAAAAGGTATCAGAATCTTTTCACTTCGTTACTGCATCTAAAAAACTTCTGGACTAATAGCTCTTCTCTGTCTCATATGTGAAACACGTGTTTTACAAATGCGTAGAGGTCACTATGCTATAATTTGAAATAGCTGACCTCATAGGTATCTATTGTGTAATTATTATTACATGTGTATGCAAGCACGCCGAACAGAATTACGCTTGCCAACCTGATGCCCTGATGTTTAAATTTACCGATATCGAGAGCAATGTTTGACATGTCAAAATTTATTTTTTTCTTCTTCTTTTTCTTTTAGCAGATCTGTTGTTCTGTGCTTCAGAAAACTACACCTCCTGGTCCTGACGAGGTCAAGCTATCCCTCTTTTCGGTGGTCTTCCCGGTAGGCGTCGTCCAGAGGGGATTTCATTCGCTGCTGTATGCACGAGTCTGTCACTGTCCATTCTGGCTACGTGATTCCGCCAGAATCTCCTTCTGGATCGACTCCATCGTGCTATATTCTCTATTTTGCAAGTTTTCCTTGCGTTTTCATTTCGGACACAGTCACGTAGAGTTTTTTCAGTAATGGATCTCAGCACCTTCATTTCAGGTCTGAGGAGTCCTTTGGTGCAGACAGTGTCAGCCCGCGTCTCTACAGCGTATCGTCGGCTATGCGTGTAAACCTGGTATATCACTTTGACACAAATTTACAGGAATAAAATAAAACTTAATAAATTTGATTTTTACAATTTTAGAGTAAAACCAAGAATACAGTTGGTGTATTATTGGATATTCTACATTATTAGCCACTAATAAAATAGCAACATTTGATCTTCATTAAGTTATAAGTGTTTTCATGATTTAGCAGGTTTTTTTTGGTAGCAAACGTTTATTTTGTAGACACAGCAGGTTTTTTCTAGAGATTTCAAGGATAGGTAAAATAACTTACAGCAACAAGCATCACAGTAACATTTTGGCTAATAATTAAATTTAATCAGGCTTTTAATTAAAAATCTTTGACAAGACAAAAATAGAATGCAGAAACTTAAATATCTGAAATCCTCTTTTCATAAAATTATAATCAAATAAGTAAAATAAAACTGAATATTTTTCTTTTTTCATTAAGTGAGGTAAACAATTTTATTACAACGGTTAGCAGGTTTACACTCTTAGCCGACGGTATGTCATTATAGGTCGCACGCATGTCTTGTATATTTTGACCTTACTTTCAATATGCATTATTATTCAAAAACATTTTTCAAAACTTTTGTAATTTTGATTTTCACTCCGTCAGGGCTGGGTGAAATACTTTATTTTTATGGCTTGGTCGGTCCCATTGTTATCTTGCAGTACCGGCGACCGCCTGTTAAGGAAACGGGAATTGAATTTGCGCCTTTCAACCTCCCTTGAGAAATACGGCCAGGATCTACAATTCAGATAGTCTTTTGATTATTACTAAGTCTATTGTGAATGTAAGAAAACTACTAGTGAAATATTTCCAAGATTTTTATGTACGAATATGCATATTGGTCCTGAAACATTATAATTGTGGGGAATAAAAGCAAAGGCAGCAATATCTAAAATAAAATTAATGCAGTCATCGATGATTATTAATTATTTATAATGCACTGAATTCCAGATTTTATAGGAAACAAAGCCAATATATTTATAGAATACATGATTTTTTATGGGATAGATATATAAAATGTATAATTCACTACATTATAAATTAGTAATACTCGGTGTCTGCATTCAAAGATTTTTTAAATTTTTTTAGATATTGCTGCCTTTGCTTTTATACCCCTCAATTGATCTTTTGGAACTTTATCTACCCAAATCAGGAGAAAGGTTAACATGAAATCAAAATACTGAACTTATTTTTGATGTTTGTAGCATTTACTTTGTGGTTGGACGTAATTATTAATTTGAATTAATTGAAAACTTTGAGATTCTCCATATAAATAATAGAGGCCTTAGATTGAATAACTTAGAAATATAAGGAATCAAGAAATGCCCGAACACTAAAGCCAATATAATTAATAACCAGATGCATTTTACGAATAACAAATTATTTGATACTAGATATAACCCGTGAAAAATGACAGAACATTGGTTCGCGTCTTTGATAAGTCCTAGTATATATTTATAGTATCTTTCTTTCTGGTAGTCCACGGAGAGGCGGCAATTGCTGGCCCGGGATTCAAGCCCCATATCAGGCGCTTTAATATGTTTTTTTAGCCGTGAATTGGAACGAAATTATGGACGTGACATGAAGTTAAGGACAGACTTACATCGTTTTGTACATCATATGCCATTTTCTTCTTGTGCCGTACAGCAGATTAAATTTATACATACTAATATATAAAGAATTTAAGTTTATAAGTTTGGATGTAGGAGGTAATCTCCGATTTCAAGAATTCTTTCACCAATATTTAGAATGGACTTTTATGGTGGATATAGGCTGTATATTTGATCCCGTTAAAATGAAAGTGCTTTTTGTGGTGACCCATTTTACAACTAAAGTGGACGAAAAAATGGGCGAGCGATACGTTTTTTACAAACGCTGCCTTAACGGTAAGAGTTATTTAAATCATTTCTATAAAGAAGTTGTAGAACTTTAAAAAATCTATAAAAAGTCCGTGACGACATCTTAATGTAAAGGTTAATACACAAATTAATAAAATATGGTTAAAAATTACTAAAATTTTATGCGTGCGAAGCCGCGCGGTCAAAGCTAGTCCCAAATAAATAAAACTAAAAATGCCATCCATATAAGTCTGAAATGTACCAGTGATTTACAAGTAATACTTTTTTGGCTTGTATTTAATAATACAAAGTTCAAAACTCTGAATTTTCAATGCGCTACCACATACTAAACCAACTGCGACTTACTCAGGGAGTTTCAGACTATCTCGAGTACAATTCCCAAGTATACTAACTAGCATATTAATTAAGTTATATTGTTGATATGAATTATATAATATAGAGGTTTGCCTAAGTAAGAAACAGAACCGTTGTTATTTCCGCCTCCAAAATTTAATAAAATCCCGATTGCTGGCTGTAGCGCTGTCGAAAGAACATTGAAAGCGTCGCTAAGATGGTTTGGTCACGTGGAACAAATGCGCGAAGAAGGAATGGTAAAGAAAATATATTAGGCTACTGATTAAGGTAACGGGAAAACAGGGTATTCGCAAAAGAACTGTCATGGTCATTTAAGGCTGGACATATACTGCAAATTTTCGTTTTTTTTCGCAAATGTGGAATTTTATTATTAATTTGTATCAGAATATACCTGTACGCTAGACTACACTTTTTAGGACGATGACTTAGATAAAATCTTTGTTCTTACTCAAATGTAGGTAATAAACTGAACATTTTTTTTACAGTAATAATAAAAAATATAATCACTCAACAAGACGCGGCTAAAAAAATTCGTTTTCAGCGTCTTAGAAAAATCAATAAATTCTGAATATTTATTTGTGTGGTTGCAGAATATGTTTTTTTACGAATATAAAGATAGCATTATGATGAAAAAAAAATCAATTAGTATTTTAGTTTAATTTAAAGTTATACATTGTTATATTTGCAAAAAACTTTTACGTTTTTGATGATTTTAAAACGCTTTTAATTCATATAAAGAGGTTATTAAAAAAAATTTCAAGCACTATGAGTCTTCAACCAAACACATTAATTACTATTTAAAACTAAAAATTCCAAAGCTTGAAATACAAAAAAAAAATGAGGCAGTTTTAAAATTAATCTGGGGGGAAGGGGTGGATTTTGATCAGTAATTTCTCGAGAGGGGGGAACTGACTGTAGGAATTCCAAATTATTTTACGACTACTGAACTAATGAACAGTTTTTCATGAAGAATTCATTCATTCAGAAAGATTTACAATTCAAAAACAGTTCGTTCATTAACGACCCATATCTACTAAATTGTGAACCATGGACGTAGACGAGTGGAACGGGGAGATATCGTGAACAAGTGTGTAAATAGCACATGTGTCGAGTTACTCGCGATTGTTTTATTTATACTCAACCGGAAGTGTTAAAGTAAACGCGAGCATGTGGAACCCGTTCATACCGTTCATAAGTATTATTTTATTTAATAAAAATTAAGATACTATACAACACATCCTACGTCAAACAATATTTTTATGAATAAAAAGAAAACGCTTCGCATAAAACCACTCTTTATTGAATAATCAAAATGTTAAGGAGCCACTGGTCTCTTCATCAGTATACTAAAAATTAAAATTACAAGTAAAGATGTTAATAAAAACTAAATACGAGGGAGTTGCATACCTAATTTTGAAATAAACGTGGAAACAAATTTAAAAGGTATCTATTTTCAAAAAGGGTTTGGTAATTTATAATATTTAATTTGCTTTATTCCGATAATTTTTTTATTTTATCCAATTGTATTCTTATGTATTTGAAAGCAAAATATCTAAATCCATGTTAAAATCAAAAGATAGTTTGTTTCCAAAAAGGAGTTATATTATTCCGGATAGTTATTAATATTAAAACATCTTAAGTGCTCCTTAATTATAATACCAAATTTTCTAACATTTTACCTATACAAGAATGACTGCAATCATTTCAAAATATCTATAAATAAAATGTCATCTTTATACCTATTATATAATATAAAATTATTTAATGTATAATTATTTTTACTACTTTTCAACGAAGCTAAGAGCAAGAAATAAGGATATTTTAAAGGTCTTTCAATCTACTGTTTCTAAGGCCATTTAATTTGATAGACTAAATAAAGCTTGCCTTATATTGTAGTATCTACCTATAGACTAACTAATTTAAGTTTTTGATTTAATATTTAATACTCTGTGTTAAATTAATTAGATAAGCTTGTTGAAACTTTGTGTACCAAGAATTTAAGCTTAATATTACTGCGGTTTACAACATTTATGAAGAACTTAAAAGGGTAAAATTCTTAAGTATGAAAAGGGAATTAATATTTATTCAAAACATTATTAAATTTAACTTTTGGGCGCATCCGGCGGAAGACGGGAAAGATGGAAGTCAGGATGGAAATGCGTGGCAAGTGGCAATATAACTTAACTGCCTACGATTTAATTGGGATTATAATTTTAATATCATTTTTTGAGTTTAATGTAAATTTGTTTTATTGATTAAAAAATAGCCAATATTAGAGATGGGAATTTTAGTTCAGTTAAATGAACTATCCTTCACAAAAGAATAGAACAAACGAACTGTTCACTTTGAATCATTCAGTAGTTATTTGAGTTATTGATTTTATCTACTACTTCAATTTCTGTAAGTGAAATGTTCACTTTCTGTGCTTGCTTTCATTTTTCGAGAATTTTCGGTATTCCAAAATTCTTTAATCCTCGGGAGGAGGGAGGGGGACTCAGGCTCCTAAAATTTTTAAATCAGGGGGGGGGTTGCTTTCAAAACTAAAATAGTTTTTTCCACCAGAAAATTTCAATACACGTTCAATACAAGCGGGACGTGTTTTTAATTTCCAAAATGTCATCCTGCGATCGTCGCAAAATTTTCAATGCCCAGAGGAAGGATAAAATGTCTGCCGCCAAAGATTTCATCAATTATGGGATTTTGGGATTTAGATTAACGATTTATTAATCTACTGAACTATGAATGACAGTTCACTCAAGTGAACTATATACTATATATATGAACTATATATTCATTCGTTCAGTAAAGTGAACCGTTCCAAAAGAACGGTTCGTTCATGAACGACCCATCTCTACAAAATATACGGACGGCATGGAACGTGTCATAGGACATATTCGGTTCAGTATTTAGTGTCTACATGTTTTAATAGCTTGCAAACGGGAGCCGTTTGTGCACATGTTTCGAATAAAATAATTCTCAAATCATCTGGCAATAATTAGACTCTGTCTTTTAAATGGATATGCAAAAATATGATGCTTTCGAACGTTCATTTTTCAATATTTATTGAGATCGGTGCATAAACCCACTCGTGCTGAATATTATTAACCTTGATGGATATTATTCATTTAAGAAATATGAAAAAGGTAATCCAAAATAATGGAACGTGTTTTTACCTTTTTAAAATAAGTACCTATATATTTGTAATTAATGAAATCAAGAATATAAAAAATTATCTTTTTACTCCCTTTATATATTACCTCGTGGCGCCTGTCTGTTTGTTTCTTTGACGCAAAAACTTTGGATCGATTTTTAACCCTTTTCCCGTTATCCGATCGAGCTGAAACTTTGCAAGCAAACTTTTGGCGACGATCAAGAAGATCTATCAAATTTTCGTTAAAAAAATTAATAATTATAGTATAATTTTAGATTTTTAGAAATTTTTAATAGTGTTTTCATACAACTTACTCAGTTGTATGAAAATATTTCGACGCATCTGGTAGACACTAAGCCTGATTATAATATAATTTTGGATTTTTGGAAATTTTTTATTACTCCCTTTCGTAGCGTCGTCCGACCGAAGCCCAACGCGTAGGTTATGCGCCAAACCAGTTTCCACTAGTAAATGAGAAAGGGAGTATAATATAATAATAAACTTTTTAATGGGTTAGTTTTTTAATTACTTCGACAAGCAGATACTAAAAAAGAATAAAAATGTTCTTATGTTTTCACGGTCGTTCAGAATCTTCTGGTTTGAGTTTTCTGGGATATTCTGCCGTGTTTCTACGACCTATTTGGTCAACGTTTCAGATTCCATTATATCGTTGGGTTCATCATCAGGGCTGATGGCCCTGTAATAGGGGATATCCTCAAACCAGAAGACGATAAAAATTTTAAAAACGAAGCTTTTTTGGTCAGAAGCTGGGGGCGATTTTTTTGGATGGAAATAAAAAAATAAAATAAATAATCACAAACTTACCCACAAATCCATTTTTTGGTCATGGCACCTTAAGAATGTATTATATACCGGTAAACGTCTGTGTATACGTGAGCGATATCTATGCGAAAAAGAGAGAATCTTTTCACGATGGATAATAAAGCAACACCGCACTTGACGTCACTTGACGCATGCTTTGGGTTATGTACACCGCGCGCAGTGTGTTGTATTAAATTAAATCTAAATTTATCACATTGACAATAATTATTATGAAACGAATTTTAAGACTTTCCAAAAAAATTTGGTATCCTAACACCCATTATATTAATAAAATATACCATTCACTTTTAACAAAAAAATATTATCTTCATCTACTAGTTTCAGCTGATGAAGGGTATCGACAGAGTCAATATTATTATGAAGATGTGATCATTTCATTCATAAATATTATTTCACGTCCTATCTATAAAATAATCCAATACTAAACTAACCTACAAGCATTCATTGGACATAGATTGACACCTATGAAAACAAAACCAATCTTGCACAATGAATCTGTAACTGGTTTCCTGCTGCTAAGTGGATAACATTTTTTAAATTCTATAGTAAGTAAATGTACTCAATATCCACTTAGATCTATTAAATTCACCACATCTACCAGGAGTACATAAGATTGAGAGGGAATGAGTGAGATATATGTCTTTAACGCGGTGTACCGCAAGAGAAATCGTTACTAGAAATTCGATTTCCTACCCCGCGCACACACTTCCCAGAAAGTAATATTACGTTTTCGCTCGATTCTCACGTCTTCTCCTGGATAAAGGGGATTACTGAACACCCTACACAAGTACTAAAGTCTTGTAGCTTATGTTAGAAAGCGGTTTAACCGCGAAATCTCAGTCAAATTGATAGGTATAAGGACTGCAGAGGCTTTCGTATAAACTGTCAGCCGTAAAATACGTAATATGGTTCAAAACTTTACTTCCCCCCCTACCGGCGGCTATGTGTCTTAAGGGATGAAGGGTTTTTCAAAAAGATAAAAAATGGTAAATGGACAACTGGTCGTGTCTAACAAGCTCCCAATTTCATTTATAATATTTGTTTATGTGGTGTACTCATATAGGCTGGCTACTTTACCGAGAGCACAAAAGGGCACAGCTATAAAAGGCGAGAACAAAAGCTCTCGCTCTCTTTCTCTTCCATTATCCAGCAGGCAGTTAGCATGGGGAATAGTCTAGGGTCGGTCGAAACAAAGTATTGAAATACATTGAAGAAGTATCTTAAACCTTGTAAATAAGTCGATTATACGTGGTATATCCACCGTTTGATAATGGCCTCGTAAGCCGAAACAGCTGTCATATTTAAAATAACCCGCGAACTTAATAATAACATTTTATAAAATTAAATTTATTTTAAATATCATGATAAATAAAAATTGACAAAATATTTAAAACATTAATGTAATACGGCACATAAAAAACGTAAACAAATTCAAAAAACCGTAAAACACGTTACATACCTAAATTAATTGTTTGAACAATATAATTTTAAACATATTAAAAACATGAAGGTGTTCTTAACTTTTTACGTGAATTATTAGACATTCTTCAATTCTTCCGACTTATACAGGGACTGGAACAAATCTTCACCGACGTAATTTTGTTCTTCGCCGGAATTCTGAAGAGTCTTAATTTTGAGAATTTCTACTTCTTCAACTGATGATCTACTATCTTCTCTGCTTTTCTTTTGCCACTATCATCATATTTCGTCAGCTCCTATCTTATTGTCAGTTGATTCTCCATACGCTGCTACATCTTCGTCGGTGTTCCTAAAATAACAAAATTTCTACGTACTTTTGCCGAAGTTGATTTTTTTGCTGATGTTTGAATAAATGCTGAATTCGAATTCATGAATTTTGAGATACCCATGTAACATTGTAATAATAATAATTATCATCTCAAAAGGAGGCATATCATAACCCAATCAGCAATGTACAAAACGAAGAAAATTTGGCAAGACAGATATATCACTAGCTTCACTACGGTAAGGATTGTCAGAATAAATAGTTTCTCCAGTCTTTCTATATAGATCTGAAACGTGAACACTGAGAAGACAGGACGACAGGAAGGTAGTTGCATTAGAGGTGGTGACGTTTGCTGCAAATCTCATGGAAAGTTCACAAAACAAAAAACATAATTTCGCAAGAAATAAAAATTCGGCTACGTCTATTTTCCACAACAAAAATGCTCATTTTAAAATTCTTCGATCATGTCACGATACAATAAGTACTGATGCAATCTAGAAGCTGGTTGAACAGAGCAGAGTTGAGGGACCCCGTTCCTGCGGAAGACCACCTACCAGATGGCCAGATCTGTCGAAGTCTGCAACCAATGGCTCACTCCACGAAGCATTGCCAAGAGACTATGTTTTATGAACGAGCATTTATGGTGGTGAGCCCAGAGAAAGGGAACTCTCCACCTTCCATAATAGGGAACAGTGTATCAGAAAAAATATTTAAAAAAAAACTATTTAAATACTTATCTATTTCAATAAATAAATGACTAGACGTGAAGACTACAGATTATGTACCTTTGCAGAATATGCGTCTGTTTGATATAGGGATAATGACAAAATTTTATGTGCCAGATGTAATGTTTTTTATTTTACGCGTTTTATATTAATAAAAAAAGTTTAAAATATCTAAGAAGCCACTGAGATTTTTCAGAAAGTGTATTTGAATAATTAGATATTTCATATTACCTAGGCATTACCATAAACCTCCCTTAAAAACAACATGACGCGTAAAGCAAAAACAAAATAATTTCTCATTATTGTATACCCAACACCAAGTGTACTCGGTTGGCTTATCAGCATAACAAAATACATTAATAGTTAGGTATATAATTTTAACAATATTTTCATTTCTAGGTTTATTCTGTGAACATAGTTACTAGATTTTGCCCCAGAGAGATGATTGATTAATTAAGATAAATAAAATAAGTCTCACGGAGACGAAGCTATTATACGTGGAACATGTATGGAAGTATTTTTTATACGATTCCCCAAGGCTTACAAGCGGTATGAACTGGTTTAAGTGATGAATCTACACAATGTCTATACTGAAGACATTATTAAAAAGAATATTACTTAATACTCCAACTTTAAAAAAATTATGAATGTCTGCATGTTTTTACGATGGAATTGGTGAAAGTTGCAGTGTGATCATTTAACCCAGCTCGTTAAATTTTTTTTTTAAGCCCTGGGTCATTATATAAAAGACTTCCATATACGTTTCTCCATGGCTTCGTCTCTGTGAGACTTCTATAATTCATCTTAATTAAAATATAATTATTATATAAAACCGAATATGCAAACGGTTAATGTTAGTAGTATAAAATTGTAGTATTTACATACAAAAGACATATAAATAAAAATAAATAGTTCCTGAAGGCATTAAGGGATACGATTGTACATTAAACATAAATATTAATTGCACCAGAGATTGCAAGAGCCTGATCGTAATTGTTTTAGATACACTGTTATTCTGAATTTTGTCAAGTCTAGACACATAAGTTTTTGCCATATGGTAGTTAGTAATTATGTGCTCGAGATAGATAAAGTTCTTGGCAATTTCAAAGTCTGGAAGGGTATTCGTGCTAGAAAGCTAGTTACTTTATTTTTACATGCTTTTATTTAACTCTCTGTCGGGTCTATGTTGTGTTGGAATCTTGTAATTGATTTTTACCAACTTCCCGACTATCTAGAGCTTTGAAAGTTTCTATATTTACGCAAAGTGTATAACTACGTTATAAAATTATTTTTGACATGATTTGGTCATATTATATTAAAATTATATATATATTAAAATTAATAATCACGCCACTCAAATTAAATTAATAATCACGTCACTCAGCAAGAGCCGTAGAAACAGCTGAAGAATACGTCTTTCGAACATTTGTTTAACCTTTAAATCAATGTAAATTATATTTGGATACTGCAAGAATTATGTTACTAAATCGATTACGAATATTTGCAAAGAGAGTGTGTTAAATCACATCTTAAATTTTTTTTTGATTTGCTGGTTTATTTATTTATAGTTTAATTTTTTGACAAAGAATATCAATAGATTTTAGCGACTCGGTTCGCGCATATTAGTTGTTATTGTTTGGTGCTTTTCCTTGTTTTCATACAATCATATGTTTGTTTATTTTTGCGTACTTGACCCAATTCCGTGTTGCAATTTATGTCCAGCCGACAAAACAATTGCTCCATGTATTCATGTATGTGAGTCAAGCAGTGTATTTGGTATGACAATTTTTTTATGGACCTTGTGCAATTCACTCAAATGGTACATATAATACAAAACGAGTTCATGCACAGAAAAGGCAGTCGGATGTTCACCATCGGATAGGGCGAGCCTCCGCGGCGCGCCCACAATTCTATATTATTCTGACTGTACATCTCCACTTATGTACATACGCAATCGCAAAGATTCTTTCATTACATGAACCCACAACGCTTCCCTGAAGGTCGGTAATGAACTATAACGTTCATTACTAACTACATAAAACGCACCAGTTCAGTCGTCCATAATCACCACGATAGAACTGCTCGAATAACATTACGAATTTAGCTACAAAGGGTATTATATACGAAACGTAAGGATGCTATATGTCAAACGACAGTAATATTAACCTTTAGTCTTATACATTATAAATTGCTACCTCATCCACCGCGTTCTCCAGATTTGGCCCCATGTGATTTATTTTTGTTTCCAAACGTGAAAAAAACGGTTCACGTCGAATGAAAAGGTCATCGCGGAAATATAGGCTAATTTTCGGAGTTCGACAAATTTATTTTTTGCATGGTTTAAAAAAGTTGGAATACCGCTGGACTGAGTTGAGTATATCGAGCTAAAAAGAGGCACTGTTGAGAAATATATAACAATAATGAAAAAATGCCTTTTTACCCGAAAACTGGCCCTTATCATATATATCTCGTATATAAAATAATAATACGTTATACGAGATATAAAATCACCATGGGAGGAAAGAGTTAATGAGTTAAAATTTCTGCGGTATCGATCAATTAACATTAGGTTTGATTTTTCTTTATTTATCTGAAGATAAAATTTCCGGTTTTCTTTTTCAACTTCTTACTACTTAAACTTCTCTTTTTAATTTACACAAATCTATAAGATGTACTTGAATCTTTTTAAGTGCAATCTAAATTTACACAATTCTATTATATGTACTTGTACCTTTTAACTGTCTTTCTGTCTTATGTTATTTTTTTATATTAATATTTTGTATATTTTGTAAAAGCCCATAAGTGTATTAAATAAAAAAAATAAACAATCTTTAATGCAGAACCTTATGTTGAATTATTATTTTGCAGCTTCATTGTTCGCTGCAGCCTGCAGCCCGCATCGAGGTAAGTTCTATACATTAGGTTTTATCCTCCTGATATTTTTATTTGTACTGGTATCTGGAGAGCTTTGGGAATAGGCGTCGGGACGCCGACGTCTTAGCGAACGGTAACGACGTCTAGGCGTCGTTTTATCATCTTCATTGCAATATCTGAACGCTGCGCGATGCCAACTGGGCCACAGAAGAAACGCAATTCTCCTAATGCACTCATTTTACTAAGCATTTCACTAAAAATATGCATAATAAACAAATGGATTAAATTTTTTTTGAAGACATGCTTTTAATACAGAGTAACAGTTTTACTGCAAGAAGATGAAGGAATGGCACATGAGTGTATCATTATTTGAACATTATGGCAACATTATTTGAACCCGTGGCATAATTATGTTGAATATCTTTTTTTTCTAAACCAAAGTTATCCTGAAATATTACAAATCTATATTCAACATAACCCAAATTCATCGAATTTGACATTTTCGACACCTAATGTCAAAGTTGAAAATTAAAAAAAATTGAAATCATTTTTTCATATTAATATTGATAGATCTCGAAGCTTAGGCATTTTAATGTTCAATAATAATGAAAAATAATTAATTTTCATTAAAATAATAACCCAATTATAACAAAAATGATTAAATAATGTATGGTCATCCTTTTTACGTAAATGTTGAAAGTTTCAGAGCTCTAGCTAGTCGGGAATTTGGTAAAAAATCGATTTTAATATTTGACCACCACAACGAAGAAACAGACAAAGAGAGCTAATTAAAATCATATAAAAATAATGTTTACGTGACAAAAAAATATTATAAGTATTCAAATAGTAATAAAAATTTCGAAAAATAATATTTTTGACCAATGTAAATTGCGTTTTATTTTAACCTTTAAAAATCATAATTTATATATTTTTTATCTTTCTTTCACTCTACCGCTTTGAGGATCTTCAATCTACTGTAACCCCACAAAATAGCAAAACTCGCAGTCTTTTTGACAGCCAACGATAAAGTAAGAAACCAATATAGTACCAATGTCAAGATACGCCAGACGCAAGTGTACCAAGGCAACAATAAAATGTGGCAGTTGGACATAGAACCTTTTTTGTTTTTCTGGTTTGTGTTTTCTGGGGTCTTATGCCGATCTTTCTGGCCAAAGTTTCGGATCCGATTGCGGGGAAAATCATCAGATCGTGAAAAAAACACGGCATAATATCCCAGAAAACACAAACCAGAACATCCTGAAAGGCTGTGAAAACCTAAGAACATTCTATCATACCCTTTATTCGCATTTGCAATCTGTAAAACACCTGCGTTAGTAATTGTCTTCTGCAGGCGTTTTGATTATATGATAAGTGAAAGTAGACTTAGTAAAGTGTAGACTCACATACACGTATAAATTCTAGAGATTTATTACTTAATTTTAGCTAAGTGTACTTCCTCCTAAATACCTGTAATGTTATGCGGTCATTTAATTTAAACTTAATTTATGGTATAATTATAGTCACTGGAAAGGTTTTAGCATTATTCCTTAACAAAAGCGATTATACGGTTAAACTGAAAACTTATAAACTTAAAGTACCTCAGGCGGAGAGATCTGAATATAAAATCTTAAGTGTTTAGAAAATCTATTCATTGAAAAAATTTACTCTTTTAAAGCAGTCGGTTAACCCATAGACATTTAATAGTTAAATAGTTTTCAGAGTTAGTTATTTCTTAAATGTATATTTTACACAGCAAAGAAATTTTGAATACTTTAAAATTATTTGAATAGCTAAAGTTCTCACAAGATGCTGGATGTAAAAGGAACTGCATACAATTAAGAACTTCCGGATGGTTTGAACCACTTTGGAAGATTTTAGATTTGAACCCCGCAAATACGTTGAATACACGTGAATTTACAGGAACATTCCAAAAATCGATTATATATAAAGAAACGATGCCATAGCTACGCATCAATTTGTTGTCAGAGTTAGCGAGTATCATGAATAAAGCGACGGGCGATTTAGTACGTGTCAATACCAGCGATAAAGTACGATAGTAGGTACCTACCAGTATACGAAACGTGTACGATAGTGATCAGTGCGATAAAACGGCATAACAAAGTATTTTACAGATGGGCAAATATTCTAGAAGACTCAGATTCGGTTCATTCTCGATTCTATATAAAGAAACGATGCTATAGCTACGCATCAATTTGTTGTCAGAGTTAGCGAGTATCATGGATAAAGCGACGGGCGATTTAGTACGTGTCAATACCAGCGATAGTAGGTATCTACTAGTATACGAAATGTGTACGATAGTGATCAATGCGATAAAACGGCATAACAAAGTATTTCACAAATGGGCAAATATTCTAGAAGACTCAGATTCAGTTCAAATGCGAAATATTTACAATATTATTATATATAATACATATCACCCATTGAACACAGAGAACCGCTACATATAGCATAATATATGGCATTAATCTTGGAACCCACGAAATCTACACTTGCGCGGTGATATTATACCTCGTATAAATTGTTGATTTGATTTGAGCTATTGATTTTCTTTCCTTATGTGACCTGAATTTGCATGTTGAATCCTGAATAAGAAACGCAGAACTCTTTAGACACAGCATCCTGATAATGCTGGTTATTTTTGTCCCATAACAAGAATGTGTCATGTATATACATAATACGAGTATATATTGTGCTAACCCTAATAATATTGATATGGATATTTTCGCCGAGAGCCTTTTATTAATTAAAAAGTCACTCCTACACAACATCAACTTTCTTGTCAATAACGTGACCCCTAGATCATTTAAAATCAATTTTTTATTTAAATAATCATTCATTATCATAAAGCATTGATCATTAAAAACATTACTATATATATCTATATCTAATAATATATATATATATATACTATCTCTATAATATATATATTTTAAGAGCAGGCCGAAGACACTTGTACACAACGTGCTGTTTTTTATGTACTATTAATCAAACAAAATAATTTAATTGTCTGTCCGTCAGTCTATCTGTCCCCGTAACTTTGTGTAACGTCCGTAATTTCTTTCAAATTCACGGCTAAAAAAACGAAATCAAACGGCCGTAGATGGGGCTTGAACCCCGGACTAACAAACCCGAACCTACCGCTCAACTCAACACGCTCAACAAGCATGTTGCTACCGCCGCCATTCCGTGAAGTGCCCTATTTTATATTTATAGCATCTTCCGTGAAAAAGACGCTATAAATATAAAATAGGGCTTAGCAACGACGCGAACCAATGTTCCGTCATTTTTGACGTGTTACAGCTAGTACCTCAATGAAAATAAAATAAAATAAGCACATTTATTTATTTAATTTGTTGATTTACAACGCTATCAATTTTCTTTTGAATATAACCTACATTTTCTATCAATGTCAATCAGTAATACTACAGGTGGAAAAAATAGTGATGGAGTAAAAGCAAAAATCGCGTAACTTTAAATGCAACAGCATCCGTCACTAACGTTAACCAGAAGCAACGTTACACTACACGGCGTTCTCAAAGCCTTAACCCGCGGCTGAAATATAAAGTAATATTAAACGTATAGTTTATTTTATTTTTTATTTTATTTCATTCGGTCATCCAGCACAGGGACATAATTGCTTGGTAGGACAAAATGCAGAAAAAACATAGTTAAATATCTCCCACACTTAAAGAATGACACAGATAGACATTATTATATACAAGTCAATTTGATATGAATAGTTTTATAGTTTCATTTAAGTGATTGTTACTACTTTAACTTTATCATAAACATAAAAGGGTTCGTAATGAATATAATTCACATGGTCAGGGAGACATTTAAAACAGTATATAAGTTACGTCAGTTTTAACTTGGATTTTGCTGGTTATTTATAATTTATATTATATAGTGTCACTTTCATAATTTGTGTAATTTCTTTTTACTTTGTCTTATCTTTAAGGCTTAATGTTGACCTATCAACGGTTTGTTTATTTAAAAATAAAAAATAAAGTGAGAGTACATAAAATTTGCTGGGTGTAATTGAACCGGGGTGTCTACTTAATAAACACATTGTTCGGTATAAAAACTTTTAATATCTCGAAGAATTAATGTACCGAAACATTAGTTTTCACATTATCTCTTACACCCAGGCGCAGATAAAAAGAGTTTAAAGTCGTTTTGCCGCAAAATAAAAACGGAGCACTTTCTCTTCTTGAAGCAGTTTGCTCCAAGCAATTTCCGACATTATTCCGCCTTAAAAATGTTAGAGAGTGTTATCGGAAAAAGCATTGCCTCAATGCGGTTCTTTTTCCGATGATTATCTACCCAATTACTGTAAAACAGGCACATTTTCGCAGGTAATTATAACATTTTTCATTTAAACCTAGAACGCATGACACGTAAAATATTTTTAAACCGTTAATTTATTATGTTGAAAGTATGCTAAGGTGGTGACCCACCCATGATAAAATTTTTATATTTATTACTCTTTTGTATTATAACTATATTCAGCGACTTGGATCTCCTCAATTCATCAATCATCTCAGTCATAAATCTTTTTTCTTTCTCTTTTTTAATGCATCTTCTTTCTTTTATCTAGACCTTGTGTATGTATACGCAGATGTATTGATCAAATATATTTATGCTATACATCTTTTGCACTTCTTTTTCTTGTTATCTCTTCTCCTTTTTACAAAGTCGATCTCTCCTTTCCTATCCATTCCTGATTCCCCGTTTATCTTTGATTCTTTGACTTTCATAGTTTGTTGGTAACTTAAAACTTTCACTTTTTTGTTTTTTTGTATAACTTAAGTTATTGTTGCTATATGTTAATACATAACATGTTAATTCTGTCGAAACTTGTAAGTGGTCTCTATACTATTTAATAATCATGTGTAATCTGATTTTTATAAATACTGTTAGTTCCCATGAATAAATAAAAAAATAAATAATAAAAAACTCTTTTCACCATGTTGTATAATTTTATCCTATCTTTCATATTTCTTTTCTTTTATGTATTTATATACATTTTTTATTCCTACATATTTGTATTTTCTATTGTCTTATATAGTATTGTATTATATTATTGAAATAAAATATTGTTAATTATAACTGCCCCAGAATAAGTTTAATCTAGTGGGGCGGTATAAGCTAATGAAGAAAGTTCATTTGTAATTAATTGTGTTAATGTTAATAAATAAAATAAATAAATATTGCTACATCAGAGGCTCTATGCCAATCCCAGGAAAAATTACACAAGAGGGCCGACGGTGGTATGATTTTTGTTTGTCATCCAGATCAAGAGGCAATAAAAAAAATCACCAAATTCTTTTGCATTCTAACTAATTTACTTATTAATTAACCCTAGAACCACAACACCCTAATTTAGTTACATCAATCACAATATGAGTTATGGGTGACCCCAAATATTAAGGCGATATCAAAGAAAATTCTTAACTTTAACACTTTCGAAATGGTTCTTTGGACGTTTTAGGAACAAATGTAATACGAAAATAAAACTTACATAAAACAAAGTGTGAACAAATAGGTAACCCATGCTGTGCACATATATTTTGGTAGCACTTGACACATCGCTCTACCCTTCCTGTCCTACTACCACTCGGGTCACGGACGACCCCAAACAGTATTTACCCCAAAATAAAAAGCGTTCGCACTCCGCAAAGCGTCATCATTATATCTTGTGCACTAGAGCAGAGACATTAAATCACTTAAAAAAATAAACATACATGATGACCTAGTTAAATAAAACCTTATAGTATTTGGATGAACGACTATTTTTTTAAATATATACAGATGCGAAAACGGAATATGTGTCATATCAATGTTCTTCCTGTTTTGAAAAATATTCAAAAGGCTTGTGCTACAAACATAGGGCTACCTAGCTATTCTCCTGAAATGGGGTCCAAACCAGCGGCTACTGGATCACTAGGCAAGAGTTTTAACCACTAGACCAACAAGCTACATATACAAATATTTTATATTTAATAAAATAATAAGTTTATTTAATCGGCTTGTAAACAAATAATATACTGACACAAAAATATTTTTTCAAACCTGTCTCATGTATGATAATTTTACCGATATGATTGAAGGATATTTCACGGTGGGTCTCTACTGTCTGGTTTCTACTGGAATAGCGTAATATATTATTATTTAATTCTAGTCTATTTTCCGAAAAAAGTTTTCTAAAAATCATGTTATAATATTTTTAATTTTTGAATTTTGCTTGATTTTATTACAAAAACAATTCGAGAAGTTGGTAAAATTATTGCCCATTGGAATACGATTTAAGAAAAAGTAAGTAATTTTTTAAAGTATGCTACAATACTCATTTAATTGAGAGAAATGCGAGAAGAAGAAGAAAAGTGTTAGCTTTGATAAAAATATTGTTCTTATAAAAAATTACGGAAAGGTTAGCCTATGTATACCAAACGATTAACCCACATCTTGTTTTCAGTGTCAACGTACCATATTCTTAGTATGTAGGTACCTATTTTGATTTTTATAATCCGTTTTCATTTTGTAATTTGTATTAAAGGTGGTAGGTATATTTTTTACATCCTAAATAATAAAAAACTAATCTTAAGAAGTTAGAAAGAGGCCTTTTAAATGTTTTGTAGTCCTGGCCGTTTGTGATGAGTCAAAAGCCTTCTACCTACATACGTACAATATTCAGTTAAGCCTTCTGAGAATTGCCTGGGTTTACCGGAATCCTGCTCAAGATTATGTTCTGTCGTACGTATAGAAACTTATGAAACGAGTAGATGGTATTAGTTTAAAAATAAGACTTAAAAAGGGATATTTAGATGTTGGTTTATAAAACTATTACACTACTTTCCATAAAAGACCTAAAATTATTTATTGTTTCAGAGGTAAGTTTGTAGAACTCCATAATCACACATATGGAAACAAAATTTAAAGATTTAAAATTTTAATTTAAATTTAAAAAAATTATATTTTAAATTTAAACTTAAATTCAACAAAATTTAAATTAAATTTAAAGATGTTTTGTGATGTGTTCCGCTTCTGTAATTGAGCCTCTTGGCCTGATGAAGCGTAAAAAAAACAATTGTTTTTTTAAGTTCTACCTTTTAAATTTCCTGAAACACATATCGCCTTATTAAGGCATTACCATTTAGAGATTGATAATGCCCTCATAAGGCGAAACGCGTCTCAGAAAATTAAAATGGTAGAACTTAAAAAACAAACGTGTGACATATTATTATCTTTAAATTTCACAGTTAATACCTTAAATTTCAGATCATGAAACAATAATCACAAATTCTTAAAATCGATCTTTTATAAATAGAAAGAAAACAGAAAATAGCATAGAAAATTGGCATAAGGAATCAGAAAAATTCACAAGGAATATTGATAAATAAATTTGCTGCAAATGTAAATTTTATCAAATTAGTAAAAAAAGAATACTAATAAATCCGAAAATTCTAAACTATATAGCTTTCTTAAAATCTTTAGATCCAAGATCGCTGTGGCCGGAAATTTTGCCAACGAAATGGTAAAATAATCAGCATCAAAACCACTATCATTCAGCGACAACTTCCAATAGGTTGAACACGTATGGCTGAAATAAAACTACCAAAGGAAGTTATGTACTCCTAGTCATTGGATATAGGCCAAGACCCACCAAGGGTTGTAGTGCCAAGAATGATGATGACGATGATTGGAGATAACAGTTTGTTACAAAATACGTCTTTTGTGATAAAGAAATGAAGAGTTATACTTAAATTTACAAATAAAATCAAGAATAGCTTTGTAAATCAAAAATTTATATGATATATAAATTACCGCGTATATACAGAAACGCAGTCTACCATGCGATCTGTAATGGTCCTCGGTATTGCCAAATATTGTATGTTAAGAAGATAAATGAAAGCCAAAAAACACTTAAAAAACTTTGAAGTAAACTTTCATAAAACTAACATCGGTCTAAATACAGCCTAAGAAACAAGGAATGACTGGATGTTTTTTGAAAGGAAAATTTTAAGGCTTATCTTCGGATCCGTTTAAAATAATGGACCTTGGCGCAGGTACTACAACAATGAACTGTAAACATTATTTTAATTAACCAAGCGTCATAAAATTTATGAAATTAGGAAGTTTTCTGCGGTTAAGTCATGTGTAGAGAATAACTTAACAATAAACACCAAAATCCGGGCTGAATACAAAACCAATGGGGCGAAGAAGCTTAGGAAGGCTAAACCTAAGGCGGAGTGATAAAAGATGAAAATACATATCTGCCTTGCAGATCCAGAACTTGAGAGAGCTGACGCAAGACCAAGATCAGTGGAGGAAGGCTCTTGAGGAGGCCAAGACCCCAATAAGGGTTGTAGAACCAACAATGAATGGACGAATGAGTAATCAAAGTATACATGTTGAGCATCGTATATCTTCCACAATGTAAATACATTCACTTACTGAAATACTTGAGAAAAGTCTTACAGATGCAATGGAGAGAGATGGTTCAAGGCAGAGTCGAGGGAACTCATCCCTGCGGAAGATTAATCACAAGATGGACAGATTTGATAATGTCAGCAGTCATCAATGGGTTGCTCTGGAAGTCTCAGGGAATAGAGCAGATTAAAACAGATGGCTGGCCTAGATATTTGACTATGGTCATCATTCCCATATCGACGATGACTGCTCTACCACGACTTCTCTAACGAGAAAATAACGATAGAGAAGGAAAATAATAAGTAAATATAAACGCAGCCACACTATTCTTCTTTAGCACGGAAATAAAATCCAGGGATTAACAGTATCGGACATTGACATATTTCACTCCAATATATTTGAGTGTTTTTCGATTCCTAGAGACCATTTTTGTCTGCTACATACATCTTCGTTTACTATGCCGGCGTTGCGAAATTGCCTATAAAAAGAAAGTAAGTAGATGCTCCGGGTTTTATGGACATTGACTTCAACCTACCCATAGTAGTTAGGTACTTTATAGTTTTTTTTACGTTTACATTTACATACAGGTAATATTAATTTTGCCAAATAGTTGGACGATTGTACCTTTTTTACGTATACTCATACGTAATAAAAACGAGCTTACATGTTTTTTTTTAGTTGAATTTATGTTTTTTTAATAAAATTATATTTCCTCGTAGATTTTTTTTAATGTTTCAGTTCAATGAAAACTAAAAAGTGCATCCATTACTATATGGCACACGTTACTTTTATTTATCAATAATCAACATATGTGATTATGTATGTAACAACGCTACCAGATGACTCAAGTAATAATGAGGTATAATACAGTAATGAGGTATAAGAAGCAAAAAAGCATAATTCTTTATTTAATTATGTCCATCACTATCGTTATCAAGACGTTACGTTACTCTATATAGCGCTGTTATCAAAGCCTTAACTGGCGATCAGAATATGAATATACATATAGTACAAATACGTCATTTTTGACGTTATAGTTAGTTTACTAATAATTGCGATAGGAATATTACGAAATAAAAAATTTGAATTGATTTTTTTTTCAAGATGTATGCCCGAGTAAATGTCATGCTTCAATATTCTCACTGCACGCCGCTGGCATACGCCTATTAAGGAAAACTTTTCTCTGGCAAAGCTTTTACTTTTTGGCTCCCAAAGCCTTAAAAATGCCCAATACAATACGACGGAAGAGTTTCAACAAAAAGTGATGATACACTTTCGGCTATTGTACAAAGAAGATATTATATAATATAAGAGATATTATATAAAAAAATACAAATATAAATATAAAACAACAAAAATATGAAAGAGATGTTATACAAAAATGCGAGCATTGTGTAAAGTATTTGTGTGCTACGATGATACATCATTTTACCCTGCGTTCAATAACGAA
Organism: Agrypnia vestita; assembly: GCA_016648135.1. Lineage (NCBI taxonomy): Eukaryota > Metazoa > Arthropoda > Insecta > Trichoptera > Phryganeidae > Agrypnia > Agrypnia vestita. Next base: position 315,242 of record JADDOH010002554.1, on the reverse strand, counting down.
CTGCCTTTAAAATAAAATTACTGCTGGGTTATTCTGCCGTGGATGAGGTTATATCGTATCTGACTTAAAACTCCAATCAAAATAAAGATGTCTCATTACCAACAACGACATCTGTAGAAATTATTTGAAAAATTCATACAACAAAATAGAATAAACTGTAGGTAAGTAGAAAATACGTTAAAAAATTAACAATAATAATAATAAAAACCGACCCATTTAAACCAAGTTTTTATTATACTCTCTTTCTACTACTACTAGTTGAAACAGGTTTGGCGCTTACCCCACGCGTTGGACTCGAGTCGGGCGACGCTACGAAAGGGAGTAATAAAAAATTTCGAAAAATTCAAAATTATACTATAATTATTAATTTTTTTAAACGAAAAATTGTTAAATCATTTTTATCGTCGCCATGAGTCTGCCTGCAAAGTTTCAGCTCGATTGGATCAAGGGAAAAGGGTTACAAATCAATCCAAAGTTTTTTCGATAGACAAGCAAGAAGACGCTACGAATTAAAAGAAAGGGAGTAAAAAAGGGATCGAAGGAGGCGGCATTCCTGGCTTGGAAACATCCGAGAGTGGACCGGGATAAGAAGCGTGGAAGAACTGTTCCTGGACAGGGAAACTTTCTCCCAGATGATCGGGGGACTCGACAGGGCACATGAAGAAGAAGAAGAATAATAAAATAATAATAAAGAGCATACTATTTCAATAGAACGGTACTAATTTAAGAGGAAAAAATAACAGTCCACTTGATTGTATTCGATCCTACTTTTACTTAAAAATAAACAAGTAAAAACACCATTCATCAATTAGAAAGACATACAGAAAAATAAAATCAACGAAAAAATATTTTGGCTGGATTCGATTTACCGGGATTCAAACCATGATCACCTAGCTTTCCGAGCAGGTATGTTACCAATTACACCACATCAGCCTGGTAGGTTTCCGCCAATGTGAAGTTTTATATAAAGTCTCACTTTTATAAATTTTGATTGGGTCTTGATTAGTCAACATGAACTGAAGTGAGGTAAGTATGTAGAAGAAAATGGAAGCGCTTTGTCGATATGTTGGTCTCCGATCTTCTTTGGTACTTACCCTTAATCGAAAATGATTATAACATTGCACCACCAATCGTAGGCCTTACAAACATACCTATCAAGTAGGATTGAAAACGAAGAGAACGAACTGGGCGCGGGTTTGTACTGAACGCCGTTTCTCCACATTTTCTATCCTTCTTTGACCGTTCGACCATGTACAAGTATTTAGTTTTGTAACCCCAACTAACTTGTTACTTTTTGTAGCATAATTGTATCCTGTAATTGTCGAATCGTGAAATATATATGTGAATATACCGAGCGTAAGTACCTATTCTTACTGGTTAGTACCTTACTTATTTGCTTGCCAAACATACTTAGGCGTGCGTGGCAGCTCTTGAACTCCAGAGTTGGCGCGGTGGGGTACGCGTTTACTATTGTGTATAGCCATTAAGTATCTGTCAGGTTTGGGCTGGTTATTTACTAGAGTCTGAAAATAACTTCAAGAGTGGCTGGCGTGTTACCCAGTTGGATGTGGTGTTTCACCTTTGAAACGATTGTCATAAGTTCACCATAGATGACCTATGCCAACTCTGCCAAAGATGTTTATAATAAGTATATTTTTTTGACGGGTTGATTGTGATCAGAGAAAAGAATTCTCACCCGACTGGAGGAAATCCTGTGTAAAATGTGGATTGAATGTGTTCAGCAAAGCTTTTGAAATAGAGCAGGTAAATACAGGATGTAAATAACGCACACTGTTTAACGTTGCAGTTTATTGGAATAATTTTAACAGGTTTGGTTGCTAGCAGGAATTAGTAGTAAAATGCCACCAGTATAAATTGGCGTGCGAAGGAGGGCGTCGCTGTGGCGAAACAGAAGTTGCCCGGGTGTAAATTTATTACACAATACATAATGTACAGAGTGTCTGGTACATTGAGAAATATATTTTATGGTATTATAATAGAAATTTGGTCGGACAACACTAAAGAAACAAACCAGTAATGGCGGCAGATGATAATATTGGTCCATTATTAGCTTTTTCAGCATCGCAAAACTTTAAAACTACATTGGCAATTGTTCTTGCACCACCTCTTTGTTTTGGTTTTGTTGTTTTGTTTTGGACATAATTCAGTGTATATTGGAAATCAAGATTTCATAGCTCACGCGCAAATATGAGATTGTACTGAATGACAAGGCGAATGGTTACCGCTGGGTTTTAATTACAAAGTCACCGCACGCCAATTTATGTTGATCAAGCTCTAGTAGCTTTACTTGTAGTGGCTACACGATCGTCGATAGAATGCTCGTCGCTGTGGCGTACGGGAGGCAGCTTTGGTTGCAAAAGCGCCACATATCATTTTTAATTATACTGCGAAGATTTCTTAAAAAATATATTTCGTGTGAGCCGACAGATTGACTGTAGTATTATTCACGTCTTGGTTCTAAACATCGTCTTGTTTTCAGAATAACGCGATTTTCAATATTGAATGACACTGCGGTTAAGTTTGAAAATTCTCGAGGTTCAAACGTCTATAAATCGAACGATGGAAGATTAAATTTTCAAATGCGGATTTCTGATTCGCTGTTCGCGCAGACGCGTCCCCCCTCCCCTCGGAATCTTTTCTCAGCCAAGATGGTCCCGATGCAGCAAATAATAAAATGCTGATATTAAGGCATTGATTTTCAATGATACATACCTATCTACTTGTGAAAAATTCACAGCAAAGAATATGTAGAGTATGTGTTACAGCCAAAATCGTATTTATAAACATGCCTAGCAGCTGAAATATGATGCCTTACTTTGTCTATAGATATAAGATAATGTATAATGCTATAAAATGAGGAAAATCAGCTCATTTAAAATGTTCTATTTTTACTTCCTTTCTTTTAACTCGTGGCGTCTCCTTGCTTGCTTGACGAAAAAACTTTGGATCGATTTTTAACCCCCTTTCCGTGATCCAATCGAGCCGAAACTTTGCAAACAGACTCGTGGCGACGATAAAAATAATCTAACAAATTTTAGTATAAAAAATAATAATTATAGTATAATTTTAGATTCTTCGAAATTTTTTATTACTCGCTTTCGTATGTCACCCGACTCGAGCCCAATATGTAGGTTAAGCGCCAAACCTGCTTCCACTAGTAAATGAGAAAGGGAGTATAATAAAAACTTGGTTTTTATGGGGTAGATTTTTTAACCTTCGGATATTTTGAAAGTGATAGAATGTAGGTAGGTACGTACCTACTATATTATTTTTAAATTTTTTGAAGTTTGAAAAATGGAACATTTTAAAATAAGAGACAGCTTGTGTTGATATCTGTAAAGAGAAAAAAAGGAGTTCAATTGTTTTCTGAAAGCGTCTTGTATCTGTTGGGCTGTTTTTTATAATATTGATAAAAACAATATAATTGTTAATTTGAACTAAATTACGATTACATAGATCATCCAGTTTCAGAGTTTTTATTTATTTTCTGTTAAGTATTAATTGTTATTTATTTCCTGTTAATTTCTAGGAAATTTTCCGTATCAAAGAGTTTCGATAGAGTATGAATGGAAGCATTATTATTTTGCAATATCGTCGCCGTACTAAAACAGAATAACTAACGAATATTAGATAGAGTAATATAAAGATTTTGCGTTTTAGTAACTATCCGAATAAATTATCAATGTCAAAGTTGCACCAATTTTGTAATTTTTTTTCCCTAGCGTAAAAAAAAGGTCCTGATGACATAAATGATGTAAAATTTTGTCATAAGCAAGTTTAAAAGCAGTTATTCCAATTTAAAAATCGTAATGATTGCCTTAGTAAGTTTGACAGATCAGCCATTTTATCTATACGATACGTGAACTATAAGCGTGATTGGTTTATTGGTATATTTGCTCCACAAAGGTATAAATGTTATTTATTTTTGATTTATTATTTTTATTTTTTATTATTTATTAATTAACGCCCAACAGACAGGTTAAGTGTATATTAACAGAAAATATAGTTTAAAGAAAAATAATAATAACATGTAAACATAATAATGTATAAATTGGAAAGAAAATACTTAAAATACAGATACAAATATATAAAGAAATATAACATAAAGTATATAGCAAGTATATAAAAAGCAGTGGCATAAGAAAAACATAATATAATAGAAATTCAAAAACAAAAAAAGATAATAATGTATTGTAAAAAAATATAGCATAAGCTTTGAAAGTCATAATATAACAAAAAATATACATACAAATACAAATCAATTATTTAAATCCAATTCGACAAATACTAGTTATCTTTCAATACACCTTTTAATATATGTTTGAATAAGATACCTACAGTTATTGGCAAAGACGTCAAGTTGCTCGTATCCGTTTGCTAGTCTAGGAAGCCTTTGCAGTGGGGAATTAAAGAAGTAGTTAGTAGCTGCAGTTTCCACGGCAAAATTTTATTTGACTTGTATTAAATGATTTTAACATTCGACATAAATTAATTTTATGATGTAGACGTACCAGTATAACTTGGCGTGCGTGTAAATTTATTACTCAATACATAATGTACAGAATGTTCGGTAACCGGTGTCGGAGCCTTTAATAGAAATTTGGTCGGGCAACACTAAAGAAACAAACCAGTATTGGCGGCCTGTGAACCTGTCAAACGGTGATATCGGTCCATTATTTGCTTTTTCAGCTTCGCAAAACTTTAATACTTCTTGCACCATCCCGGACTTTTTTGGATGTTTTGGACATAATAATTCAGTGTATATTGGTAATCAAGATGTCACAGCTCACGTTCAAATACAAGAATGAACTGAATGACAGGGCGAGAGGTTACCGTCGGGTGCGGGAGGGACGGGTTTTAGTTCCAAACTCGCCGCATGCTAATTTATGTTGGGCAGGCAATAGTCTAAGGTTTAACAAAAGATAAGTAAGATATAAGTTATATATTGAAAAAAAATGCAAATTTGATGTCGTTTATCTCCTTACCCATTGATATTTTACCGAAAGTATATATTTCCGAAATAAATTTAATATTTATTAGATTCACAGATTTTTTAGATCTGTTATAAGGCTGGTTTTAAGCCATGAACCAATATTTTTTATAAGATTTTTCTAAATATCCTGTTTCTTGATTCTCTCGTCCATAGTTTAATCCAGGGATTAAATACATTATACGTAAGATGAACCATCTCGAGGATCCGCCCTAAGGACACAACATGCCCCTAATGGCCAATTTACATCGCAAGTGAGTCGGGAAATCACTTAGCTCCGGGAATGTGTAGCAGAAGAAAGATGATTTTTTTAATGATTAATGTTCCGTGCAGACATTTCAAATCAGACGAAATTAATGTTTCTACAGAAATCTCGCAAAGATGACGGATGAAAGCTGTTTGCGTCAGTAAAAATCAAACTGAAATCTTTAAGATGAAAAAAATATTTTCGCGTATTCTGCAGTAGGTAGGTACGATGTAGGTACCTTTTCCACAAATCTCAGCTAACTGCGCTCTTTGTAGCCGTAGAAAGTAATTAAAATTTATTTATCTCAAAAACCTTTTAATCTTTGAATTAATTACATTCGGTTCTTTTCTCATTGGTTTGCCGTGTCTTAATAAGCATGTCTTTTATGCATTGTACAATTCGTCATTTTTGACGTAATGACATTATATTTCTCTTTGAAATTTGAAGCGTGGAGTGAAGAGGGTCTCAACACATACCTGGGGCCGTTTTATAAGCTCATATGAATGCGGAAAGGGGAGGCGTCCACGCAAAACCACTTCACTGTCTTCTAAGTGCAAGTATGAGGAGGGGGAAACCTTTTTAATGGCTTCGCTCGTTCACCAGAATGAACAAAATAACTCGTCCGCGTGCGTCCTGATGAAGATATGTCGTATAGAAAACGATCGATGATAAAAATAATCGCTGTGGTTGTTCATTTTTTATAATTAATCATGAATTTACAACCACAAAGTAAACTCTATAAATATCGAAAATGGTTTAACTGTAACTGATTACGGATATTTTATACGAACCGTATGTTTTTTCGAGAAACGATTCTCGACGTTTCGTTGAATGCTTATTCAACATCATCAGGAGGACGACCTTTACCCGCGGAGGTAGAAGGTGAACTGATAACTGCTTTCGTGGCCGTAAATTATATGCACTTTGTTGTGGATTGTTCACTTCTTCTACAATAGAGGTCGCCAGTGCCACAAAAAAGTGTATATAATTTACGGCCACGAAAGCATTAATCAGTCCGCTCTCAACCTCCGCGGGTAAAGGTCATCCTCCTGATGACGTTGAATAAGCATTCAACGAAACGTCGAGAATCTTTTCTCGGAAAAACATACGGTTCGTAAAAAATATCCACAACCAGTTACAGTTAAATATGTCTAACAACGTAATAACAACCTTAACTCTTTAATCGAAAATGGTAAGTATTTTTTTTTCCTTTTATTTGTAATTAAATATGTGTAGGTACGGCAGGTCGTAGTGGTTGATAAATTAATTATATACTAGGCAAGTAGAAGGGATAGCGCCCTGTCCGAATCCCTCTATCGTAGGAACTAGAACGGTCTATAATTGTTTAAAACCTTCGGGAAATGTCTACAAACGTCTAAAAACAGACTAGAACAGCCAAGAAGCCACGAGAATATTCTCCTAAACACTAGACTAATCTAAAAAGTTCGAAAATACCAGGATTTGGGTATAATTACGGAACTACGCCGCGGCGCAAAAGTGTCGTCGTGTTTTGACACCTCGTTCGGTCGAAGTCGGCCGGAAGGTGACGGCCAGGGTAGCCAGTAGTGAAATTGCAAAGTGACAGATATCAAGCAAAATAAACGAGTGGAGTATCCAAAAGGCGAAATATACTAGTGCGACTTCTACGTGCGAGAATCGAATATTCTACGAACGATAAATCAGTATAACCCAGCGATAACAAAGTGTTCATATGCGAGTGATATATTGCGAAATACTGTAGATTTGAGTATAGAGTTAAGTTTAATTCGTGTTAAGTGACTCTGTACATTAAATAATTAATTATTCATAAATTATTTAATATACAGAGAAAAAATAATTAATCGCTAAGTAATTTTCAGTGTTTTCATTTGCCTCTATTAAAATAAAAATGGCGCTGCAGGCTACAACGATCTTGGCCTCGATATTAATGTCAAGTATCAAGAAGAAACATTCTTAATTCCTCAAAGCGCATTTTAAAAAAGTAGGTAGGTACCCACGTAATCAAAATGTGCTTTGATGAAAAACATCTACTTACTGGAAATAATATTGCTTATGGAAAATAAAAATTTAGAAACACATGACTTATCCCGTCTACCAGTCAATAAGTTGATGCCTTAGAAAACACAAATATACAAAAAAAAAGATTTGCTGTTATTTCTCAAGAAAATGTACAGTTTTCGAAAGAAATATATTCGAGGCAATGTTTGAAAATAAATTAAAATTACAGTTATAAAAAAATGTGTTATTTATTAATTTTATTATGAAATGATTCCCCATAATACTAATGGGATATTTGTCATATTAATGATTGTTAATTTTAAACCATTTTGTACAAAATATAACAGTAATTTACCTATACGAAAAATCTATCCTTAAGCTTTGGGTAGCATAATTAAAATTAAATGTGCTTTTGTTTTCATCTCTAACAATAATAAACTATACAGACACTTCGAAACTTCCGGAGCTATATAGTTGAGGATAGACAGTGCTCGAATATTAGGTAAAAGGTTGACTTATTAGAAATCTAACTATCCACAAAATAGTGCACGATGTAAAAGAATAAAAAAAAGTATTTGGAGACAACTTCCACCTGAGGCAGCCTGTCTATTCATTGTGATACCACATGTGGACTACTGTAACAGTATTTATGCTAGACTGACGAAATTTCAGCTGGATAGATTACAATCTGTAATATATCTGGGTAAACGTATATCGGGAAATATGAAAGATATAAGAAACACGAGAGAGTGAATGTGTATAAAAAACTAACCCATAAAAACCAATTTTTTATTATACTCCCTTTCTCATTGAAACGGGTTTCGCACCTACTCTGCGCGTCGGGCTCGAAAATTCAACAATAAATATGAATCGTTAAAATTTCGATATTACTATAATTATTAAGTTTTTTAAACGAAAAATTTCTTAGATCATTTTTATCGTCGCCACAAGTCCGCCTGCATAGTTTCAGCTCGATTGCATCACGGGAAAAGGGTTAAAAATCGATCCAAAGTTTTTTCGGCAGACAACAGACAAGCAGACGCTACGAGTTAAGAGAAAGAGAATAAAAAGGGGCGTGCCATATTGGCGCGCTCTCTTTAAATAAAATAATCACGTTAAGAACAACTCTGTAAGCTACCAGGAAACCGCATAATATTGTCGCGTGATACACAATTGTTACAAATTAATACATTTTATTCAAGCGGACGAGTTTCTCTGAATTCCCGACTTTCTACAAGATTCTTCTCCTCAGTGTAAAGGAAAAGGATATCGCAATATTTATTCGAAATGCGGTTTTTTGACATAAATCGATGTTTTATGTGGGCATTTGCAGTGGCATGCCCAAAAGCGTAGAACTCTACCCTGTGTGATATCGAAGAGTGGATCAGAAGCCTCATTTTAAAATAATGAAAACGCACCTTTTAAAAAAGTAACCCATAAAAGTTTTTATTATACTCCCTTTCTTTGTAAAATATAACAACAATAAGACGAATTAAAACATATAAAATAACACTAAAATTACAGTAATTTAATATATTTCTAAAATGTCAGATGTTTTGAGCTTTGATAAGACACTTCATGCTTTGAAGATTAAATTCTGAAAATATTTGTCAGTCAATTTAGATTTTCGACATTCTTAGTGAAGTACCTATTATGTATACCGACGGAGTAATTCAAATTTAGAAAATATTCCGCGACGTTATCGGGCCGCCGTTGCTAATCAGACTTTTCTAATGATTCCAATTTGAAAAAAAAACAATAAAATTTCTAAAAATCCAAAATTATACTATAATTATTATTTTTTTTAACGAAAATTTGATAGATCTTCTTGATCGTCGCCACGAGTCTACTTGCCAAGTTTCAGCTCGATTGGATCACGGGGAAAGGGTCAAAAATCGATCCAAAGTTTTTTTTGACGGCAAGCCGGCAAGCAAGCAAGCAGACGCCACGAGTTAATATAAAGGGAGCAAAAAAATGATATTCCTTAGTTTGCACACAATTTTCAATTTTGAATACTAGTGTACTGTAAAACGAGTATTTTAAAGAGATTTTTTTTACAAAAATGGCATTGATAAAATCTGAAAGAATTACGCGTAATCGATTATTTTACAGCTCTTTATACCTTTTATATTGAAACTGGAAGATACTATGAGGTTCTAGGATGATCCACTAGATTCTAGAAAGGCGACATGAACACTTGCCTATGCGCGGGCGCCGCGCCGCTCGGAACAGTTTTTACGTTGTAGTGACAACGTAACAGTCCACAGACAAAGCAATAACTAACAGTGTGTTCCGACGATAGTAAATCAAGAAAGTACCTACCGACAAGCGAGATTTTTTCTAGTGCGAACCCGAGCGATTTGAGCAACGTGCGTCAGTATACGAGAGACGAGTTATTCAGGAGTGATAAAAAGTGCAGCGAAAATTCTAGAATGAATATTCTAGAAATATTCTAGAAACTATTCAATATTCCATTCAATACTATAGCCTGTGACACGTTGTACAATATTTTTAGAACAACAACAGCGAGTCAAATCGAATTTCGCTAAAACGTCATGTGACTTTGTCAGCATACAAAATGTATTTTATCAACTGTCGAAGTTTGGCGCGAGAAACCTCCCACCCCCAGCAGCCTCGGGGCTGTTTCTGGGCTGAAACTGCGAAGGCTTTAACAATCAATTTGTCAAGAAATAAGTTTATATTTCGCGTTTTGTTCAATGGCTAGAATATCAATCAAAGTATTATATTGTCACAAAGTATCCTGGAGCATTAGGAAATGCTGCGATTCGACTTGTAAAGATTTTCGCGGAAACGTATTGATGATATCAGTCGTCAGCAAAATTATCGTAAATATTATTCTTTTAAATTTCACTTAAATAGAAAAAATACAATCTTTTTATTCATTTTTATTATTATATAACTTACGATATCTATTTTTTGTGGAAGAATATTGCAATTGATTTTTCACCAACTTCCCGACTAGCTACAGCTCTGAAACTTTCAACATTTACGTAAAATAGATGACTATACAATACTAAATCATTTTTGACATGATTTGGCCATTACTTCGATTCAAATAAATAATTTTCCAATACTATTGAACGCTTAGTCATAAAGTTTAGCATTTACATTAGTATAAGCAGTTTATATTTGAATTCTAGATGTGTGATGTTAAAAAATCGATTACGAATGTATGCAAAGATAGCGTATAAAATAAGGTCTTCAATTTTATTTTTATCTACTTGTTATATGTATGTTCTAAGAACATAATAACTGGATTTTTTCCACATAGGGATAATTTTTAATAAACATAATTTATAGAAGTCTCACAGAGACGAAGCTATGTACAGCTATTCACACGACCTGTATTAACTGGCTTAAATTAAGTAATCAGTATTAATGCCTCTTAAAATACACGCGAGGGAGGACATTCTTCCACTGTGGCCCAATCTCCTCTCCTAAAGAAGGGGCTGAGTTCATCTCTTTACAATTTTATACTCTGTGATAGGTACACGTAGGTTGTTAAATTTAATTTAGAGTGAAATGATTTGTTTCAGTGAAACTGCTCACATGCGTTGAGTAAGACGCATTATGGATTATGCTATTTTTTTTTATTTTGTAAATATAGTTGTAAAAAAAATCATGTTAGATATTAAATATCTAAAGGCACTTTGCTCCAGTCGAGGGTGGCTCAGGCTTAGCGCTCAGCCGTAGCGGACCGTGTCGCAAGGCGGGGGTTGTCGGAACACTCGAAAACTATTTAAACGTGACGTTTTAATAATATATTTTCATCCCTTGAGCTAGTAAGCGTGACTTTACACAGAGTGTTCAAAATCCAACTCCGCGATACTTCAGGGATTATATATTTTAAGAATATGAGTCAAAATATGAATGTTTTAAAAATAATCGGAAATCGGTGGAACACAGAAAAATATCTGTTGCGTTTTGTTGATACAGCTGCGATTAACCATAGAAAGTTATCTACAGAAATCGTGCAATAGACAACTTACTTACTTACCATAACGCCGTTTTCCCCGTAGATGTAGGCAGAAAGTATAGACTCCTCTGTCTTGATACACAAATCTTGCCTCATCCACATTCATACATCTTCGCGTATAGGCTCGACGATTGTTAAGAATCTTTACAGGACTCCAATCTGGTCATGCCAAGTCTTCCGCGGTCGCCCTCTCTTTCTGGCGCCGTTAACACTTGCGTCATATATATTACTTACCATTCTTTCCTCATTCATTCGCTCTACACGCCCAAATCATTTGAAAAACACATTTTTCATTCAACTGCGATAGACAAAGTGCGTCGAATATAAAGTGTACCAGAGACGAGTGAAATATTCTTGTGCGACGAATATAAGTGAACCAACCACATACGGATGAAATATTTTTGGAGTGAATTACGGAATAATGTTCCAGCTAAACTTTGTGTCCAGATACTTTGTGTTAATAAAGTTTCGAATTGCTTAAAAGTGTTGCATGTCGATCCCCACCGCGGCGAACTCGAATACTTCCATATTTTTTTACGTAAGTGACATAATAAAGCCACATTTCAGAGATATTAATTAACCTTTTCTCTACGGTGCTGTAAGCTGAGTTGACTTTGGCTCTAATTATGCAAATATTTCTGTAAATATACTAAATACAGAGTACATATTTTAGTTATTCCTTCGAAATAAATTTATGTTTTTAGTAAAATAATTACAAAATTAAGTTTTTAGGCGATATTCCAGGCGTATTCTAGTGAGATGCAGTATAAAGGATATTGCTAAAAAATTCCAAAATCATACAAAATAGTTTTCTCCAAGAATCTGATGTTAATTTTCAAATTGGTGTATGTATTGCAGTGCGCAGTGAGTAATGCGCAGTGCGTATTGCTCAGGCTGCGGGGTGCCTGATTCGGCGGTTTGCCAATCTTGGCTATTTTCTTTACGTCTGACTTTATTTGCGCGTCTTCAAGCTGTCGTTTACGATGATCAATGATTTTTCTCATTTACACGACAATTGATACATATAAGACACTTATTCATATATGTATATATATATATATAGATATATATATAATATATATATAAATAAACAATATGTGCTATAGGCGGCCCCTATTTTATATATGTGGGGTATAAAGGCAAAGGCAGCAATATAAAAAAAAAATAATTCACTCAACGAGGATAACAAATTTATAATGTACCCACTGAATTGATATTTTAAAAAAGCCTTTATATTTGTAGGAAATATGTTTTTAGAAAAGATACATAAAATACAGAATTCAAAGCATTTTAAATTAGTAATCCTCGGTGATTGCATTCAAAACTTTTTTAAAATTTTTTAAATATTGCCGCCTTTGCTTTTATACCCCACATATTATGTATTATGGCGGCCCTCGTAGCCCAGTGGGTAAAATACTGGCTTCTCACTCGAATTTTAACTCTCTTGTAGCTACCTAGACTGCATAGTAGAGGCGTGTAGTGAGAACAAGAAGCATAACTTTTTCCTAAGCATACACTTTGAAAAGAAATCTAAATAGGAGATATATCTCGTAATATTCCTACAGCAATAATTAACATATTATTCAAATTTTAATATTTCATAATATTCTGCTAGACAAATATTCAATTTCGATTTTTTTTCCAAATATATGTTCAAATAAAAGTCATGCTTTTGTTCTCACTGCACGTCCCTGACTGCATAGGCTTGGTAACACTTATGCACATGTCTCTCATATTTTTAGCTCTAGTTTAGCACATTATAAAGATGCGCTGCTAAAAGCTCTACACCCTACCGTCCTGAATTTATAATATATTTACAAACAAATTATTATATCTATTTGTTTAATCTTACCTCACACCTCCTTTTTCTAAATTATGTTACTGCTAAAACTGCTGTTTATTTTCAATTTCAATTGTAATTTTTTGCTGTACTATAATATTACTCTTTTGATTTCTTGTATATACTATTAAGTAATAGCTAGTTTTTGTGCTGTATATTGAAATAAATATATAAAGAGGGAAGCAATACGTTATAAATAACAAGTATTCGAGTATCGGCTTTATTTATACTTGAAGAAAATTTCAAAGAGGAATTAATATTTAATATAAATCAGCGGATGAGTCGACAGTCGGAATTTCTGTATCGCGATTGTTATTATTTTTAGATTCATCTCGTTAAATTGATTCGAAGAAATCCGAAACACGTCACTTTTTTCACCAGAACGGCCCTATTTTTCCTTTACTGAGATATTTATCAGCAATAAAGAGACGCGGGGAATAATATCGTTGGAGAATTACGTTTCAAGTGTCAAAAGCCTATCAATAACCATGATACATTGTGCTTTCCGGGCGATATGAGACCCTCTTCAAGGGGGTGGGTTTAATAAGAAAAAGATAATGAAAATATATCAATGTGCGCGTATTGTTACACCCTTCTTCTATATATATTATGAGAACGTCTCCAGATGAATTTATTAATTTTGTACCTCTACGCTTTTCCGATTGATATTAATGTTCTATATTCTATATAAGTATTCTGGGTTCTGAAAAAATGATAATGAATAATGACTAAATAATTTAGGAGTGTCTGTTCAAAATGTGCTATTTTCATTTTTTTATTATATAATCCCATAACTGTTTGCACTATTAACCGTACAATTTGTGAGGTGAGCACCTTTTATAAAAGCGATCGTCTGTCTGATGCTTTTAATCTTCTTCTTCCTTTTAATAGAACTGTATGGTCTGTTCTCCATTTAGTTTTCGTTGATTTTCAGTTTCTGTTCATTTTCCGTTGCCTCAAGAAGTCACCGCGGATTCGTAGCTGATCTTTTCATATCTGCTTTCTTATTTTCGCTTCTGGTTTTTTGCTCCCAGTTTCTTCTACCCGCTTCAATTTAGCCATCTCTGTTAAAGTTAATAAAATAATCATACCGATAGTATCTACGTTAAGACTAACACATTCAGAAATTTTACATGACATTAAGAATTGACAACAATTTTAAGGTAAATCTCAAAAGATAAACGTCGCCATTATTTAATTCGTAAATTGCGCGTGGCATTAAAAATGTTACTTTTTAAGATAAAACAAAGATATAGGTATCCCCAGTATGTTTAATTTCAGATAAAATAATATGTCAGCGTATTAAATATATTTTTTTAATCTTTCTTCTTTTTCTTCTTTTTAATATACCTTTGGGGTTGGGAGGTACTTTGGAGCAACTGCTTTTAGGTCACCACCCGTCAAGTGATGGGAAAGCTCCAAAGGCGTAGAATGTTTGTTGATTTTATTATCTCGATAAAATAAGTACAAGTTATACATGAGCACGAATACAAAGACAATGATAGATACTCGAAGGGCAGTAGCCTCCGGCCACCCGCCGGAGGTTGATGAAAGACTGACTTGCCCACGTAGGGTGTGGGCCGCTTTTGATATGATTTGTGAGCAAAGGAGTTTACTGAAGTGCGGCTGTGTGTGTGTGGAGAAATCATCGGAAATGCTGATGGTGCAATGACCTGTAGGCCGCTCGCGTGCCTTGCTCGTGCCTTCCTGTGATTAAATTCATGTGATGTTATACACCTTGATCAGAATTCTGCAACTGGTCATCAACCTTTTCTATGAGATAACAAATGAAGGAGAATAACTCCTCAGCGGTCGCAATAAATATGCGCCAGGCAGTTAAATAAAGAGAAGAACTCACTATGTACAAAATGTACTCGAAAAACATATTAATCGTTATATTTAATTTTCCTGTATTTACACGTTCAAAATTTCTCTCGTAATTTTTCTCTTTGAATTTCAGCTTAGCTTAGTAATTTTTTCATTGCATAGGTTATGTTTTTATCAATTGATTGATTTATTTGTTTTTTAACGTTTAATTATGGTTAATTTATTAAAATTTTGTTATGAGATTAATTTTCCTTAAAATTAAATTTGGAATATTTTGTTTTATTATGTAATATAAAGAATGTAAACATGTTTTGTGTTTGTTTATGTTTTACGATTAAATATAAATATTCAAAAAAAGCTTTTTCTTAATTATGAGAGCTTCCTGGTACTAAAAATATGGAATTAAATAAATAAACAATGTGATATTTGTACATGCAATCGTAAAACAATCTAATATGCAAAAATTTTATTTCTGAAGCAGTAAAAACTCTCGAACCGCGCGCTACATATATGATTGTGATACTTGCACAGCTTATTCCATCTGGAATTTCTAGGTCAAAATGAATATTTTTCCACAATGAGATATTATATAATGTTATAAATATAGCTTAAAAATCGAGAAATGGAGCTAAATACGCCAATCGATAGCTATTTTTTTCTCTGTCGATTGGCATGTTTAACTCCATTCCAAATTTATCCCCATTTCCATTTCAACACAGAAATATACAACGAACTATCAAAAAATTGGACACACTATTGTTTGTTTCATATTTTTCAACAAAAAACAAATTTCGTAAAAAACATAGAAATCTTAAAAAAAAATCGAAATAATGTGTTTTTAAAGGATACGACGAAAATTCATTTTAATGTGTTGAGTTTCGATTTGAATAAATATTATGTAACGATTTTTTTTTGCTATTCATCAACAATAGGCCAAATCATGATAAAAGCCGAGAAGGTAACCTAGCTTTATTAAAAAAAGTAATTTGCAGTTATGCTTTATAAAAACATTGAGAATTATTAAATTCATTACTGTAATATTATATAATGACATGCCATGCCATTATAATACAACGCATATTGCTAGATCGATTTAATTTAAGTAATCATAATATTATTTATCTCGTTAATAATAACAAGGGGTTGGAGGATTGAGAGGGTGATTTAAAAGTAATGTATGTATGGCGGAGGGTAGGTCCTAGACAACGGACGGGTAATATTACATTTCCTCTTTCTCGTCCTTTGCGACTTGAGCTAGAAATTGCCAATTTGCTGGACAATTTATATGTATAAAGCTTGACAAGGAAAAAAGTTAGTTGTTTCGAACTATGTTTTCTAGTGAACACTTTGTCCGGAAGAGAATACTTATTTTCCCTTCTAATCTATGTAGGGTGTTCCACAGAGCTGTGCACAGCTGTGGCAGATAAATTAATAATTATTAATTAAGATACATTATAGAAGTCTCACAAATACGAAGCTCTTTACAGGGCTTATGACCTATATGTGCTGGCCTAAATGATCACTTTACACGATCAATATTCACACCTTACCAAAATTTTGAACGTTGTATATGTTTCAAATATGAGAATCTTTCGTTTTTTTTAATGGACTATGTATGTATGTACAAATGTAGTATATTTTCGTGAACTAGAGTATACACACCGCTGGTTTAATGAAACTCTATATTTGTAAAAATGTATGGAAAAATACATTCATAAAAATACATAAAATTCATCGCTAACCTAAATGGTGACGCGATTTTTCGGCAATACAATGTTTCGGGTTCGTATCCTGGGGGTAATAATTTATTTTCATTGGGTCTCATATTAAATGTACCTTTATCTTTTAAAAATACATATTATAGCTTTTTTATGTTTATTATTTTTATGTTATTACTTAATAATTTTTGTTTATAAATGTTAGGTTTTAGCAGAAATTTAATCAAAAATTGTTTGGCTTGTTTGTGATTTTCCTTTCCTTAACCTCACAAAACCTAGACCAACCTAATCCAACAAAACTTTTTATATTATTATAAAACACGTCACGTTTGGGCATCTCATTACAGGTCTTGTACTATTTTTAACATGTTTTTGGTGAGCGCCCCAACTGACCTCAACATAACCTAACTTATTAAGCAAACTTCCTGTTAGTGACAGGTCAACAATGACTGTATTTCGTGTTCTGTGAATTTGTGTGTGTTTCCGTGCGAGAGTGTACATGTGTAAATATTCATGCCAATGTATAGGGTGGATGTATAAAGGGATAAACTAGATTGATATTCCTTTAAACGCCAGCAGGAAGCGTAGTACGGTTCTTTGAAAGGCAAACATCATAGGTGCAATCGGAAGTATTACTTTGTGCAAAAGACATATGTGTGTAAATCAGCAAAGTGTATTCGTGTCGCGGTGGATGAAACCAATCGAATTTTTATGTAGGACGTGTCGTTTCATTCGCATATCCTCGATGAAGGAGGTCTTAAACTCAAAAAACTTATTCTCAAAATTGTTTGGCAGGATCGAAAACAAAAGTGGGACTTGTCAAAACTTCTATCTTCCCAAAATTTCTCTACGGAACTGAAACATGGACACTGAGAGAAGGGTAGCGCGAGAGGATAGATGCTGTAGTGATCCGGACTTACGGCAGACTCTAGCCGTAAGTCAGCCGGGATTTTAGCCAATCGGAACCAAGAATGGAATTCACCACAGAACCGGGACCGTTCAATGAGTAAAAGCTTCCATATCAGCCCTACTCTTGCGTCATACAATTTGGCATTGTTTTAATGATATTGCGGTTTCGGACGAATAAGGAAACCAAAATTAATGGTTATGTGTTGAAAACAAAACCTGTACTTTTGGAATGTCTATAATAGAATGTCAGCATCTATTGGAATTTACACCAGACTGAACTTATATAGAAGTAACAATGACAAGTGACTGATCCCTGACGATTTCTCGCCTATAAAGACGGAAGGTAAGTGTTAAGGCCAGCGCTAAGCTGGGCCTCCGTAGATCCCGTAGGGGGTCATGAGGTCCGTAAACGGGGAGAAGCGCGATCCTGTGTGCTACGTAGAGGTCCAGAGCTGAAGTGGTAGGAGGGTCTATGTCCCCGGTGAGAATACCTAGAGATTGCGAGATACTGTGTTTTAGGGATACCGCTGTAGGTATGAAGTTTGAATTCTTATTTTCCATGTGGACCATGTGTTTCGTGACCACCGGGCGCCGGCCGCGAAATGATTTTGATTAGTCGAAACTGACATCCGACGTATTCTACGACAACCGCTAGCCAGGATTTAAACCTTTAATAAATCCGACAATTGGAAAGCGGTGTGTGCCGGTGTCTTTTCTACTAATAATTGACATTCTCTTTTCTTATTTATTTTCGTCAATACGCACGGCGTTAGAGAGAATAAAATTTATTCACCCGCACTTGAAAGTTTCAACCATACGATGATAGTAGATTTGCTTACGATGCTTGTGGTCAAAATTATAATCTCTCGTTTCGTAATGTGCCGTCATGTTTTTTCTTTATCTCTGCCCACCGCTCAAGCCGCTCACTTCTTTACCGACTGATTCCAACGGCTCGAGTTTGATTCATATCTAGGGTCGCTACGAGAACATGCTCGCCGGAATCTCTTAGATATAAGACAATGCCAGAATGAACGGGAAAAGGATAAGCAGAGAGTGGAACAAAAAAATATTCTGGTTAAGTTACGCCAAAAATATGTAGGCATATTTAAAGTAAAGTTAATATACACAAGATATGCGCGCGACCTATTATGACATACGCTATGGAGATGCGGGCTGACACTGTCCGCACCAAAGGACTCCTCAGAACAACTAAAATGAAGGTGTTGAGATTACTGGAAAAACTTTACGTAACCGTGAACGAAATGAAGACATAAGGAAAACTTGCAGAATAGAGGACATAGCACGATGGAGTGGATCCAGAAAGAGATTCTGGACAGTGACAGACTCGTGCATACAGCAACGCATGAAATCCCCTCTGAACCATGCATGCCGGGAAGACCACCAAAAAGATGGATGGCAAAAAGATGGATGGATAGCTAAGATATGAACTGACCCAACTAGTATCAAGTAGCAGAAATATAAATCTTGGTAAATTGCATATCCCTGTAGTACTTACCACAACTGCCCAGCATCATTATACATTTAGAGAGGTGAAATGATTCAACAAATTACCTGTTAAAATGAGAATTGAAAAAAATTACGAGGCTTTGAAAAAAAATATTAAAAAAACCCTCATAATTAATTAAATTTTTATTTTATATTAAGTTATCTAATTACGTATTACTTAATTGTGTGAAATGTTTATCATATAATTCGTTAGAATAATTTTTTAGTAATAGAATAGTTTTAAATTTAATACTATCTTTGCTTAAAATTTTATTCTATTTCTCTCTTTACTATACTCTTTTAACTATAGCTGGACCTCGTCATCCCAGGAGGCGTAGTTTTTTGTAGCACAGATCAACAGATCTACTAAAAGAAAAAGAAAAAAGAAGGAGAAGAAGAAGTTACGCTAACAGTATATCTAAAATGCTTTTTCTCCCTAATTATGATTTCTAGCAAAACTATCCCTACACTCTCCAACGCTTGGGTACAAGAAAGCGAAAACTGACAAAATACCCACAAAATATTTGATCTTTGCGCTCCATCTCTCGGAAAAGGGACACGGGGACAAAAACTTCAGCAAAAACAGCCGGCATGAAAATATACTGATTGCTTCATCAGTCACACGGAATATTCCAGAAGGAAGGGGTGGAGCCTCCTGAATGTATAATTCCGCTGTCAGTTCTAAGTCGTAAATAAATAAATTGATGCGCTATTTCGGGGTCAGCGGCTATGGGGGAGGCTCTGCGGCGAGGCTCTCATTTTTCTACGATTTCCGGCGATTTCGCCCCGCGGTAAACAGAGATAAATCATACCGATGTATGGTTCGCGTTTAGCCCAGAATGTTTGGCGCCTGCCAAAACGTATTAAAATGACAAATTAGACTTTCCACTGCTCTTATAGAGAGCTATCACTTTTTTCGCTGTTATTGTACAGTGTGAATATCCGGTGAGAATAATGCGCAACCAAACATAGAATATTGATGATATAATCTTTACACTAGTATTTATAATGGCAATGGTAGCAGCAATAGATTAAATGTAAAAAATACTGAAATACATACAAAGAAATGAATAAAAAAGGATTTTCAGAAGCTAGTTTCAAACTTTGTGTATAGATTTATGGTGGTCCAGACACGTCGCGTTTCTAGCCGCACGCATCCAGCAAATTCCACTAATCCGGAGATCGATGCGACTAACCGGGTAAATATTTCTGGACTTAACGCGATATCCGTAAACCAATTAATTATCACCTATTTATCCTGCCTCTGCTAAATTATCTCACACACACGCGCCACTCACACGATACACGTCACGCGCCAGCACAAGAATATGTCTTTGGACGGGGGGGCATTTTCTTCTTCCCAGAACACATACACACACCTAGCCCGTCAAAAATCTAAGACATGAAGGCATCCAGAGCGCAGTAAGATAGGCGCATTAGAAAAGAGATGCTGGCGACGTTTGCTGCAAATCTCAAGGACATCTCACAGAACAAACAACTCAATTTTACAATAAATAATTGCTGAGCAATGTTTATCTTCCATAATACAAATGCGTAAACTGAAATATTTTGGACATTACTGTTGAGCGAATAAGGAAACTCTTCCGTGTTCATCAAACTAAGAAACATTTTAAATTATTAAAATCATTTATAACATTTTATTTTTTCCTTGTGCAGTGACCATTGCGATATGGTATAATCGGGTGAGGTGTAACATACAAATCTAATTTATTGCCGATATATACAGTTCTGGAAATAATTTTTCAAAACATATTGAAAAAACGTTTCGTATCGTTAATGTAGGTACTTTACAAAAAAACGTCGCTTTACAACACCAACAAAGATTATTTTATCCATAAAATCCATTCTCCAGACCGTACTATACAGCACTCAAAATGTAAAAATTGTACACTCTTTTAAAACAACGGCCCAGCTGCACTATACATAATATGTTGGAGTTAAATAGAAGGACGAACTGGATTCTCAAATCAAGCTAGAAACATTAAATTCATTTAATAAATTAAAGAATCAAAGTCATTATCAAGTAACATTAAATTTCTATTACTGTAAACCAAACTAACATATAATTCATATTGGCTTGCAAGCTTGCAATGCTTGTAAATGGAGGACTATTATAATTGTGCTTATTGTAATTGTGCACAACCTGATAGATTTACATATATTGCATCGATGAAAATGTGAATTCCCTTCTAAAGCACGAATTTTCGGAAGGTAATTAATATAAAACTACGATAAAGATTAAGTATTTGTTTAAATTAACTTTTTAAAATAAATAAATAAATGTTACATAAAAATATATATTTTATATTAAGCCTCTTCCTTTAAATATTGTGAAATGCATACTTGTTTTTTTTTTATTAATAGAGAATCCATTTTTTAAAATATTAAAAACAACTTGAATTTTTTAAATAATTTATCAAATATAACAAACTTCTTTTAATATTGAGTGCAGTTAAAATAACGGTTTGACCATTACTCAGATATACAGAATATCAAGACTTTAAAATGACACTCTCTTCTAAAAAATAAGGTAAAAATTCAGATAACATAAACCTACATATATCAGAAAACTTTGGTCTATTTTCCAATCAGAAATAAACAACCCTTATAAGATCCTGCATGCTTCTTTATTTATACAAGTTCTCGTAATCAAACCTTTTTTGCTTTCAATTTTCTCTGCTCATTTTTGTAAAGGGCTCATAAGCAACGGCGTAAACTGATATTATTTACGGTAACAAATATAAGCTGAGACCAAGTGGGCTCGGCGGGAGCGGAAGGGTTGAAGTAGATGGCTGTTCTCTTACGGATAGGCCCTTCAAATTCCCGGAAATAAAAAACTAGGCTGTAAAATTCGACACCGTAAAATACGAGAAATATGTTGAACGTACAAAAGTAAACATGCACATTCGATGGCCCATCACTCTGAAAGAACCAGTGCTAGTTGTAGGGATATGAAGGTATTGAAATATGCCTTTTCTCTCGGCGCCCTAGCAATATAATATAGTGTCCCGACAATCGCGCGCGACAAAACTGCGCCGAAATATAACGCGCAATACAAAAGTAAATGAAATTCCTAAGTATTTCATTTTAGTGTTTCACAAAGCTGAAAAGTAAATAATAACTAAGTGTAACGCTTTGTGCAAATAACGGAAATTAACCCTTAACCACCTGCGTGCGGTCACGGTGACTCCAACCGACTAACTACATTTTTTTAGAATAGAAGATAATAATTTAATGACTTTTAGACAAATAATTAAATTTAACGTTTTTATATGTATATATAATTATTAATGGAAAACACAAAACCTTTGAATTATTAAGAAAAAAAAATTAACATGAAAATGAACACTACAGTGTTGTACAGTGTTTTTTAGAATAGAGGACAATAATTTTATGACATTTAGACAAGTAATTAATTTTAACGTACTTCTATGTATATATAAAATTATTAATGGAAAAAAACAATATCTATGAATAATTAACAAAAAAAAAACAACATGAAAATGAAAACTACAGTGTTGTCTTGTCCTACACAAGAAGAAAAGATGAAATAAAATTACCATTCCGAAAGAAAAAAGATCGCAAACTTCTATGCTGTAAAGCGGGATGAAATTATATATGAAACTACCAGCGGATATTAAGGATTAAAATAATATAACGGCTTTTAAGAAAAAAATTTAAAAATATGTGTTACCTACTTACTTTTCAAAAAAAATTTAATGTTCTTGTTATATATCCAATGCTGTATGTATTAGGAAATATAAAAATTATTATATTAACTACTTTAAGAATAAAAACAATAATAATTAAAAAAATAAATGAATAAAAGTGATGTCTAGGTACTAAATTATATTATAAAAAAATATATAACTATTAAATATTCTTCTCATAAATGTAAGCAATCCAATTGCTGATACATTTTAACTAAAAAAATAATAGATTTTACTTAATGAGATCATAGCAAATTTGCATTTTTTTAGTCAACTAATAATATTTTAACAAAATGAAATAAGAAACCAACAATAATTTTTCAAAATGTCTGAGGGTAAAAACTCTTGACGAGAGTTTTGACGCATTTTGTTGAAACATTCTATGCGAATTGGTTTTTTTCACTTGAAACATAGTTGAAAAGTATACGTTTCTTCTTGATTTCGCAAGTTGAGCACGTTTCACGTGTAACAAGACGACCAGCACCAAAATCCCGTGGCATTTGCAAAAAAAAATCTTTTTTTTTCTTTTTTTATATAAATAAATAAATACGTATTCCTTAGGAACCGACATTTTTTGACGGGTTATAAATGGTTTTCTTAATAAATGTATAACGCCATTAGACGCTGAAAATACACACATTAATCGACCTCGCAAAAAATAACACGATCCTTTAATTCAAATACGCACGAAAAAACGATAATAACAGATAAAACATGTCTGCCTTAATTCTGTTAGTCTATAAATATGACTACAAAGAAAACACATTGTCACAGCGCAGATATTAAGTAAAAATTACCTTTTTAATGTTTTTATCTATGGATTCAAGTGCTTTTAAATCTGGACTTCATGACGACCGCCCTGGGGCTCGGATGATTTGGGCGCCATCCTGATACGAGGATTTCTTTTGTTTGTTCTAAAAGAACAGTACTTTATGAAGGTCGGCTACGAATACTGAAAGAAGAAAAGCATTGTGAACTATTTATTCACTGAAATCTGTTTGTTCTAACAAACAAAACATTTTGACTTGCCGTATACAAACACCCCAAAAAATTTACACACCTTTTTGAACAAAACATTGTCACTGAACGAGGCGTAAGAGACAAAAGAAATACAAGAAAATGATTTAAACTTTTATTATAGACGCGAAAAAACTGGACAATTATTTTACAATTTTGTAATTTGCATTAATTATCTCTGGTCTATTTGTCTATTGGTCTTTTTATTACGCGGTTTCGATAGCATCGATCACTTTCGAGAATATTCCGCTCAATTTCGCACGTCCTACGCTCGAATATCTGTCGGTAATGCTGCACTTGTCAAACATTAATGACTGTCCCGCGCGCGATTGCTTCCGCCTTTTATACAAAGTATGTTGATTTTCGACACACATTTCAAGACACATTTATAGTATATCCTCGATATTTCCAAGGTTTACGAGAGTGTGTCAGTCAATTCCAAAGTGTTGTGGAGTATTTGAGAGATTTCGATAGTGCCTAATTCCTTCCGATTCCACCATCTCCTTACATTATATATATTTTTGTTGAACATCCTATATGTGTAATGAGCTAGTAAATTTATTTATTTATTTATTTATTTTATCTATTTATTATAACGCACTAGTGGGCTTTTACACATAAAGTACGTATTTTATGAACACCTTTTTACGAACACCTGCATATTTTTTATTTAAAAAAAAACGCTCATGAGACAAATCACTTTTTTCAAAAAAAAAATAAGAATAAGAAATAAAAAATGAGAACATGTGTAAAAATAATCGTAAAAACACTTTTCAAAAAAATTATAAAAATAATGATCAGTAAAAGCATATTAAAAAAATGGAAAAAATAAAAATACACCAAGAGATAAAACATTTGCGTAGATACAATAAACATAGAGCTAAAATATGAATAACAAATATTGTTCTTGATATTTTAAATAGATTATTGAAAATTTTATAGAAAGTAAAAATATCACAATTTTGTTGTTACGAGGAAATAAAATATTTCGGAGGAGATAGACTATAGACCGTAGCGATCTGTGAATTTTGGATGAAAAAACTTCCGAAACGACAGTGATGAATGGCATAATTAGGAAAAAATCCATATGGTTCTTTTCACTTCATATTTTGTTGGCCTACCTATAACACAAAGCTGAAAATTCAAATTTCGATCGCAATTTTTATGATAAATCTATACCTATAAAACTCAATGTCCATCTGTCTGTCTGCCTGTCTGTTCTCTATACAAATCTACACCGTTTGTCAGATTCGATTCAAATTTTGCATACTTATGCTTTGGGACCCGACGGGTAACATAGGCAACATTTCCCCCCTATTCTCATACCCCTTTCCCTCCCCCTGACATATTTTCGATGCAAATCTGTACCGTTTAACCGATCGGACTCAAAATTTGGAAACTTATTCTTTAGGACTCAGTGGGTAACAAAGGCGATATTTCCCCCTATTTTCATACTCCTTCCCCTCTCCCTGATATATTTGCCATGCAAATCTGTCTCAAAATTCGAAAACTTATTCTTTAGGACTCGGCGAGTAACATAGGCAATATTTCCCCCCTATTCTCATACCCCTTCCCTTCCTCCTGACATATTTTCGATGCAAATCTATACCGTTAGAATCAAACCTTTGTTTCTCCCACAAATTTATTTTCAATTTATTCCTAAACCCGTGCAACGCCGGGTACGCTACAGCTAGTACGTTATGTAATTCAATTTTTTTAAATATATTTCGGTGAACTTCTTTTTATAGATCTCAGTATCTTCTTCATAATCGTGTGCTCAGTAGTGAACTTCACTGTCCTTTGATCTGTCTGGACCTCCGAACATAATATTAAGTGTACCCATAAGTAATCAATTATTTAAGTGGCAAGAAAAAAAGAATTTAACTTCATTCATTTTTATTTTTAATCGATTTAATCTCCATAGTTATATAGGACTTTTTGCCATCTCGTTGGTAGACCTTTAAGAAAAATATGCTTCTAGGTGTTTTTAAAGCGTCATTATCAAACTCTACCGGGCTCCCACTTCGATCGCTATCAGACAAGTCAAAATCACCATCGGAAAATTTTCTAAACCAACGTTGGCATTTATTTACTTTCAATACGTCTCGATACACATCACAAATTTTCTTTGTTGCAACCGTTGCATTAACACCCGATAGAAAATGAAACAGCATGCAATGACGTAAATGTCAGTTGATTGTCCGCCATTTTACAACATAGTAATAAAAAAAATTAAATTTAAATTACTTAATTAATTAATTAAGTATAAAACACGTCTCTACACGTTCACTTTACTGAGTTTAACTGAAGCAAACATTCCACACCAAAGATAATAGTTTACTTATGGGTACACCTGTTCAGGACTTTGACCATGTTTGCAGTGTATAAAAAGGATTTTACTGCATGATTTGCGTACCCATCTCGCGATGACTATCCTCTTGCTCGCTTTCTCTCAGACTTTTCTTTCTCTCTTCTCAGAGACTAACACCCTTTTTAATGGCACTATATTGACTGATACCCACCAATCAGGAGCTCGATGCGGCTAGCTCTGTCCCGGTCACCAATAGATACAAACACTCTGTCGCCGTAGCAATAGCAATTGATATTTCTGTACCTCCCTCTCCTGATTCATCTCACACATGCCACGCAACCCTCACAAAATACGTGTCACATGCCGACTCGAGAATATGCTTCTGGACGGGTGGGCATCATCTCTCAAGCGCTTACACACTAATCCGCGAAATACGATATTAAGTAGCATCATTTTTCTGATGACAATCTATAATTTTTCTGCGTCTCGCGGTTCACAGAGTACCTATCGTATTATCGAACGAATTTCTTTCCTTATCTATGAGTATTCATTTAAGTCCCTTGCAATGCTAAAAAGAGTCCTAGAAATAAGATATGGATTTAAGGGATTGTCAGAATGGATCAAGTTAACACATAGGGGCATCTTGATTTTAGTTTTTCTCAAATTTTATTTATTTATTCATGATTATTTATTTTATTTTCTCAAAAGTACTTAGGCGATTCTGTCCTCTCAAGGTTGGCACGTTATCTTTTTATCTTTCTTTTCAACTGCGAGAAGATGAAGAGAGAAAAGAGAAAGAGAAAGAGTAGCCAAGTTATGAGTCATCATAATGTGTTGGTTTTGACAAGAAATTTTGAAATTTTTGTTTTGTAAATTATAAATCGTCGAGCAAACCAAAACGCGTGTAATGCTTTAGAAATTCAGTAATAAAGTAAAAATCCAATGTAGCTAGCAATATCATGGTACGTCAGGTACATCTATACTAACACAAAAACAAAAATTGCGGCAATTAGACTTGTTTACAATTCACAGTCGGCGAAGTTAATACAATCCGCTTATTTTTGACCAAACCTAGTAAACTTGACAACCTCTTCGTAGTCCTCAAGAAGTTTTTCCTGTCTTGAATTTAGAACCAATTCGTGACAATTTTTTTTTTTAAATCCTATATTTAGTTCACCCCTGGTCTTGATTTCTTGTGGAATTAAGAACTTGTCTTGGAGGTGAAAAAACATATCCCGTCTTTGAATCGAGCTGAAATTTTGCACATCGACTTGATGTTGATGACAATGCATTCTTACATACATTTGGGGTGATAGATATAAATACGCACACCAAAAATGCAAATTTATCTCAAATGTTCGGGCAAGCATCTAAATTCTGGTACTATTCAAAAATTATTTAACTCATGGACACTTTATAATTAATCTGTTAATTTAAAATTGCTACAAAACAAAAGTGGTTGTAATTCTGTAAAACGGTTTTGTTTATTTTTGATGTTTACACGGTTTAATTTATGGTTGTGCATAATTATTAATTTGTTTATTAAAGATATATGTAAGTATTCTACGTTTATTTTTTAACATAGTAAGATGGTTGTTCAGGTATACATCAATAACTAGCTCTAATCCATCAAAAATGACGTACCTTTACTTGTCGGTTCCTAAAGAATAAGTATTTATTTGTAAAGAAAAAGAAAAGATCAAAAAAATTCTTGTGCTACTTATACATGTGACTTTACGTCTACCGGTTTCCATACCGCTATATCTTCGTCAGACGGACGTGATTATATTTTTAGGGAGTTAAAAATGTGAAAAACTTTAGTAGTATGACTTCGGAATCGATATCTACTTAATATGTGGGGTATAAAAGCAAAGGCAGCAATATACAAAAAATTAAAAAATATTTTGAATGTATTTTCCTTATTATTTATTTAAATGAAATTTGAAAATAAAATAGATACATGTTACAGTACAATTATATATTAAATTATTTTTATACTTGTTTAACTGTCCCCAGAAAAGTTAAACTTGTGTTTGGGCATACTAATTCGAAATGCACTGAATTATAGATTAAGTACATATATCGCTTCCAAAACCATGTTTCCTATGGATTTATAGGCTACGTTACCTATAAAAACACGAATTCAGTAGATTATAAATTAGTTATTCTCGATGACTGAATTGATTTCTTTTTATTGCTGACTTTGCTTGTTTTTTCCGCATATTTTATCTATTAGTTTAATCTAAAAGAACATTGATATAACAAAGTATTGGAGTGGCATAAAAATCTTCAGTTCAGTGAGTTTAATTTTTGAGCTCATTCAGCGTAATCAAATTGTGAACCTGAAATTGAGACCAGGAGACTAAGTACGTTTTTATTGATCACTAGCTGTAACCAGTCAAAAATGACGCTAGTTTTACATGTCGGTTCCTAAAGAATAAGTTTGAAGTTATTTTATTTAAAAATAATTTCGGAAAATAAAAAATTCCGAATTTTTTTTTCATAAAAACATTTTTTTTGGGAAAAATTATTATAAAGATGTTACAGACAAACATGAAGTTACAGGAACAGATAGACAGAGACAGACGTATAGACCGACGGAAAGACAGACAACGAAATGATTATAATTGGGATTATTTATTATTTCTCCTCGTCCATGTTTTCGGTTTTCTATTTCTACGTTGTGGAACTGCTCAATTATTTTATTCTTGCTATTAACCATTACAATTATATCTGTGAATATTTCTTTGATTATCTTTCGAATACCTTGGCATACCCATATAGTAAATTATTGCTACATAGTTATGTAGTAATAATTTACCTATAAAATGAAAAACCTGCAAAAATGAAAACCAGGAATTAGGTGCCTCGTTCGCTTGAATTTCGGTTAAATATAATATAATTTTTGTGAAATCACTTGGTTAAACTTAACATTTATTAACAATCTTAATATAACTTTAGTTTGATCTTCTCTAGGGTCATTAAGATCAGAGAGGAAGCGAAGAGATTCAAGCGTAAATTATAATTTAGAATTTACAAAAAAAATAATCTTTTGTTAAACCCTTATTTCCAAGAAAGAAGCACTCAAATATAAAACTTTCGACTCTTATCTACGATGCCATCCTTTATCTCAAGGGTGGATTAAGTTACAAGCACCTACTATATTATTTTTATTAATAAACTTCGTATTCATTTCAGACGCATTTTTTAGAAGAGCATTCTAAATAAAATCGTTCATTTAAATTAGTTCTCGCCTTCAAATTTAGACAACAATTGTATTTGTATATAATAGATGTGTATATTCGAAATAATGATAAATACAGATATAATATTCGCGCCATTGCTTGATAGCGGTTCCCGGCAACACCGAGTTTCACAAAATTCTATTCTTGTCTGGATTTTATTTTATTAGATAAATCACATTTGTATTTGATTTTCAGAATTAGATATAACCCGTCAAAAGTGACGTACCTACTTTTAATTGTTTGAATTTCTTGCTGTACGTAAATCAAAATACAGTGAAAAAACAATTCTCTTGTATAAAGATGTTTTATATATATTTTTTTTATCAAGTAGGAAATTATATTTTTAATAACTATTTGATAATTTTTTTATTATAAATGTGTAAGTTTTCATGAAAAATGTACCTTGATAAAGAGCGCAGTTAAATAGAGATATATTTCATCCGCGAGTTAAGGCTGTGAAATCAGCGCCATCTAGGTTAGCTTAGCATCTTTGTAGCGTTAGTGACGGATATTTCTACACAGAGAATTGTGTTTTTTGATACTTTATGTTTATGATAATATGTGAATAATATAGCAGACTACATTCCTTTATTTATGATAATGAGCCTTGATATATTTTATATATTTTTTAAATGCAGAAGCGTACACGGAATATACGTCACTTAAATATTCTTCCTTACTATTCTCAAATTAAGTTAAGCAATTGTGCTTTGGAAACAGGACAAACTTGATCCTGGAACGAAACTCGAACTCACTTCCACTAGACTCTAGGTGGGTGCCTTAATCACTAGACCTTAAAGCTACTCAAATATTTGGACAATGAAATATTATCAATTTTAATATCAATCAGAATTGGATCATATATATTTTATTATAACATTCAAAAAAATTATAATGGTGAACGTTGCATCATGTAGAGTGATCACGTAAGCCGGCTCATACAGTTCATAAGCCCTGGGTCATCCTACAAAAAGTATTTCATACACATTTCTCATATAAATAGATTAAATCCCTGTAAGACTTCTTTAATTTATCTTAATGAAATATTGATTTTGTTGATGATAATCAGCATAGCTGCTCCAGGAATATTTATATATATATTTAAGTTGTCTTCATTATTCATTTTTCATTAATTGTTAAATTACTATTTTAATTGGATAAATAATGTCTCCTGCAGGGCCTGGCCTAATATATAGCAATTTATTTAATTTAAATAAAATACAATAAATCCCTCTACAAAAAATATATGTTCTGAAACATCTTTGAGTTTTATTACTTTGCATATTAATTTTCAATTCAAATTGTATTAGAAACATTGATAATCATGTAACACAAATGTAACTTGTAATGTCACTAATTATAAACAAAAATCATAATCCGTTTATAAAATTTAAGATGATAACATTATATACAAATTAGCCAAAATATGCAGTGTAGTTAAATATGTATCAATTAAAATAGTATAATCATACAATGTCCATAGCAGTCAATCGATGTCAACGTGTAACACAATATTTACATTTTAATATAAAATAATGTTCTTACTTTTAAAATAAGAGGATTAAACGATATCCTAGTCTAATAGGTACCACTGAGTTACTTAAATAAGCGGATAATATTATAAAATAGTATCGATGACATTATGATGATATACAAGTTAAGTTGAGAAAAATATTTATCTACCAAATTTTCTTCAGTAGTACAACAAATTGCCTGTTTGTCTCTAAGCTTAAACTTAATATGTTTACTAATATGCTAAGCTTATAATGCTTGTGTAAATAATGGTATGTAGACGTGAGCATGAAACGTAAAAATAAATACAGTGAAGAAATACCAAACAGAAAGTTTTGGACTTGTTTGTAAGACAGCTTTGTTTTTAGAATTTTGCAGTCGTACTTAGACCCGAGCGTAGCGCAAAATATTATATGATATTTTACTTCCAAAAAATGGGGTCTCCCGGGTATTTTAGTACTAACTCTCTTTTCTTCCCTTAATATACATATATTTGACTTACGTGACTTAAAAATTTGCACTAAAACAGTCATATCGGTGTTGCCTATTTAGGAACAAGCCGTTTCATCGCGGCGGTAGGCAGAGAAGATGCGGTGCTATCCTTCTGTTCTGATACGCAAACCTCGCCCCTTTTCTCTTTTTTTTCATCCTTTTTCAAGGTTGTCGTTGAGGATTCTAACAGAATCATCTTTCAGTATCTGGTAATGCCAAGAGTTGCGCGTAGGCCTTTTTGGTCGTGTTGAATATGTCGTCAGTATATTACAGATTGAGAAGCTTCCTTACCTCTTTTCTGTTTGATTTGTGGTTTAATCCTGGTATCACGTTTCTACGGCAACTTGAAAATGCTCCCATTGTAGATACAGGCATTTTTTTCGCAAATTATTTTAATTTCCTCTCAATTCTAAGAAGTCCTTTCGTTTCAACCTTTAACACTTGAAACATTTCAACAGTTCTTTGATATTAACTGCACACAAATGAGTTTCAGACCATTATACTACACAGAAATACGTAAAAAATCATTGCATGATTTTACATTGTATATTGGCTAATTACACAACAATAATTATCATCATCCTAATAAGCTTGACAATTTAGTTTGAGTTATGGCTCCAAGAACAATTCTTCTCTACCGATTCTTACCCCATGGGCATCGTTGATTTCCCACACATTTCCCACACAACACTCACTTTTCTTACACCCTCCTCAAAGATCACTGACAAAACTTTTGTGGATTGGACGTAAATAAAAATTGCTGGAACCATGCCCTTAATTTCTACATAGTTTCTTTCTTTCTTTCTAGTACAGTTTACTAGCTTTGACTGAGTTTACCAGAAAAGCCATTGAGTCATTTATGCCACCGTTGACTATTTTTGATTTGGTTTGTCCAACTTTCAGATTAATTATTTGGTGGTATTTACGGTTCCACTATAATTCTGTCCTACCAATCACAATCCTAGAACAAGCGGTGATATCTAAATTTATCTACAGATCAAAATCACAAAAGGTTTACTCGTTAATGAGATTTATGTCAAGTAAATCTAAAGGACTCATCTCACCGTATACCGTTCCGTAGATGCGGGCCGTAAGAATGCAATACTTTGTCACTTCTAAATTAAATATTGAAATCGTCTGTTGATGATAATTTGTCGCTCATCGTGTGGACCAAATTTTAAAACGCCTTGTATTTTATTATGCGTGATGGAATTCCAAAAGGAGTTGGATGAAAAAGTTTAAATTAAATATCAGGCTTTATTCACCCCCAGGGAGAGTTTATTAGGTAAAATGCACGATAGCGAAGAACGGCCGGCTATCTTATCAGCGCAAACGACTGGAGGTACAGTCTTTCAATTTCAACCAAAGACAAATTTAAACGTATTGTCCCGATATGGTAGAATTAGAAACAATTACTCGTAATCGATGATTTTACAGTACAAAATCTTTTACACTGAAATTGGAAGATACTAGAAGGTTCTAGGATAGTCCGGCGGATTGTGGATATATCGAGAACCAACATGGAACGCTTCGCGCGAAGCAGTTTTTGCGTTTTGCAAAATTGCGTTTTCGAAAAATTACAGTGTGCTTTAGTGAACGTGTGCGTTTCAGCGATAGTAAATCAAAAAAGTACCTACCGACAGGCGAGAAGTATTCAAATTCAAACCTGAGCGATTTAAGCAACGTGCATCAGTATATGAGATGCAAGTTACTTAGGAGTCATAAAAAGTGCAGCGAAGATTTAAGTTTGGTGAATAAGTGTGTGAAATGTTCTATAAATATTTAGAGCGAATTTAAGAACAGTGATCCGATCAAATTCGTATCTAGTAACTTTGTGTCATTAATATAACTTTGATTAATTTTGTGTGATTCATTTGCCTCTCACAGTCACGATTCCGTGACAGTATTTTAAAGATAGCTAAATATCAGCACCAGTGGATTCTACTTTGTGTTTTATGAATCGGTTAAGTAAGCATATTAATACCAGGGGCGTGCAGTGACAACAAAAAGCGTGACATTTATTTAAACATTAGCTGTAACCCTTCAAAAAAGAAAACAAAAGAAAAAAGTTTTTATACTATAAAGAAGTAATGGACGTTTCACAAAGCTACTAAAGATAGACAGACGGACAATGAAATTATTATAATTCTGATTATGACCGGAATAAAGGTATGCTGTGAAAAAAACTAACCCATAAAAACCAAATTTTTATAATACTCCCTTTCTCATTGAATCTGTTCCAAGCCTATTGCACGCGTTGGGGTCATTACACATTTGTATTGATTCCAATTTGAATAAACAATTAAAATGTCGAAAAATCCAAAATTATACTATAATTATTAATTTTTTTAACGAAAATTTGTTAGATCATTTTTATCGTAGCCACGAGTCTGCCTGCAAAGTTTCAGCTCGATTGTATCACGGTAAAAGGGTTAAAAAACGATCCAAAGTTTTTCCGGTAGACAACAAACCGTAGACGCTACGAGTTAAAAGAAAGGGGATAAAAAAAGACGACAGTTTTTATACTATACTCGTAAAGAAGTTACGGACGTTACACAAAGCTACTAAGGACAGATGGACGTACAATGAAATTATTATAATTGTGATTATGACCGGAATAAAGGTATACGGTGGAAAAATAAAATAATTTTAAAAACTCAAGTAGAGAGAACATAGAAAATATATTTAATTATTGTTAATCTATCATTATGGTTCTCTTCAGCGTAAATGCCAAATCCATTAATAATCTGCAAAGCTCTTTGAAAAACTGTGCTTCACGAAGTAAAATCGTGTCTTTGTTGATGTCTCGGAGCAACGTATCTAGAGGGTGCGCCTAATACCCATTCGTCTCACTTCTTCCGCCCTTCAGCGACCCTTTGTTCCCAGCGAGGACATCTCGCAGGATCGCGGCCGCGGCCGTCTTATGAGGTGATCATTTCCGTCACATTTTTCACGCCCTCTGTTCTTCCGTCGCGTTTCACTCGGGGGAATGAGATATGGGATTTCTTAAAAGTATCATATTTATAAATTAATCCGAATCTTAAATAGAAGATATAATACATTTTATAAATACGGCCAGTGATCAGAAGTAAAACTGGCCATTTAAAAATGATTTAAAACCAGGGTGACGTAATCCGCGTTTTATATTAACAATAGCTTAAGCAAACTTACAATTAACTCTGAAGACAAAGTCAACCCGCTAAATCATTCCGGTATTTAAAACTGAATTTTTATGACTATTCAGCATTTAATATAGGTAAAACGACACGCAATTTTAATGTCAGAGTGGAGGAACCTTGAAGATGTCTCAAAAATAATAACTTCTTGGAATTCTCAAACCATATTTTGGAAGCAGGCCACACGTTTAAATAAGAAAACGGTATTGAGATTCTCCGTGTAAATAATTGGCTAACTTAGAAATATTAGAAATTAAGAAATGACAGAACACTTAATCCAATATAACTTATAACCAGTTGAATTTTATGAATAGCCCATTATTTGATATATTGTCCATTTCGGTGTCTACTTTTCAATTTATCTTATGATATGGACAAATTATTACTATTCCCGTGTTTTTATTATTTAATGATTTAATCAAGCTAAATTATAGATGCCTCACAATATATTTATATGGAAGTTTGTTCTTAGGTTTTCACGGCCATTCAGAAATTTCTAGTTTGTATTTTCCGGGGTATTATTATGCCGTTTTTCTAGACTTACGAGAGACGGTATTGCAAGTAATACGTAACCACAGAATCAACACTTAAAATTACACATCAGCCCTGATGATGGTAGCGAAGGGATCCGAAACTTCGACCAGAAAGGTCGATAAAACAGCGAAATACCCCAGAAAATATAAAATAAAAATATATATGGAAGTCTTTATTGGGTGTTCATAGGGCTTACTACCTGTGTTGGCTGGCTTAAGTGATCACTTTACACAATGAAATGTTCGCTGATTCCACCCAAGAGTAATCGTACATTATTATTATTATTATTATTATCGATAATGGGCAGGCAGCTTAAGCTGATAGGCCCATATCACTGTCTCTCATTTGAATATCCAGCCTATTATTAAACTGATTGACAATGGCTGCAGACACAACGCCTTCAGGTAAACTGTTCCACAAATTGACCACTCTATTGCTTAATGCATGCTTTCTTGGGTTACACGAGAACCGAGACTTGTTCAACTTCAGGTGATGTCTTCGAAGGCCCACATTAGTGTTAAATGCAAACATATCTGTCATATTAGGAATATTGTAGTAGCCCGATAGAATCTTGAATGTCTCGATGAGGTCACCTCTTCTTGCTCGTCGCTCCTGAAGACATATTTATCATTTTTTTAAAGTTGTAAATATGTTATTTATACACCTTATTTAACATATTTGGAACAACCAAGCTATCGTCATCTGTTAAGTCTCTAGCCTGAAATTTGGTCAGAAGCCTCAAAATATACTTTTTACCAGAGTTAATAAAATAAAACACGTTTTTTTTTCTACCACGCACCTATTTGCACTCACATATTACAAAATACCTTTCTTCCTGCCTTAAACAATAAACCATTAAATTATAACTAAAGAAAACATTAAAAAACACAGTTTACGAGGCGCAGTTGGCTGTACGAAATCAAGTTCGATCGCCGTGGTTCCTGTTCGAAACAATCCTTTTTAATGTTTTATGATATTTAACGATTTTTCCTTTCGCGTAAGGATGAAAGCTGTCATTATCGCCTACATCTCAAATTCGAAGTTGTTTATCATTTTTTCAGTGACTGACTACTATACCATTCAATATAAAATACAGGAAATACGTAGGATGGCATCATTCTCATTTTAATTTAGCACATGGCTGCGCAATAATTTCATCATGCGGAAGAGTGCAGCTTGGACTTGCTCTCACGACATTTAATTTGCATAGAAGAGTCCCAGTGTTCGTTAAATCTGTATCCTAGTTAGTTTATTTTATCTACTCGTACAGAGCCTGCCGTCATCCGTTTCGTTACCTTCCTCAGTGAGTTTTGTGATGCATTTATTACTGAAGGTAAATATTTCGCAACAGAAAATGCCCATTTACTGATCATACTTAGTTTTCAGATGATCTGTAGCTCTTCTTGGAGCTAAAGCAGAGCTAATAGTAACAATAATAATTGTCCGAATTCCTTGTAATATGTCATAACACTATCGAAACATTTGGAACGGCCTAGGGTGATCTACAAACGTCCAGAAACGCCCGGTATAACCGAGAAGCAACGAGGACCATCTCCTAAAAATATCACAAAAGCATTAATATAGCGTATCGCATACACATAACGAAAATAACCATTGAATTTTATCATATCGAATCATAACACTATCGAAACATTTGGAACGGCCTATAACAATCTAGGGTGATTTATAAACGTCCAAAAACGCCAGGTATAACCGAGAAGCAACAAGGACCACCTCCTAAAGATATTGCAATAGCATTAATATAGCGTATCGCATACACATAACGAAAATAACTATTAAATTTTGGTCAAAGAATTCAAGTTTGTGAAATAGTGATAAAGCAAATTTTCTCCTTATGACAACAAAAAATGTTGAATTTTTTATCGCAATGGCAGCACTACAGCGTGCCACATGCACATAACGAAAAAAAACGTTGAATTTTATAGCAAAAGAGTCAGTTTTGTCTTGAGACTAAGCTCAGATTTCCTTATTACCGCACTGTATAGATAACGTAGAACGCTGGCTGCAGCTCCGATTCTTGTATATACTTCCCTTTCCTACCTTCCGTCACTTGAAAATACCATCCAAAGGTACAGTGGCCGGCAAACATCTTGAAATTTTTCGGCGTAGTGAGAGAAAGTTTGCGCATGTACCATTCCACCAAAGAGACCCAAATTTTGTCTTCTGCGCATTCCCCCACTAGACCAAAAAATTTCAAGAAGTTTGCCGGCAACTGTATTCGTCGATCACAACCCGCAAATGTTTCAAAAATTTCAGTAATAGCGAAATAACATTGTAGTAGCATTATATATATGAATAAAAAGAAAAGACTTAAACTTAGTATAAAGCACTATTTATTTAATAATTAAAATGTTTTGGGGCCAATGATACTTTCATCGGGATACAATGTATACTAAAAGTGGCAAACAGGGCTATGAGAATCATCTTAAAAAAGTAAATACAGCAAAATTGAAGCAATGAGAAGAGCACTCCATTGGATGGAAATAAAAAAAAGACTTAAAACGTTCTTATATTTGTTCACAAAATTCTTAGTAACAAAATGCCAAAATATTTTTTGAACAAAATATTGAAATCTTGAATAATGTCGAATTTTCTTCCGTTTTTAAGTTTACTCAAAATTTGACATAAAAAATAAACCATTACGCCGTTTCCGCGCAGGGGTAGGGAATATAAAATAGATCGGCATATTCTTCGTTAACGCTCTGTAAAATATTAAATAAAATAAAAATACCCGTATTTATTCCATTAAAACTGCCGCAAAGAATATCCTTTTTCACCCAACAGATGAACTGAACATCGATACAAGACGCGATTTGGTGAATTTCCGAGACATTTTTAATGATAAATGAAAACTACGAAAGCCAAAATTTACTTTTCTAAAATCTTTACAAAAATACAAAGATAAAATTGATTATTTTTTAGCAAATTGTACATTTTTTTTCATACATATTACGCGGAATCAGAGGTAAAACAATAAATATTTTGTTTGGGTCGTTTTCCCTCTTAAATTTACTGGTTTATATAGGCGCAATAACAACAAAAAACCGCGTTTTATTTATGCAAACTCAGATTAAATCATATATTTTTAATGTAAATTATTAATGAGAATGTCCTCCATAAAAACGAAACGTTTGGTCACCACGCTCTTCTATTTAGCTTATCTCCAGACTGTGGGGCATGTTTTTATTAATTTCATAAATAACGAAGGGGATTGCGGAGATTTAATCTGATTCGGGGGTTGGTATTTCGGGCGGTAAACATTGAAATGATGGCTTCTGATGGATTGAACGACGCCCCCCCTGCCGAAACTTTTTCAAAATTGAATTTAAAATTTATCCCCGTTGTCGTCGTATTTTTATACTTTTACCGCTGTTCGGACGTAATCGGAGAGCTTAGCGAATTAATTGACTGAAAATAAAATTAAAACTTTAAATTTAATATTTACTGTGGGAATATTTTTGATGGACATTTTAAACAGGTAAAAAAAATCGCTTTGAATATTTATTGAATTTGATTGTTAAGTACAGTATATTTTAAAACTTTATAGTTGAGTGACTCGATTATCATCAGGTGTGACTAAATGTATTCCGTAATATACAGGGTGTACCAGAGCTAGCAGCAGAAATTTGGCCGGTAGATTCCTGCCTATGTTATGAGTCTAAAATGTTCAAGCAACCATGACCTTATATCAATAGTTATAGAGATATGCAATATCAAAGTTGACATTTTTTTCCCAATATTTCTGACTTATTTTTTTCAAAAAGTTGAACTATCATTACAGTAACTTATTTTGATTATAAAAAATTCGTTTGCTTTAATGCAAGTCGAATCAAATGGAAAAAACCTTGCAAAAATTGAAAAAAGTTTTCTTTACAAGGTTTTTATCATTTTATTTAAGTTGTATTGAAGCAAATGAATTTTTCACAATTGATATAAGTTACTGTAATGATAGTTCAACTTTTTGCAAAAAATAAGTAAGAAATATTGAAATAAAATGCAAATTTTAATATTGCATGTCTACATAACTATTGACATTAGGGCATGGTTGCTTGAAGATTTTAGATTCATAGCATAGTCAGGAATATACCTACTAAGTTTCTTCTGCTAGCTCTGGTACACCCTGTAAAGTAGGGTGCTACAAAAAATAAAATAAAAATATAAGAGAACACTTTTGTATGCTTTCAATAGCCAAAAAAATGTACCTATACTTATTTTTTATTTTTCATTTAAAATAATTTTAGGGGTGGCTGCTATTGATAAAAGTTTAGGAAACATTCGCCGTTTGGGGCAATGACTGCAACTGCTTCAAAACAAACATGTCACTGCATCAGCATGCATAAGCTTTGGATATGTTGAATACATCCCTCTCCCACTCCCGTAGTATTTTAAACAATTGGAATCCTGTTTAGTATTAGTATCGCATCTAGGATTTTCGATAAATAACATATTGTTCTTAGAATGAGTTTACAAGTAAAGTGAATTAAAAAAACTAGGGAAATGATATCTTTGGTATCTGTTTAAGCAGCTTGTTGCTTTTGAATACTTCGATGATGAAGTTTCCTTGGAAACTTCATCATCGAAGTTTGATGGAGGATGGCCACTGTCCTCGAAAATCAAGAATTGAAAGGTTTTCCAAAGCGAGCAATCCTTAAAAATGCTCTCATTGTGGTTGAAAACTTGTTACATATCATACACTGAATTTTTCCAACACAACCGCCGTTTCGTGCGATTTTTTGACGAAATGGATATAGAAGAATATGATGATTAGAATAAAATTTAGACTTTTGTATATTCTAAGAAAGTTTTAAATGATAAAGTAGAGAAAGGAGCAGTGCTTTTGGTAGACTTTTCGATGGTGTGAAGATAATCATCTACACTCTACCGATGAAGACCAGAAGCAATATTTACTCATAGCGGATAAATATTAATGACGAAAATTTCCTGACAAAAAAGTTCATGTTGACGTCATCTTGAATAACTATTGAATACCAACTTATATTTTGTAGTCAAGCCCTACACTTTCACAGATTGTAGTGACTCCTAAAAGTTCTTTACAAACACTGTTATTATTTTAATTTGGAGATGTCACTATTATAAGAGGAGATGCCGAAATCATCGCATTAAATATTATCATCAAATAATTGTATTAAATCGTATAAAATAATAAATCGTTATTATCTTGGACAGTGCTGGATTCATGGACTTCTGTATCTAATTCGTGGTTATAACGTAACACCCCATTTACATCCTTTTTA
Source organism: Agrypnia vestita (assembly GCA_016648135.1). NCBI lineage: Eukaryota > Metazoa > Arthropoda > Insecta > Trichoptera > Phryganeidae > Agrypnia > Agrypnia vestita. The sequence goes on along the minus strand of JADDOH010002554.1, from coordinate 274,895 downwards.
ATATTAATTGTGAACTTATAGAAAATATTTTTCGACAAGGTGCAACTGTAGAATCTTAAACAAGAATTTAAAATAAAATTACTTTCGCAAAAGCGATATAATGTGCGAGAATTTTGTTGGTTCATACATTATCCGTGCTGCTACATTTCCAATAGATTGTAATCCATCCAGCTGAAATTTTGTATGTATAGCAAAAATACTTTTTAAAGTAGCCCGTACCCAACATTAAGTAGATACGTGAGAGGCTGCTCAAGAGAAGTATGTATCTGAATAATCTTCTTGAAAAAGAGCAAATTGATTTTGTTGTGACATTATTAATCCAATGAATAAAATTGTACTTTGTTTTTATCACTTATATATTGAAAATATCAACATGTATCAGGGCCAATGGTCCCTTTGTCAGGATACAATGTATACTAACAAATAAAAAATGGAAGTGTAAACAATAAAAATATTTAAAAAAAATGATAGTATGTGGGAAATGAATAATAATTAAGTACTTACTTAAAAACAAATTTCAAAGATAACTATTTGTAAAAAGGATCTGGTTATTTATAATTTTCAATTTACCATTAACACTCTTTCTTATTTCCAAAATGTCTAATTTATCAAATTGTAATTCTGTATAATTTGCATGTAAAATTTGTAAACCCTTATTAATATCAAAAGAATGATCGAAAAGCAAAAGACGATTCACAAATTCGGAATTATTATTACTACTTAAACATCTCAAGTGTTCTTTAAAAATAACATCAAATACAAGTTTTTCTTATATACAAATAATGACAATCATTACAAATCAATTTATAATCACCTGTTTCCATATCCTTATTATTTAATAAATTTTTAATTTATGATTAGTATAGAAAACTGGTTACATAACATTTGGGATTTTTTATCTATTGAATTTGAAATTGGATTATATGTAAATACGATTTTTTTCCAGTGCTTTTCAATATCAAATATCGGAGGGTAAAAAAAAGAAGGGACCATTGGCCCTGAAAAATTTTGATATTTTCAATAATACTTATAATATTTTTAAATTGATAAAAGCATTCGCACACAGTTTTATTTAATTGTATTCATGGAAAGATCTGATTCAAAACGTATTGATCCCGATCCTTATAGCCTGATACCTTAGTCCTGAACCTGAAGCCTAAGTAAGAAGGCTTTGTTTGTGTTAGGAAACTCATTGCAGCCGTACGAGTGACTGATTTAGCATACAAATTAAATCCTTTAGATGCATCGGTGCATAATCTGGTCCCAAACATTCCACTTCTTTGTACGACCATTCACTGTACATCCACGTCGCACATTTTAAACAGCTACGGATTCGGTCGCATCATTAGTACAGCCTCTCGATACAAGGGATGAAGGCTTCGCGGTCGCAATTGAATTCCGAATTCGCTCTCCTGTCCGATCCACTCGGCGTAGTGGGTTTTCAATGCATTAACTATTAAAACTACTTCAGTGCAGATTGACCATATATTTTTATAGATATTTAAAACTGACAAAATACAAACTTCTAATTTTTGATTTTAAATATGTTTTGAGAGTGAGAACTTCGGTGAATTTCTGATTAGAGATTTATAAATCTCTAATTAGATACGAATATTAATTGTTACTGATCATAAGATTCATACAAAGCCTACATACACGCCATTTATGCAGATGTCTTATTCTTCCCACTCTAATTGCCTGATCAGATTTTACATATTTTTTAAACCTGAAACAAATAAATATTTTTTAAAAATTTTGATTCGAAAGTTTGTTCAGATTGCAGTTAAAGTTTTCGTGCTTATTAAACACCTTCTTCTCCTAGCTATTCAATCCATAACGGATCTTTTTTTCCTATATAAATTATTTAAAATATATAACATTCTGATAAACCCATAAGATAAATTAAAGAAATTTCAATGAAATAGTTGCTATCACCGGATATTTAGTTATGGCATTTAATATTCATTCATTTTTCTTGTATATAACAGAGCTATGTAGCATATTGCAAATAGCTTACTTATATTTCTTGGGCATTCATTCACTATTTAACAATTTATAGACATTTTGTTTGGAGTATTCATTTATTTAATGTACACTTCACCTTATTTTTCGCAAAAGCCTTGAAAGGCGTTAATAAATAAATAAATAATAGGATGTACAAATTATCTAGTTTTAGCATTAGCTCACTGATTAAAAATATTTTTCATGTAAACATCTCAAAACTGAGTACGAATTACTTAATTCTAGTATTGAGCTCACGATATACACCTAAATATTAACACTTTATTAAACATTTGTATTTCTGAACAATTTTCAAGGAAAAGATTTAAAGTGTTAGAGCGAGTGGCAGAACCAGATAGAACACAAGTTGCTAAGACTTTTTTTATTAATATCATGAGATGGAAATTTGTATAAAGCATATAAAGGGTCGAGCAGACGTATGATAGAACGCCACTTATTCATATCCCGACACACATTACTACTTGTCACGCTTCTTATTATCTGTCTGACCAGGCCCGTCCCTAGACACTATCCAAGTCACCCCCGGGCAAGGTACGAAATTGCGCCCACACTGTGTTTCTAAAATCAATGTTTAGAACGAGGCAAAATTGTCTTGGAGAATAATAATTTTATTTTAATAATTTGGCAATTTTTTTATTGAAAGAAAGTAAATATTTAAATGCGAGAGTTGATCTTTATTCTGCCTTCCTTTGAAATTTTCATTTTAGTGGCCACAACCAGCCCGGGAGTCAGAAATTTAGGTTGGTTTGGCTGATTTTTTATAAGGGGATGATGAATTATTACTTCCTTTCTTTTAACTCGTGGCGTCTGCTTGCTTGCTGGCTTGCCGTCGAAAAACCTTTGGATCGATTTTTAACCCTTTTCCCGTAATACAATCGAGCTGAAACTTTGCAAGTAGACTCGTGGCGACGATTAAAAAGATCTATCAAATTTTCATTAAAAAAATAATAATTATAGTATAAATTCGGATTTTTAAAATTTTAATGATTTTTTTAAATTGGAATCATTACCAAAGTTTGATTACTAGCAACGGCGGCCCGATAACGTCGTGGAATATTTTCTAAATTTGAATTACTCCGTCGGTATATATAATAGGTTCTTCACGACGAATTTCAAAAATCTAAATTGACTGACAAATGTTTTTAGAATTTAATCTTCAAAGCATGAAGTGTCTTATCAAAGCTCAAAACATCTGACATTTTAGAAATATATTAAATTACTGTAAGTTTAGTGTTATGTTATATGTTTTAATTCATTAATTGTTGTTATATTTTACAAAGAAAGGGAGTATCATAATAACTTGGTTTTTATGGGTTAGTTTTTTTTTACTTTTTAATTGGCACTTATTAAGGTACATCATCATCATCACTTTTGGCTCTACAACCTCTGGCGGATTTTGGTCTCCTTAAGAGTCTTCCTCCACCCATCTCGGTTTCGTACCAGCTTTCTCCAGCTCAGAATCTCCAAAGCAGATACATATGTCTTTGAGGACGCTGTCGCCCCATCTTAATTTGGCCTTGGCCTAAGCTTCTTCACCTTATCGGTCTTGAGTTCAGCAGGGACTTCGGCGCTTGTTGTTCGGCCATTCTCTCCACATGACCGAGCCACCGAAATCTCCCCAGTTTTATAAATTTTATGACACAGTTCTTTAAACAGAGTATAAAGTTCATTGTTGTAACGTCTGCGCCTAAGTCCATTTTCTAGAATCGGCCCAAAGATACGCCTCAAATGTTTCTTTCAAAAACGTCCAATGCTCGCTAATTCCTCTAAGTCTGTATCGATGTCTCAGCTGCGTATGTGAGCACTGGTCTAACGAGCGTTTTGTAGACTAATATTTTAGTGTATTTAAATTTCTGTCACGTTTCGTGGCTGCAGGAGGAATGAATGAAAACGCTGGAAGCGTTTTTTAAATTAATTATTTAATGTTCAAAGTCACTTTGCACTATTAAACTTAACGTTATTTTTTAAATTATTCTATTTCGTTGATTATCACTCGTAAAATAACACTTTATTATATTTGGGACACTTTATTTAACATTTACTAGAACATTCCATTCCAGTTTTCGCCTGTATTAATCGCTGTGGTTTATTTCGTTACTTAAGTAAGAACTTCGCTTATTCGCTTGATATCTGTCGCTTCGAATGGCCACCTCAGCCGTTGCGGCCTTTTCGCTGTCAAACGCGACTCAACTACGGTGCTCCTATTTATATCTAAGATTGCTGGTATGGAATCTCCTAGACTTATTCCAGTATTTAGGAGAATATTCCCGTGGCTTCTAGGCCTTTCTGAGTTTTTCTCGAATGTTTCAGATGTCTCCCGAAGGCCATGGATCACCCTAGGCCGTTCGTGATTTTTCGATAGTCTTGTGACAAGTGAGAAGATTGCGTAATTCTTTTTAGCATTTCGTTACATAATATATCAAACTATTATTCAATTTGAAAAAAAATTGAACGAAAAGACGTGTAACTTTCCCCGGTGCACGTTTGTCTGATACACAAAAAAGTCACGTACTTATTTAGGAATGAAATACCACGTCCATGTATCATAATTATTCCTCCCACGTCCCATTCAGATCATCCAGACAGAGCTATCTTTCAACTTATCACACCAATAATAGGAAATCCTCTCCCATCCCACGTACATGTACGCTCAGACTATAATAACCTTTTGAATTCAATAGATATTTTTAATACCAAATATGAAGAGATCGTCACATGGTGGAGCCGTGGAAACTCATCCCTGACAATGCATTATATACATTATACGCATTACTAATTTATTACTGTTTCCTTTTCCTCATTATCACTGAGTTTTTTCTAAGTCTGTTCAATTAATCTTTATTATTATTATCTTATATATGTTGTCCTATAATTGTGGGAGATATATAAATACTTTTATGTAATTTTATCGTACCATGCATTTACGTCTTCCTGTTAAATAGGCATACAAATAAATAAATTATTACAATACATGGACATATAACCTATTTTTTTATTTATATTTACATTGGTAAGACAGCATAAGACTACAAAAAAATTTCTAATGCACAAAGGCTTTTAAAATTTTCAATAGCCTGCACAGTAAAAATAAGAGAGTTTAAAGTGGAATGCAAAAAAATTATAATGAAAAACTATAAATGACTGTAGGTTAAGTATGTCATATAATATTTTTTTATTTTAGTCATGTATTATCCCATACAATATACATATATATGGAAAATAGGTATAACAAATATTTTCAGAATATTTTGAGTACGTTAAAATTTTTAAGAACACAATACTGGATTTTATCCCCAGACGAAATTATTTTTTATGAGGGAAAATAGGTATGGAAGTCTTTTTTTTTGTGGTACACAGTGTAAAGTTCACTAATTCCGCCGTAAAAACACAAATCATTTTAAATCTACCAATAGATCCATACATCTATATACAACTTTCACAAAATTGATAGATGAAATTGGTGAACGTTACATTGTGTAAAGTGATCACTTAAGCCAGCCCTACGACAGGTCGTAAACCGTATGAACACCCAAATAAAAGACTTCCATATCTATTTTCTAAAAATAGTTTCGTTTTTATGAGACGTCTATAATTTATCTTGAAGACGAATATATTTTAAAAATAAAAGGATAAACTTTCATTTTCATTTCGCTTGTGGTTATATAAATACAATATATTTTGACAATTATCCCATTTTTTCCACAAAACGTCTACAGTCTATTCTACAGTGAAAACACTAACCAAAAATACTTTCTATCTCTATATTTCAATTACATTATGCCATACGGCATGGGAATAAAATAAATAAATTGTTTTTTATTCAGGTTTGCAAGAATACTGAAAATATCACGAGAAGGTCAAATTATTAAGGCTGCCATTCTGAATTTAAAATGAAAAAATTCTATAATAATTTAAAACCCCTGATTAGTATTATCGTAATTGTTTTATTTGGAAGGCAAGACAGAGGTAACCAACCAAGGTCACGCATTATTGCTGGTTTGATAAACACTGGAACCTACTTTTTGAAATAATATTGTTTTATGGGCGCAGTAAAGCTATTTCAGCTTGCCATTGAAATAAAAAAATACCTGTATCGAAAGCTTTCGTGACTTAATAGATTGCGAACCGTATTAATAAAATGCATTTTGATCGTTTTCATACGCACTACCACGAGTTATAAAGTATCCATAATAATATTTAAATATAATAATTTCGTTGTGTGTCCCCGTGATTTCGTGTAACGTCCGTAATTTTGATCGACTTCACGGATAAAAAAACAAATTAAACGGGCGGAGATGGGGCTTCAACTCCGGACCAGCAAACCCGAACCGGCCGCTTTACGCACGTAGCTACCGCCGAACCTGCGTGACCGGTCAAAAATACAGTACATATAGACTAACCATTTCATGGTCCGCCCAGCACAATTGCCAGGGTTTAAAATGGTAGCATTAACTGCTGGCAGGGGATACATAAAAAAAAATCAAAAATTTTGAGAAAGTAGTTATAACTATTTCGTGTGTGTCGGCTATACATAAGTAAATACTTATTCTTTAGGAATCGGCACGCAAAAGTATCATCATTTTTGACGGGTTGCAGCTAGTTACGTTATAAATGCCAACAGAGGTATTGTTCACTCTATTGCCAGCAAGAAAAAACAAATAATTACAATGACAGATCACATAATCTATCGCCAAGACGGTGTCGGGCAATAGAACAGCTGTTGCCCTTTGGCTACCAAATTTGGCCGTCATGTGTCACCGCCGGAACGGTACATTAAATCATTTGAACGATATTTTTGATTGGTATTGGTTAAGTTAGGTTGATATGACAGACTATTATTTTTAGTAGTAAACCCGTAAAAAATGACGTAATTTTACATGTCGGTTCCTAAAGAATAATTACGCAAAATTTGGGTAAGACTTGTTAAACGGTTTAGATTTTCACAGATAATGAGTGTATAGTGATGAAAGGTTAGGATTTAAAATTAAAAAAGTTTTTTTTTAAATAAAATAAAAAATATATAAGAATGTTAAGGACGTTGCAGAAAACTGAGGACAGATAGACAGACAGAAAAATGATTATTATTGTTATTTTATTTTCAGAGAAGAATCCAAGTCGATTAAAAAGTAGCAAAAATACTTACACATATCTCGAAATAAGTAAACAAGATAAATTATACTGATTTTACATATTTAATTTGATAGGATTTTTTTCTTGCAAAGAACTTCTTTCCGAATATGAAAATTAGATTTAAATGTTTTTAAATAAGCCCACACCTTAATTCATTCTGTTATTAAGTTCTATTTATTCTAGGTCTAATGAATAGCTGCAGAATACAGCAACAACTCGAGTACTTACCACAAAACTCGAATTTTAGCATAGAAGCGTAAACCGCAATTAATCCAAAGCCACATTAAAGTGGTCCCTAGAATATATTTGTATCGGAATAATACTAAAATGCAATTATACATACGAGTATTTGGTTTATCCATCAAGAAAAATCAATGCAAATATGTGTGGTTTTAGCTTAGTAAAAACTGCAATTTTATCGCTTTGTGAAGTACTCTAAAATGAATTAGGTACGTAGGAATTAATGTCTTCATTTTCAATTTCGCCACTTTGAAACAAGATGGTGGATCAGACTGGCTGACAACAAAGCAGAGGTGTTTACAATGTCAATTTTTCAAAAAGATTTAATCGAAATAAGAACTGCGGGAATTTAAATTTGATATGTAATTTCATAGAAGCTATAACTCGTCAAAAATGAGGTACTTTTATTATATATTTCGGCCGCTTAAGTAGCTTTAGATATTAAAACATTAGTGATAGACATTAATTAACAGATAAATTTTTTTTTGCTTCTTATACCTCATTATTATTTATCCATTTTGTAGCGTTAGTGACGGACATTGTTACATATAGAATTATATATTTTGATAAATGATTAAGACCAATGACGTATGCGTTAGTAATGGATTATTATCTTACATATAAAAATTCAGCCGGCGGCGGCTGTTCGCACGTTTGTGTTCGCAAAACTCGAAAAGTAGTCCGCCGATCGACTTGAAATTTTGGCACAATTTTGCATTCCAATACGCGCGTCTTTGTACCCTTAAAACTCAATGTCTGTTTGTCTGTCTGTTTTTTATACAAATCTACACCGTTTGTCTGATCTGTGTACTTACCCTTTAGGACCCGGCGGGTAACAAAGGTGACATTTCTTCCCCTCCCCCTTTGCCGCTCCAGCCCCCAGTGATATATTTTCCATGTAAATCTGTACCGTTCGACCGATCTGACACAAATTTTGCGTACTTAATCTTTAAGACACGGCAGGTGAAATCGGTTAGATTTTTTTTAGTTGGTGTTTTTATTCTTAGACCTCCTCACTAGGGATTTCTGCGCCAAGGCGGACTAGTTTTTTCCTATTTGTGTTTTTTAAAATTCTTATATCGTTTGGAGTACACTTTTTAATTTATCTCCATCAATTTCATTTAGCCATACTTTTATCTTTTTTTAGACTCATCAATCTTTTTAATATTTTTAAAGGATAGAGGCAGGACTTTGTGGAGCTTAGTTGCAAAATAAAACTTCTTTGACCAAACGTTGTGTTAAACGTTGGTAAATTTTTAATTTACATTTTAGTGTCTCTTTATTAACGAAGTTCTATTGTTTGCTTTTGTGTTTTTAAATTGCTCTTAAAATATTGTTCTAAGCATATATTTGTTTTATATTCGGAACGTCAAGACATTTGAAAATCTTTTCCGAGGGCGTTCTGATTGGAATTTTTAAAACGGTTTTATAATGAACGGTCACGGGCTGGAGTAAAGAAAGAAAGAAAGAAAGATTTTCCATCTCGATCTCCCCTGATGAAGCGCATGGTCTAGACACTCGAAATATTTCTACTGCAACCATTAGCTACTTACACAGTTGAAATTGTACTTACGGTGTCCATCCTGGTTCTGGGATTTGCAGAGCTCCGCTTATAGTAAATCGAGCGTACGCTGCACTTGCTGTGGTCACCGGTAAACTTCTCCGTTTGACCAATCTTTGACTCTCACAGCTTCTTTGAATTCGGAAACAGAGCTACATGTCCATTTTCGAAAGGCTTAAACTTTCAACATCGGATGAGTCGTATATTTAGAAATCGTACGAGAAACGTCAATTTACTAATAGAAGCAAAGACAACGGAACGCCGAATTCTAAATGTCAACTGGTTTGCATTTCGTAAGTTAAAAATCCTGGCTAGCGATTGGAGCAGAACACTTCGAAAGCCAATTCCGACCAATGACAAGATCACAAAACAAATGCTCTTTTGAGATATATTTAAATGGTTATTTTTAGTATTATAGATCCAAAATCTCGAATGCTTCAATGCAGGTCCTGGCTTTCTAGCCACAAGTCGATTTCTTGTTATAATTATTTCCGTTTTGTGCTTTTTCTTTTAGTTTTTCCCCAAATAGGGGGCGGTTTCATTAATGACAACAAAATGTTTGTTAATTTGTTTTCTCTTTCAACTCATACGAAGCACAACATCCGCTGCCGCCGCTGTGGGGGTTATACACTCTTGCTATTTATTTATTTGTTTACTATCTTACTTGTATTTACTTTTTTCTTTCTCCTCATGTATTCTTCTTTACAACACTGATTTAATTGTATTTTCTTTTCTTTTGTAATTTTACTTATAAACACTGTGTATATTCTTGTATCAGATTCTTATATTCTTGTACCTTCACTTATATTGATTGTATTTTCTTTTCTTTGGTACTTCTACTTACAAACATTGTATATGATTCTTGTATCTAATTCTTGTATTTATGTATTTTTACTTATAAACACTGCATCTGATATGAATGTAAATATGTATGTAATTATGTTTGTTTTAATAATACAGATATTACAATTTGTTTAATAGGTTTATACGACCTGAACGGGGGAGCAGGGACTCGATATTTAGTTGAGAGAAATGTCAATCTGGCGACGATTGAGTAGGACCGATGAAGAAGCATTTGCTCTTAGAACGGTCCTGGGTAAGGTGGGTACCATTCACTGCTTCAAGCCACTTATCAATTCTTCGATAAGCGACCAGGCTTCCATTATATAATATAGAAAACCATAAACACCATAAAATAATATAGAAAACACGCAGCATCTGGCCATTATTGAGATCACGACTGCGGAACTTCTTTTGCAATCAGATAAAGGCTGCACGAGATTAGTCAATGCGGCGTTTGATTTCAACAGAAGGTAAGTCTCCAGGTCACGGTGAAAATTTCGTCAAAAGGCTTTTTTGCAAAGGAGAGTGCCTGCTTCTATCGATTACCCGAAAGTTACAGCATCACATTCTCGGGGACCCGCTCTGGGCGCGCAGCATCCAGCATCCGATAAATAATTCCGCGCAAATTCTGATATTTCAAAGTGAGCAGATGGCGCCGTCACCCCAAGGCCGGAAACCGAATCCCCGGTAATAAATATTTTAAACTACCGTCAAATTAATCCCGACGTATCAGAATTATTTACCTGGATTCGATGTCAGGTCTTCGGGTGTCTAAGCGAGTCACCCAACGCGCTGTGGTCAATTAGTCAACTAGTACAAACGTCCACTAAACAGTCAATCAGTTAACATTAATCAAACTCTGTGAAAATTAACAAAAAAACATTATTGCCAAAAAACCCAGCAAATACGTAACGCTATAATGTGTGTTTTTCCAATGTGTCAGGCAATAAATGACAAGACAGCATTTGGACTATTTTTTTTTTCATTTACCCACATTTATCCTGGTTCATTTATTTACAAGTGTGTTGTGTTATTTACATGCTGGTGTAGTGGTTGTCCAGACGAAAAGACGGGTACATCTCGAAATCAGTAAATTAAAAATCTCAGTAAATACTAATATCTTTTTTTTATTTTTTCTTACTTATTTGTACGCTTCAACAGGTCAGGAGGCCCAATTACAGAAGCGAAAATACATCACAAAACACCCAGGCTTGAGTAAATCACACATATTAAATTGTGATCTCACCGGGGATCGAACCCGGAACCCTCGGTGTGAGAAGCCAGTGTCATAGTTTAGGTATATGTGAAATAAGATTCTTCCGAATTATTAGCATTACACTAGAATACGCCTGAAATATCATTTAAATTTCTTAATCTCCTTTTTAGACCAGTTTTATTCATTCTGAATATTTTGAGTCTATCCAAATTTTTCAGAACACAATACTGGATTTCGTCACAAGAACATCATTCATCATTAATCAAGATATATTATAGATGTCTCACAGAGAGGAAATTACATTTTTTTATGGGAAAGTAGGTATGGAAGTCTTTCGGTGTTCTTAGGGCTTACGACCTATCGTACGGCTGACTTGAGTGATCAGTTTACACAATGTAACGTTCACCATTTCCACTCATGATATAATACCACGTCTATCAACTAATGTAACAAACATTTTATTAAATAAGTTTTTTTACAAGCTTCTTTGTTGTTTAATGTTCTTTCCGAAAACATAAAGATTGCAAGTACATTGTCACTTTTTTTAAGAAAATGACTATCGATGTTATGCTGAGTGATGATAATGAAATTTAAATGTCTTTGGCGTCCACTTTATCTCAGTCACTGTGGACACCCTACTATTATTTTGAATAACACAAAATTATTCCGTGAAGACATTACTAATAGTATTGTCAACTGCATTTGCACAAGTACCCAACTGCAGAAAACAGGCTTCAATTGATTTATGTACTCATTGATCTGTATTTTTTAAATGCGAAAATATTTATAATTTCTTATATTCTTTCTTTTTTACGTACCAACGTTGTCATATCTGGTATTATATTCAACAATATTTACTTGTTTTTTCTATCTACATTTTCTTACGATTTCTGCAATATCTAAGAGATTAATAAATTGTTCATACATACAAGATTAATAAATTTTATTTTGTTGTACAGTTGCTCATCTGGGCACAGGTTCATCCTAATGAAATGAATGTCTCGTTTCCTTACATGCATGTATTTAAATTCAAGGTAAGCAAATAAAAATAAAAATAACTTATAAATTCACGTATTTTAATACTAGAATATTCAAGTTTGTCTATATCTATATATCTATTTATATATATATATATATATTATTAAACATATTTTTCATTTATTTAAGGAACGAGTCCCCTAATATTTAATACGAAATAAATAAATGAAATAAAGAGAAACACACAAATATCAAATAATAAAACTGAAAAATTAAATTCTGGAACCTGGATTCGAACCACGGACCTCTGTGTTTCGCGCACAACGTGTTACCAATTTCACTATCCCAGCGACTTAACAAGTCGTCAATATTTGATAGTTATATGTTTCTCTTTGAATTATTAATTCACTTATTTATATTATTCCATTTTTATTCGGGAAGTAATCGACTGTTTACGAGAATATCAAACGAAGCTTTGATATTTGTTGTATTTCTCTTTATTTCATTTATTTATTTCGTATTAAATATATATATATATATAGAGGCAAATCTTAGATCAGTTAGTCTCGCTGAAGACAACGTGTAGCGATTTATTGAAAAAAAAATTGTTAATATTCATTGTTTTAAAGTTTTGGTCCCTTAGAAATGCATATACCCACGTGTACGTTCAAGTAATATTTTAAATTTTACATTATAATTCAATTTAACTTTTAAAATGAAGCCATTGTCCTTATAACATATTATTGAGTACGTTTTCTTTAGAAGTATTTAATAGTAGAAATATGTGTATTTGTAAGTATTCCTAATGGATCTCATTTTAACAACATGTTTAAGTAAAAGAAAATCATACTTTTATAGAAAGGAGGGAACGTTTGTATCAAATATTTACTGAATACGCAGAACGTAATGCAGGTAGAGACTTTTTTATGTTCATATTTTAACGCTATTTAAAAAATACACAAATAAATTTTACTGTTTCAGTCACCGTATTATATTTATTTTATTAATAATAATAATACATTTATATATATGTATAAATAATTATAAAAAGTTAGGGTTGGCAGTGATCTGTCTGAGCCCTTTGAAGCGTTCCACGGGGTGAGACAAGGAGATGAATTGGCCTGTTTCTTATTCAACATAGCCTTAGAAAAATTTATTCGTGACTCAGGAATTGAGAAAAGAGCAACGATATTTGACAACTCTGTGCAACTATTAGCTTACACTGATGATATCGAAATAATTGCGAAAACTCCCGATGCTTTACATAATGCCTTCATTAATCTTAAAAGTTCTGCCAAAAATATGGGTCTCTTAGTAAACCAGCAGAAGATCAAATACGTGGCCATAGGATGCACCCAACAAATCCCAACTCTCTCGTGTGAAAGTCAAAATTTTGAAACGGTACCAAGATTTACATACCTAGGATCCCTGATAACAAGCAACCATAATACTGCAGAGGAGATCCAGAAGCGCACAATGAGCGCAAATCGCTGTTTTTTCCGCCTACAAAAGCAGATAAAATGCAGACTGCTGTCCAGAAACACCAAGAGTACAAAACGCTTATTAGGCCAGTGCTTCCGTACGCAGCTGAGACGTGGGTACTAACTAAGAGGAATGAGCGAGCACTGGACATTTTTGAAAGAAAAATTTTGAGGTGTATCTTCGGACCGGTTTTAGAAAATGGACATTGGCGCAGACGTTACAACAATGAGCTCTATACTCTGTAAGGAGCCAAACGTCACAAAATTTATAAAACTGGGAAGACTTCGTTGGCTGGGTCTTGTGGAGAGAATGTCCGAGCATCAAGCACCAAAGTCCCTGCTGAACTCAAAGCCAATAGGGCGAAGGAGCTTAGGATGGCCAAAATTAAGATGGAGTGACGACGTCAAAGACATTCTGCCTTGGAGCTTTGGAACTGGAGAGAGCTTGCACTAAACCGAGATGAGTGGAGGAAGATTATTGAGGAGGCCAAGACCCACCAAGGGTTGTAGTGCCAAGAGTGATGATGATACTTCTAAAATGTCAATAGTACTAATATTCTAAACAACTTCTGCGATTTTTATTATAATTTTTTTGAGATACATGCAAAATTATTTTTGTCTATGTATGATACTATAATTGATCACAGTGTAGGAGCAGCAACGAAGTTTAGAAATCGCGTGTCATTAATATACATGCACAAACATACCAGCTAAAAGCCTTTTTACCGATGTAATGTCAAATATAATTGTTTAACGGCGGGCGTACCCCAAGTTTAACTGGGTGCTAACGAGGCAATAAAGGGTAGGTTTGTTAACCCTTACGCTACCACGATTAAAAAAACTAACCCACAAAAAAAAAGTTTTTACAATACTCCCTTTCTCATTTTCAGGTTTCGTGTCTACCATATGCGTCGGAATCTCCATACAACTTACTGAGTTGTATGAAAAAACCATTAAAAATTCGAAAAATCCAAAATTATGCTATAATTATTATTATTTTTAACAAAAATTTGACAGATCTTCTTGATCGTCGCCACGAGTCTGCTTGCAAAGATTCAACACGATTGGATCACGGGAAAAGGGTTAAAAATCGATCCAAAGTTTTTTCGACGGCAAGCAAGCAAGCAGACGCCACGAGTTTAATATAAAGGGAGTAAAAATAATAATACCCAGCCGTTCTGTTAGGCGTCAAAAAATTTATTTTTTTATAATTTTTATATTAATAGTGATGAGTTTATTCCAACGTGACAAGTTAGGTGTGCATGAGATAAACAATACTTTTCTTTAAACACAAAACATGTAACAAAAAAAATAGCAAAAAGAGTTTTACTTTTGGCAAGAATCAAAACAGAATCTTGCAAAAACATATACAGGATGTAACAGAGCTAGTCCATAATACTTTACAGGTGGATTTCTGCCTTGATGATGAGTCGAAAATGTTCTAGCAACCATGCAATATCAATAGTTATGGAGTTATGCAAAATCAAAGTTTTTTTTTGCATTTTTTTCAATATTTCTGATTTATTTTTTACAAAACATTGAGGTATCATAACAGTCATTTATATCGATTACGAAACATTAATTTGTTGCTATTAAAGTTAAATAAAATAAAATAAAAACTGAAAAATTCCAATTAGAAAACATTCCAACTGGATTCAGAGGGTTTTTATCATTTTATTTGACGTGTTTTAAAAGAAGTGAATTTTTCATATTAAATATAAGTTATTGTAATGATAATCCATCGTTTTGCAAAAAAGAAGTCAGAAAATATTTTTAAAAAAATGCAAACTTTGATGCCGCATATCTCCTTAACTATTGATATTATGTCATCGTTGCTTGAACATTTTCAACTCATAATCAGGGGAGGAATCTACCTTTAAAGTATTGTGGACTAGTTCTGTTACACTCTGTATAAGCAATAATAGTTCCTCATATCAACTCTGCAACATTTTTGGCTACTGAAAAAGAAATAAAAAATTATCATTAATCCGAAACAGGCAGGAACACAAAATAGTTTGTACTATAAAGGTTTTAAGTTGTTCAATGAACTGCCAGCAAATTTGAAAGAAGTAAATAGTCTCACTACTCTTCGTAGGTTAAGTGCAATATATGTGAAATGTATGTTTAATGTATGATCATGTTATGTTTCATGTTTTTTAAAAAGTCTTCTTTATTTTCTGCCATTCTTGAAAATGTGTTTTTATTTATGATATATTTTTTGGGAATCTTTATTTTTAAATGCTATGTTAAATTATGTTTGATTATTAGATTTAAAAATGTGTACCTTTTTTACAACTAAATAAAAATATACAAACAAATAAACGAAATAAAGCAGTAAAATAGTTTTCATATAAATAGAAGTAAAAATAATAAAAATTATTTAAAAACTAAAAAAAACAAGTGTTAATATTTCTATACGTGTGATTATTAACTTACCTGCGAAACAATACATTTACTTTAAGTAATCATGATTCACTTTACACAATTGGTTTTCCGATAAGGATATCTCAGCTCAAATTTCTTTTTTAGTATTAGCTATATTGCTTGCCCAACGTAACTTGGCGTGCGGCGAATTTTGAAGTTCATTCTCGTCTTTAAGCGTAAGCTGTGTCATCTTGATTACCAATATACACTGAATTATTATGTCCAAAACATCGCAAACAGTCTGGGATGGTGCAAAAACAATTGCCAATGAAGTATTAAAGTTTTGAGAAGCTGAAAAAGCGAATAATGAACCGACAGTTTGACAGATAGAACGGCCGCCATTACTGCACGGTTTCTTTAGTGCTGCCCGACCAAATTTCTGTATTTAATACGACACCGGTCACCGGACATTCTGTACGTTATGTATTGTGTAATAAATTTACACCCTGACTAGTGATGGGTCCGCTATGTATTCACTACTATGTAGTACTACATTATGTAATGTACTACTACATTACATTGAAATGCACACTTCGCACGTTTTGAAGTGTAGTGCACACTACAAACTACAAACACCAAAGTTATTGAAAGTATAAACTTCAAATAGTACATTTAATTTCAAAGGGAACACTACAAAGTACGCACACTTCAAAGTTATCGAAAGTATGAGAAACATACTATAAATAGTGTATTTTTTACCTATGGATGTAGCTAAACGAAGAAATTTGTGGAAACTATAACAACTCCCCCCCCCAATATCGACATTTATCTTAAATATTTTTCTCGTTGACCTTTTTTTTTTTAGCTCGCCAAATTTTTATTTGGGAAAAAAATATTTACTTCACAGATACTACCTAGTACTACAATTTTGTAGTACAATTACTTCATTTCATTACTTCACTTCATTAATATTACAATTACTTCATTACTTCACTTCATTTACTTCACTTCATTTACTTCACTTCATTTACTTCTCTTCATTTCGTAGTACTACAATTACTCACTTCATGTAGTTTTTACTACAATTGTAGTGTACACTTTGTAATCTTCAAACTGGTGAACGTGTGTGTGTTGTAGTCTTCATTTTGAAATGTAGTTTTTCCCTTCGCTAACCCTGACAACTTCTGTTACGCGACAGCGACGCCCTCCCTCGTACGCCTAGTTACAGTGGTACGTCTATAACATGAAAATGATATTGTGCATTTTTACGTAAATACTACACGTTCAATTGGCTCGATAGACCTGCGCTGGCCGGGAAGGGTTGAACCACCTCCGAAACCATTACCCGTGCAAACATTTCCGCGAGACTTGCGGCCCGGGATCAATAGCCGGCCAATCAAAACACAATGCCTTTTTTAAATTAAAAAAAAGTTTTTTCTGATTGCGCAGACGACGTTCGATGGTCTTGTTAAGTTTGTTAGATTCGAGGAGCAGCGCGCAGACGCCATTTTGAACCGGTACCTACTCCAGTCTCTCACCGAACTCTGCGGCGTTCAGACGTTTGCGTGTGATGCACATTCCCCGGTAGTTACGCCCCCTAGTTGGCAGCAGGGGCGCGCGGTCAAGTTTACAAAGTTACCGCAATTAAGAACCGTTTTTAAACCGTTTTAATCGAGTTCAGTTGGAACGTTCGTCGACCGTTAGACTCGTCATTGATATTTGTTTTTGTTCAAAAGTAAGTTTGTTTAATTTGTTTTTAAGTCATTTTATGAAGGATACACAGATTCTGATGACGATTAAATAAGGTATCTTTTTTTTTATCTAATAGTATTTCTGTTGTGCGCGGATGTTTTGTCTATTTGAAAAATATTCCTTTATTGGGGGAGATTTTCAAAACCCCCCTCACCCCCGTATGCGTGTTTGATTTAATAAGGGGATGGTATGTCTAATGTAATTGTGATTTATGCGCTTCTGTTTTATATTACAGTTCATTATAGATAGCTAGGGGTGGGTTGGTTTACCTGTAAAGGGGATGTAATTGATTTAATTAATTTATGAACAATAATTTTATGTAATGCACTATATTATATACTTATATAGATAAATGAATTTACATGTATATTGAAAGAATTAACTAGAATTTAAGAAATTAACTTATATGTGAGGCTCAAATTATATATTTTTTTAAAAAATCGGATTGATATTACATGTAAATCCTCTTTCGACGTATTCTTGCATGTGTTCTTCTACTGCAACATCTACAGCGGGAACTGCTTTCCTAAACTTTTCGCGATCAGGGCCCATGTTTAGTGCAAAAGATCGATTTCTCGCTTTTTGTCCTTATAAAATCCCAATGACCCCTAATTTTTCAATAAGCTCAAAGACCCAAGCGTTTCTTTCATATTTCATTCGAGTCTTCTGTTTCAAAATTAATTTTTATTTTTCATTATGACAATAAGGATAACTTCCTAAATATTCTTTTTCATATTTTTAGTCACTTTTTATAAAAAAAAATATTTTTTATATAGGTAGGTACCTCAGACACATTGCGCACCGACCCGAAGGTCAAATATATTTTTGGTACTTTTTACTATACTTTATACGTGGGGTAGCAAGGCAGCAATATCCAAAAAAATATAATAAATATTTTGAATGCAGTCACTGAGGATTATTAATTAAGAGTGTACTGAATTATAGATTATATTTATCTATCCCTTCCAAAATTATGTTTATATAAATGAAAAGGCAATATTTTCTATAAAATCTTGAATTCAGTCTATAATAAATTAATGATGCTTTTGCAAATATATTATATAATAAGTTCAGTATTCATTTTAATTTTAAATGAATTTAACTCACAAAATAAAAAGAAAATATAAATCTTCAAAAAATACGTTTAATATTTTACGCATCACAATAAATGCTTTATAGAAGACTCAAATGAAATGAGATAAATTTTTCTTTATTTTAGTATTGAAAGAGTATTTTATTTACTTTAGTATTGACTCCAGTATTGTCTTATCCCACCAAAATTGCCGCAGCATCCCACAGTCGGAGAAAACATATAAAAGGATTGACGAAGACAGTCCCGACGGTAACAGTCTCTTATCTCCACCCAGCCATCTTAACATCACACTAAACCAAACAGGAAATCCGGAAAACCTAATCGGATATCGTACCAGGAGTAGCAGGTTTTTCGAGAATAGTTTAACACGAGAAAGAACGCTTTGATACTTGATTACCTTTTGTACAAAGTACCGTATTTAATTTTGCGAAGAATTTTACAAATGATTTTTTCTTTCAATTCAGCCTTACTCTAATTACATATTATATACTAGTGAATTTTTTATTATAGGTACATTTATTTATACAGAGCGTATGCCGAGCACGAGAATTTTCTGTGAAGTACATATTTATAATTTTTCTTAATTAGCGGTTTAATTTAGTTAAAAATAATATATTGTTTTCCCGTAACTAAATTATTAAGAAAAATAACGAAATTCAAAATCCCGTTTGTAAAGATTCTACAGATTTCGTGGGTATGCACCATTCTGTTTTTTTTTCAACACCATACTAAGGGGAATCTAAGTTAAGAATTTTCATCTGGGTTGTTAATAAATGTGGCCTCATTAATTTAATATCATTTTTTCTTTAATGATTGATTGAAATCTGATAAGAACTACGGAAAAATCGCGTAATTACAAAATCCATTGTACCTTGATGGATTGTAACATATGGATGTTTGGTTACACCCTATGATTATAAAATCTACCTAAAATCGATTTCCTAGATCTAGGGCATTGGAGACTATAGCACTGGACTTGACACTCATTATTCTAATGTTGAGTAAATTATACTAATGTTCGAAGCAACATAACAAGTACATGATGATTGATTATGATATGCATAAAACGATTTTTTTCCACTCATATGTAACAACGATCAACGTATCCAATATTTATTAAATAGCAGTTTATTCGATAGGTGAAAATAAATTTAAAAGTCATGAATACAAAAGAGTTAAGGTTGTTATTACGGTCGTTATACATGTAAATGGTTATGGATATTCGTGAATACGTTGCATTTAAGAACTATTTCTTTATCTTTTTTTAATGGTTTAAATTATCCATATTTTAATTTATAGCTATAGTGATCTATATACTAAAGTCCGAGAGCAAGTTAATAAAGCATCTACCGTATTAGGGTGTCTCAAGAATTTGGTCTGGAAGAACAAAAATATGCGTATTGAAAGCAAGGTCAAGATAAACAAACATGCGTGCGACCTCTCATGACATGCTGTAGAGACGCGGGCTGATACTATCCATACCGAAGGACTCCTGAGAACATCTTACATGAAAGTGATGAGATCCATTACTGAAAAAACTCTACGTGATCTTGTCCGAAATGTAGACATAAGAAAAACTTGCAAAATAAAGGAAACAGCACTAAGGAGTAGATTCTGGAGGGATCACGTAGCCAGGATGGGCAGTGAAAGACTCGTGTATACAGCAGCTAATGAAGACCACCGAAGAGATAGAGGGAGAGCTGGACATCGTCACTCTAGGAGGCGTAGTTTTCTGTACTACAGATCGACAGATATAATAAAAGAAAAAGAAGAAGAATTTATCTATGCTTTTACTACACGCCTTCATGGCCCATTGAGATCCTTTTCCCGATGTACAACTCTGTACCAAGCGTCCTTCTCCTCGATCAACACACTCCACAGGGAGCGCTTCTAGATCTTCACATAGCCAATCCACTTAAATTTGGGTCTGACAAGGGGTCATCATCCATTTGGGATCTCTCAATGAATATGGTTCACAGTACGTTTTATTATTGTTATATGACTTGTCCAACTTATAATTGGCTATTTTACTACACCAAGGTAGCCTTAATTGGGTTTGTAATAAAAGAATGAGGTTTCATGCGATAAACCCTTATCCATCAGCAGCGTATTTCTAAATAGAAATGTTGCTTAAACTCGCCAAGATATCCATTAAACCTTTGTTATTCAACATTTTACACAACAGTTCATAAAATAAAATCCATAATCTAATCCTGTAATCTTTCACGAGAATTTTATAAAATATAAATATTGCTTGTAATAACAAAGAAAATCATAATAGGCGGGACAAAAAGTGTAAAGAAACGAATCTTTCAACGAACAAGCAATTGTAAAAAAAATTGGGAACACGCTTTTATAATTTTTTTCGGATAACAAGATTTAACTGAACAACAAACAAACTAGAAACCATCAGGTACACGATCAATGACTGGAATATAAGCAATTTATAACAAAAATAGACGCTCATTTGACTGGAAACGTCAAAAAACTAATGTTTGTGTTTTTTTCTTTTCATTATATAAAATTTATTATATCTCTTAAAACGCCAAAAAAATTATTTTGGAAACATTTGAATATCGTATTATCATAGAAAATACACAAGTCGGGAAGTTTTTGATATATCAATTATTAAATATGGAGACAAATAAACAAACAAATATACAAGTGAAGCTAAATAAAAACGTGCAATAAAAGGAACGAACAACGGAAAATATCTTTGAATAATTGCTACTGACCTGACATATCACATCGCGTAGCTACAACCCATTGAGGATCTTTGAAGTAGTTTTCGCCACTGTCTTCTATCCTCACAAAGTCCAGACGTGAACGTTAAGTATTTTCGCGTCTTTCTCAATATTATCGACCTATCGTTGAGGTCCCATTGTCGCATCTCTTCTAGCTGCTGATAGTGTCATATATGGATGTATTAGAGAATACATTAGAATTGTTGAGCTCTCTTCAAAGTAGCTACAATATCTGGCTCATCGTACAAAACTTGCAGATATCTCTGTGCAACTCATACTATACTTTTTAAAAACAATTTTCTTTTCCGAAACTCTTGTGGCTGTCCATTTTTCACATGCATAGTAATAGAAATAATCAAATTTTTATTTTATTATATATGTACCTATTATTACTTAATTGTATATACATTTTATCATATAATTCTCACACTGTTCATTAATTTTTAGATCTTTTGAGAATTGGACCTCTAATATGTAGAGCCGATGTAAATAATTTGTTAATATTAATTGTAAAGCGTGAATTATTGATAGCCAGACAGGCGATACAAAGAGAGCGTAGTACATCGGAGAGACCACAAAAGGCTTGGCGTGACAAAATGTAACAAATTCTGAAAGAGGGTGACATCAAAAGCGAGTCGTGTATAATAAAGTAACAATGTATATAATGTTAGTTTACATATTAAATTAAGATAATCGTTTTAACACTACCGCTTCCCAAACAAAAAATTATCTTTGAACAATTTCACACATCTAAATTCGGTGTATTTTTTTCATTTTTTTTTGTTTAAAATATGAGAGACATCGAAGGTCTATGGATAACATTTGAAGTAATAGTTTGATATATTTATAATAATATGGACATAAAGTAATTTGTTATATTTGGCTGAGTTTTAGCATTTTTGTCACTTCTATTTTGAAATTGCTAGTAGTCAATTGTTTGGTCTGTTGTGGTAGGTCGTTGTATAATTTTAATCCCTTACAAATTAGTCGTGATTGTCCTGTTTTTGTTTTGGCTTGAGTCATATGGTTAGTTTTGAGCCGTTCTAGTGTGGTGTTGATGATTTTCATGTATTTTGTGTAATACAGTGAGTTTTATTGTTTAGATTTTTGTAATGTAATCAACGTTTAATCGCTATGATATTCGGTTAACCATTTCAGTTGATGTCAGGTATTTCAAATTATAGACCATTTTCACTATTTTGTTTTGTTGTCGTTGGAGTCTGTTTAGGCTCGTCTTGTTTCCGGTTCCCCAGAAGGGTATGATATCTCCTATTCTACTTTTAACGTATGCCTCGTACATCAGAATTTTTATGGTCTTAAAGGACTCGTAATATTACATTATATTATAAAGGAATATATTATAAAGATTACGTTATGCCGAATACACTCAGCCCTGGTCCGTGGCAAAGAGCTGTCAAACTGAAAATAGTGGGTCTGAATAGAGTTAAGATACGTATCCATGGACCTCGGATACAAGCAATAGAAGAAAAAATATCTAATCATTTCGGTTTGATGCACAGATAACGCTAAACGTAGACCCAAAGTCAAAGAGGTTAAATAAACTCTAGTGGGAGTTTGAGCGGTGATTTGTCGCCCAACTAATTGGCTATGTTGGTCAGTCATCAGTGAGGTTGGTGACACTTGGAGCGTTATTATTAGAAGAAAGAAAGCTTTTTAAGTGTAAAGTCATTTAAAATTGCGATTTTGTACTGTTAAAAATTATTTATTAAACTCTAACTTGATTCTCTTAGGGCCGGTTGTTTCAAGTTGGATTAAAGTAAGCGTTCGCTTAAAGCATTGATTTTTGCGTTCTCCACCAATCAGACGATCCGCTTTCGTTAAGATGCTTTAAACGAACGCTTACTTTAATCCAACTTGAAACAACCGGCCCTTACTTGCTGATCTCTACAAACGGAAACGAGAGCTGAATTTGCCTTTAGTTTATTATACTCTCGGTTTAAGATAAACGATTTAATTGCTGTCTGTGAAGTATCCCTTTTCGCCCTTTTTGATGTGTATTTCTTCTCGGAAAACAGATATTTATATAACATCACGTGAGATGAAAAAGATAATTGAGATTGTGTCAAGAAGATACTTATTTTTATTGTTATTTAGGGGTTGGCTCCCTTTGCGTTCAAGCGCCATGATCTCCTGTCACGTATTGTATTTTGGTGCATCTAGTCCTCTCATTCTGTTGTATAACTGACCACCGCAAGATGGCCTGTGGTCTTCTTCTGTTTTTTTGTGTGTGACAATATTAAGGGCTAGATTGGCAAAGTAATCATCCAATCTGGATGCTCATTGGCTTGATTTCCGTGAGTTTCTGTTGCTTGAAGTAGATAACTAAGAATACATATATTCATCCGTTTTGATAATCTTGGCTGGCTTCCCGATTTTTTCCCATTTGGTTCCACCCATGGCATCCCCATTATACCATAAAATTCAAACTGTTGTCTCAAGACGTGGCTGCAGGAGACAAATGAAGCACTGTAAAAGTTCAATTTTTTTATTTATTAACCGAGAAGTCACTGGACCCGAATTTAATCACCAAAACAAATATTCCATACACTATTTATTACATTGTTTCTTAATTCGAACTAATTTATGCTGTTTTATCGCATCGATCACTTTCTTCAATATTCTGTTCCTTGCAAGTAAGTATTTCGCCCGATATCTGTTACCCACTTTGCAACTCAATGACCATTCGCGTTCGCGCTAGCTTCTATGATCGCAGTTGTCAAACGTCAACAGTAGAATGCCCCGCGCAGCTCTGGCTTCGCATTTTATACAAAAAAAAACGCGTTGGTTTTTCGAATCTTCGAGACTATTCTATACATTTCTAGTGTTTCCTCGACTTTTCCAGTGTTTTAGAGTGTTGTAGGGCATTCCAGAGTGCTATGGACTGTTTAAGAGATTTTGATCGTGCGTAGGTAATTTCTCCGGATTATATCATCTCGTTACAATATTTCATAAATCTTTGTAGGCGGAAATTAGCTACCTACACTGTAATGATTAGGTATATATAATACATTTTAAGGTGTCACATTAATTCCTTATAACGATGTGCTCAAGTATAATTCGAGCAAGTTTCGTTATTTTCTCACGAGTCTGTCAAGTATTTTTGTATTTATTTATTACGAAATTAAAATAACTTCTTTTTTCGCAGAAAATCTAAAAATATCCTTTGAAAAATATTTGGCTTATAAAGTGCTCATTCTCGGTATTGCAAAAAGGTACGTACGAGCATCCAGTCTGACCCGAATTGGCGGCAGTCAATTGGTCCAGGCAAGAATTAAGATAAGCCAATTGGATCACGTATTGTTAAAAGCATTATAAATTTTAATTGGTATAATTTTCTTAATTAAAATGACAAAAGAGCAATAGGTCACACTACAAAAATAAACTTAGATTTTTATATAAGAAAAAAACTGAACAGGTGCTCACTTAATTAAAAAAATTATCTATGTAACATAAAAAAATACGTGTCGCACCAATATTCTTACTATTTTAAAATTAAGTTAAACGCTGTAAAAAATGGTCTAACTTGCTGGGTCCTAGAATGGGGCTAGAACCACCGAACAGAAAACTAGGCGAGCATCATATCATTATACTAATAAGCTACTCAACAAAAAAATGATATATTGTTCAAAATAATAATATCTAGGTACATGCATTTACGTACACGGAATCGTATAAAAAGTCGTACAAATATATAAAAATAATATTCGACTAGTTAGTAAAGAAATGTGTGTACGTGATTTGTATTATAAAATATAATAAAATGACGTCCTTGATAATTTAAATTTGATAAGGTTGTCCAATAGTTAAAACAACAAATTTTTTATAAATATTTTTTTTTAGAAAAAGTCCCATGATTCTTATTTTCTAAGCACTTTGTTACATTGAATGTATTAAGAATATTGATGTGACATGTATTCCTAGTACGTGTACGTATTTCTATTTTTTTGCACGAATTCGCCCGATATTTCATATTTTATTTGTGATTTAATTTTATCGTTCACCATGATAATTGTACGTGAACACAAGTTATTCACTCTGAACATACTACTTAAATACATCTTTAGTCATAAACTATAATCATTTCAAAAAATATTATCAAATAACAACGCTAAATAAGAACACAAGATTTGAAAAGAAGTAACTATATAACTCACACTGTCTGTGTACTGAAGCAACTTATAAACTATCTCCTTTAAATTATAATAATAAATATTCTTATTTTAAAATGTTTTTTTAAATGTATGCCTATTCCTGGGCAGTGAAAAAAAATTCAAAGACTAATAAATCGAATAATTTAAGTCGGATGTTAAATAAATATTTAGTTTTGTGGACATTGTATGTATGGACATTTTGCTATAGATAGATTACAATTTCTTAAATTTTTGTATTTGGCATTGTATGGACGTTGTAAATTACAGTATTTTGCATTGTATATTTTATTTAAAAAAAATAATAAAACCTCGAATGAAAAAACTGTGCATCGGCATTCCACAATCAGGGTCCACTATCGGAGATCACAGTTTCCGTGAAACAAAGGATCCTGCTCCAAAAGGTTTAAGATCTCAGATATCCTTAGTTTAGTGTTATCTGCCTTTAATGGCGATGTTTAGGGACCCAATACTAAACGGGCTGTTTTCCAAGATTTCGTGTTTGATCAGTATGTTAATTAGCGATTCGGACCTCCGCAAGGATTACCAACACCAAAATTAGGTGACAATTCAGTTAAAATCACTGAAATTAATTCGCATTAACCACACTTTGGATAAGGTAAATTAATACTGTATTTCAATTATTTTGGTTTCAATTTGTAGGAATTTTTTTATATACGTGCTAAAAGCTACCCATCTTAAGACGTTATACTCAAGCAAACTATTATGGCGTTAGAAGAAAAATACGATGCGATGGAATGAAATGTATTGCCAGAATTTAAAAAAAAACATAAAAAAGGATGACAGTAACGTTACGTATATCGTGATATATCAAGCAATGACAACATTGAAACATGACATTTAAGTAAGCATATACATTAAAAAAACGATAAAAAGGTATATCCCGTAATATTCCTATCAAATTATTATCATATTATTAATATTTAATGTAACCATATTCTGTAACATAATTTTTTTATTTCGATGTTTTTATCCAAAATATACGTCTGCGTAAAAGTCGTGCTTCAATGTACTCACTGCACGCGCCTGCAAACAGACAGCATCACATGACAGACATATGTACCTGGGCTTTTATAAAATTAAATTGAATTACTAATGATTTTACTACGTAACTAAGAAAATATTGCAATTGGGGATGGAATTAAATTAACCTAATAATAAGTAACAATATTTTTATATGCGTGATGTAAGAACACAATTACTGGATTATAAATTAAGATAAATTGAAGTCATTATAGGGTGGCCCAAGGCTAATGACCTGTACGTGCTGGCTTAAGTGATCACTTTACGCAACGCTCACCAATTCTTGAAAGTTGTATATATGTTCTAAATCTGTTTACGGTGGAATTGATGGACGTTGCATTGTGTAGGCAGCTAAAGCCCAGGGCCACCCTGTATAGACTTTCATACACGTTGCCTGCATAAAAAGCTTCGTCTCTGTGAGACTAATAATTAGTAATTCCGTTATTTGTTCGGTTAAAACTATTTACTACTCTCAGGTGAGTATTAATACTGTTAAAAAAACACCTTACAAAAAATAAATATATATCGTGTGGTTGGTACATAATTTTCTAATTATTGTTTATTGTTTAAAATGTTTGTATTTATGTACTGTATGGCGACAGTAAATATAAATAAATAAATCTAATACGAAAACTTTTTTTTTCTATTTTACTCTTCGTAGATATTTCTGTTGCTCTTATCTATAGTGAAAAAAAAAACAATTTATGGATTTATAAAAAAAGTGTTTTGTTATTTTTTTAATTCATGCCCTTTTAAACAAAGATATGAAACCCAACAATTTAAAATAAGCCCACAAAAATTCCGAAATGACCAATTTAATTTACGAGCGAGTACGATATGGTAGACGCACACGATGAGTATTATTTAAAACGTCATAAATTGTAAAATGAATTACAATGGTTCATAACACCATTCGTCGTACCAAATTTTTAGAAAATAAAAGTAAATAGAAATATATAATTTTATTTATTTTAACATTAAAACTCCATCAAATCTCAGATATAACGCAGAAAAATAGGCGAGCTTTCGACAAATTATCGGGTTATGTAAATTAAAAAAAAAAAACTAAAAGAATCGTATATTCTTAATTTTTGTCTGTGTTCAATATTAATGTTGTTATTTAAAAAAAAATATTATTTAAATTGAGGCTTACAATACATGAAGATTTTTTGCAAAGAAAAAGATTAAAACATTTGAATAATATCTGCTTCATTCATCTATTAATCGCTTACAATAATGTCCATAAAATTACTTACTTAAGTTTATGTGTGTGTGTGTGTGTGTGTGTGTGTGTGTGTGTGTGTATGTGTGTGTGTGTGTGTGTGTATGTGTGTGTGTGTGTGTGTGTGTGTGTATGTGTGTGTGTGTGTATGTGTGTGTGTGTGTGTATTTTCGAAAAGTTCATGGATCAGGCTGATTAATATTTTATGAGGAGTACTTATATATTTGGTTTTGCAAATACAAGTTTTTGAGATTAAAACAAAGAATCGTATCGAAACATTTGGTATTTTTTAGTTTTTCTAGTATTTCGCATGCGTAAGATACATTTTTATGTAGCAGTAATTATTAAAATATATCGTATGTGGGGTATCATGGACAAAGGCGTCAATCAATATCCAAAAAAGAATTAATGCAATCATCGAAGATTCCTAATTGAAACATGAGTTTTGCAAGGGATATAGATACATAAAATCTCGAATTCATAACATTTTAAATTAGTATTCTTGGTGATTGCTGAAAACATTTTTTTGTTTTTTGTAAATTGCTGCCTTTGCTTTTATACTTCTTAAAAATATAAATCTGCCCGATCAATTTCTTCACCAGAATTTCTGTGCAAAGTTTTAATAATTTTATTATTTTTTATAAATTACCATTTTACAAAATACGAGTTAGAAATATATTTAACAAAATTTTAGGTCCCTTGTATGTATAACTATTGGTATAAGGAAATTGATTTTGGAATATTTTCTAACCCTAAATTAGCAGGATCTGTGAAGTATTGAAAAATAGCTGTGACGTATCTCTATTTGTTATTAAAAATTCATGCGTGTATTTATGTACGCGTGGTAAAAGTTTTACTTAAAAACTAATAGAAAG
Source organism: Agrypnia vestita (assembly GCA_016648135.1). Taxonomy (NCBI): domain Eukaryota; kingdom Metazoa; phylum Arthropoda; class Insecta; order Trichoptera; family Phryganeidae; genus Agrypnia; species Agrypnia vestita. Next base: position 246,161 of record JADDOH010002554.1, on the reverse strand, counting down.
ACATAATAATATGTTAAAGATGCTCAAAGTATTGAGTTGTAAAAAAAAAGTGATCATTGTCAATTATGTTATAGAGTTTCATGAAAAGAATGAAAACTCATGCTTACAGAAATGTTACCTCGAATACTTAAAATAATTGGGGCAAACAAAAACTTTCTTAAAAAACGGTCGGAACAACACCGAAGTATCTACCTACTTTTAGCCTTGAATGGTTCCGTATTCAAAAGTTTCGAAATTATACTGCCCCACTAAGCTAAAAGGCAGTAAATCCATATTCTTTGAAAAATGTTTTTTTTTGTGGTTTTGGATACTTGATTCATCAAAATATTAAAATGTAAGCATTTTTAATTTGCCGTATATCCATCTGGGACATGTAACATTTAACTTATTTGCAGTTTTAAAAATACCACAATATAAACATACCATAAATATTAATAAAATAACTTTTGTTATCTGTATTAATTCAATATCTATTAACTAAGTGAAAAAAATAAATGAATATTCATTAGAATGATAGAAATGGATATATTCACGTTTCCTTGATTTACTCAGAAATTTGTTTAATGGAGTTACTGCTTATTAGCTTAGTGGGCAGTATTCAACTTTGGAAGTCGCATTGAATGTCGGAATGAATGTGTTTTTTGTTTTGAAAACGAATATCAGACAATAACGTCGTTTTTGCAATAAATAATTTCTCGAATATCACTTTTAATCGTTTTTGGCATGGTTACAAACAAAAACTTTCTCAAAAAACGATAGAAACATTCGTGAACTCGAATGTAAACAGAATTCTGGTATCGCATTTTCGCTACATGTTCCGTTACATGCTGCGTGCGCAACTTCCGTTACAATAAAAGATTTACAAGACTTCAAAAATGTTGCCTTTTAAAATAATATGAAGTGGACAATGTATGCGAAACTCCCCCTACTTATTATTTGCTAATCGGTGTCTATGACCGCAGCCACAATAGAGTGTCATTCATCCCTTGACATGGCCTTTGTGGTCCAGGCTGCTGGCCCTCCCCTACCTCTTGCAGGGTGTCTCCACATTATCCGATCATCTCCGTCGTGGTCCTCTCACTGTTGGCTCGTGTACGAGGGCGTTGTGCAAGTAAGGGTGAAATAATAGAACAGCTAAAAATAACTATTTATTAACTACGATACTTTATGTAGGAGTCAAAGTACGTAAATTCAACCATCAATAAAATAAATAAAAATATCCAGCATTACAAAAAAGTAAAAATATAAATTTACTTAATATTTTTTTGATTTCTCCAGAGAATTAAAATAAAATACAATTTTTTATGTTCAATATTAATTTTTCCAAATGAATAAACGACGATTGTTTATTTATTTTTGATTAAAAATGGAGTTTTATAAAAAAATACCGTACGTATTAAAAAAAATCTCTGTTTTATTAAACCTAAATACAACGTGAACACTTTGACATCTTGCATCTGACAAAGTATTTAACCTTAATATGAGTTAAAAAAATCAACGCCTTGTTGTATAAAAAATAGTAATTTCTTGAAATTGAAAATGGATTTTTATAAAATAAACACCGTACGTATTAAAAAAAATCTCTGTTTTTTTTATTAAACCTAAATACAACGTGAACACTTCATCGGTGTCTTTTAAAGAATAGGTTATGAACTATTAATAAACCTCTCACGAATATCACGTTCCACACATAAGAATAGGTTATGAACTATTAATAAACCTCTCACGAAATATCACGTTCCCTAACGCTCCACCATTACTATACATGTTCCCATTAATAACTAAAAAATCCACCCGGATAGTTTTATTAAAAACTCATTTGAATATTTATTAATTACACCTGATGATTAAGAGTAACTGCTACAGTAAAGCCTTAATAATTCAATTTTCGTAGTGCTGTAAAAACTAATCTCCGCCAAGAGCGCTGTAGACGTAATAACATTTCTCTAACCGTCTGGTTTTCACGATTGCTGTGTCGTGAGCACAATTTATGGTATAAGGCAATTTATTCCACCCCATGGAATCACCCCAGTGGAATGCACAAACATAATATTTCGCCCTATTGACGAGCGTTAGTTCTCCCAGCCTACGAGTATTTGCAGACGATTGAGCAGGCTCGAGATTACATCGCACATTCTTAACACATGCTTTCTCCCACACGTGATGTGCCATAATAAAGGGCTGGTCAGGATTAACATTTGAATATTTATTAATTTTATTAAAAATATATACATTTAAATGTACTAAAAGTAAAAAGTAATATTCTGTCATTTTTTTTTGCTTCACTCTCCAAATAATAGCGTGGGCGCTTTCTCTCCATCCATATCAATATCGTAAGCGCTCATCTTGTATTTGGAGAGTAAAGGAAAAAATTGTGTGTTAAATTTATTTTTAACTTTTAGTACATTTAAATACAAGCGTGATTTTAAAAAAAAATTTTTAATGGAATTTAATTTTTTCATTTTTAGTTTTTATTTTACCCAGCGTAAAAATCACTTCGGTAGGAAACTAGCGCCATCTTTTTTTTGGCGAGTTCGTTAACCGATTTTCGAAATCAAATTTTGATTAATTAATTATGGTGGATTAATTGATTGAATCTGATAATTGATTCGCTTTAGTACGAATCAAATCGATTTCAATTTAAATCAGAATATTTCTTCACATTCTTCAAAAAAAGTAAAAAAAGTTCTGGCATAAATTTTTGTGAACTAGCTGTATTAGCAGTAGAAAACAGATTAAAATGGAGCCATCTTTTAGTTGATCTAATTCCTAATCGCGCTTCTTTAAGACTCATTTCAAGTATTATTATAGAAGATGAATTTATAATAAGTATGTAGCAAAATAAGTGAACTAATGTATTGTTTACTGTGAAAACCAACTTCATATTTCTCCAACCAAACTGACTACCCGTCGTAAAACTAACGACTTCCAGGAAGTATAGAAGTGAAATTACGCTGAAAACTTTTCGTGACACAGTTTGTTAATGCTGAAAGTATTTGAGAATATCTCATCAAATAAAAATGAATTTATCACGGAATTACACCGACGTTTTATGATGAGTATACCGCCAATCGGTGTGGGTGGTTTGTTCGGCAAGTTTTAATGTTTGACGCGGCGCCGTTGAAAACAATACCAGCTCCTCCTATCCTTCCACATTTTCATCTTAATTTTAACAATATCTCTCACACCGCTATATCACTGATCTTTAAGTATCACTGACGTTTACTTCTTCGCCTTCCCAGCGATGAATTTTAATCTACGCAAGTACTCGCTATTATTTGTAGATGAATGTAACCAAATCAACATACTCTTTCACTCAAGGGAAGGCAGAGAATACAGAAAACCACACTCTTTTGTCTTTTTTAATTTTTTATTTATTTACTTATTTAATAAACACACTTCTTCTTCTTTCTTAGCCTTTTTCCCTCCACTGCTGGATGTAGGCCTCTTCCATTTTCTTCTACTCATCTCTATTTCTCCCCCTTCGCATCCAGGTTTTTCCTGCTTGCTGGACTATGTCATCAGACCACCTTTTGGAAGGTCTTCCGACGCTTCTATTTTTTGTCCAGGGACTCCACTGTAGGATTCTGGGTGCCCATCTAGTATCATCCTGTCGAGCCATATGTCCAGCTCACTGCCATTTTAGTTTTGCAATACGGTCCATAACACCGGCAACTTTTTTCGGCGTCTTATTTCTTCATTTCTGATTTTATCTCGAAGGCTTACGTCGAGCTTCTGCCTTTCCATGGCCCGCTGTGTACATTTTAATTTTTGTATGCTTTTTTCTGTTAGCGTTGCTGTTTCTAGTCCATATGTCAACATCAACATCAGGATACATGTATCGAACATTTACGAAAATTAACGTACATTCTATGATAATTATAACAAATTAGATGAATCAAATCAGTACAAAAATATGCATTGATATAGGTATACATTTTTCATAAAAAAACTATCCCAAACATTTAAATTTGCGTATGTAAGATATAAGTTTCTGATATATCTCTGATACATGAGAGAGTACGGGCATTATTCTTGGTTGTACTTAACCGAGTTTCTCTAGGGTATGCTTGGCTACACTAATATAGAGAACAGAAAGAATGTGTATTTTATTACACATTTTTATCGATTGTTGTGCGGTATGATCGACAATCCTGAAATTATGCGGGGCATTGGTTTGTATATTCTTGATAATTACCTTAGACAACGTCAGCACAGATTGTTTCACATTTCATATACAGGACCAACCTGCCGATGGTTATGTCTGTTGGAAGAGCTATCGCTTTGCTGAACAATATCGCTTTAGGCATTGATATATTCCATGTATATGAAGGGTTTTTGCGAAGCAGAATTCTCCTACACCTTTGGCCAGATTTTTTGTTATTTTTAATTAATTAAATATTGCTATATTGATGTATATACTTTCATAATATGTATACCTTGAATATTTTGTTTGTAATATACATGTAATTTAATAAATTGAATTGAATAATTACGTATCATTTTAATTAACTACGTGATAGTACAATGTATTTTGTAATAATAAGGGGAAAAATAATTACCATTCTTAATTAATAATTAGGATGGTTTTTTGATCGCAACTCCAATAATTGCCAATTTTCAAGAGATTTCTAAATAAATGTTTTCTGACCAATATTTCGTTACGGATAGTTATTTTTATTTATTTATATTTAGTGTTTGTTATATTACAAAAGATGTTCCTTTTCTCATTAGCTAGGCCGAGGCCTAACATAGAAATCTTAAATGCAATAACAAAAAGCTAAAAGAGAATGAAGAGAAGAAAAAGTAAATAACGAAGTGAATGAAAAATAAGAAGAGTAATAATTATTTAAAATAATTAAAAACGAATTTTATTAACATCACTCTTATATCTTTCATTTTAATATATGTTTCCAGTAGTTGATGCTTTTATAGGGTTGTCTATTATGAGATTCATTTGATCAAACCAGGTCTTTCGCAGACGCTTTATGTTCCTGTTGCGTTTAAAATTCGCCGACATATATTTTTTCTCTTTTAAATATTAATTAACTGATTGACTTACCATCACACCATTTCTCCGTGTGGATAGGCCGAGAATATGACGTGCCATACTCGTCTGCCCTGACATAGAACTCTCGTTTTACACATATTCATACATCGTAGCTTGCATTTTTGTCAATTGTTGAGGCTCCTAAGGGTTTTTCTAGTCAAAAAGGTCCAATTTTCCAGGACTACCCTGTTTCTTAGGTGACTTTAACACTTTCAAGTTTCACACGTGTCTTTTTTAATACTTATTTATTTGTTATAACATCTCCAAACTACCTATGTAACAACTTATGAATTATATTCACTATGCTTTTTCTAATTCTTTCATTCTTTACTCCAAAATATAGATTTGTCACACATTCTCTAAAGTGATCTTATTTCAATATATTATAGATGTCTCACAGAGATGAAATTGTATTTTTATGGGAAAGTGGGTTTAGAAGTCTTTGGGTGTACATAGGGCTTACGACCTATCGTACGGCTGGCTTATGTGATCACTTTATACAATTTAACGTTCGCCATTTCTACGTCTACTAAATTTTTTTGAAGTTGTATATACTTTAATTATACGGCTTGTTTCTTATATATGTGTTGCAACAATCCTCAGCGCGGCCGGTAACCAAAGCTTTTTCATTCCCCTTAAATGACCACAGATGTCACTAAAGAGACATCTATTTTCGATTCATTGGAGTTTTGTTAGCAATATCTATAAAGGTATCTGCGTAATGAGATTCTTCCGAATGATGTCCTTGTGACAAAAATCCAGTACCTACTGTTCTGAAAAATTTGGACGTACTCAAAATATTCTGATTTCATTTCTTCTGCCGACTTCAGGCTTCACTTCCATGCAGAAATACCATTTGGTACCATTTAAAAACATATTATATGTTCTTCAACTAATAAACTAATTTAAACATATGAATAAGAAATCGTAAAATATGTGTGACAAATAGTGATGGAATGATAATGCTAATAAAACCAACACGTATATGCACGAGTACGTAGATAATGTATTTTATGAGAAGAGCTTCATTATAATCAAATTGACAACAAAACTTTATGGTCAGGAAATCCGAGATCATCAGAGAGTGAGTAATGGTACCAATAAAATTGTAATTCGTTATATATGGACCCAATTTATGAAACAAACGGGCAAAGCCAAAGCCAAGTATCTTAAATACAATGACTAAAACAAAAGTTTCACAAATGTTCTGCAAAAAATTCATTAAAATGATTTATTTTAAAAATTTATTAAAAAAGCTATTTAAAAAGCTATTCAATGACAACTGTTATGGAAAAAAACAATAACGAAATAAGTTTTTTATGATCTTAAAAGCGAATGAAATAAAACTCTTAATACTTTGCTTGAGTTTAATCACTTTTATATTACACTACTCGAGTATACATTCATTATACTAATCGAGTTTCGAGAGTGATAGAACTTCTCGTCGACAGTATTTAACTAAATACCTAACCATAAACCTACACATAGTAAAACCTAAATACCTAAATATACTAAACAAACATGGCTTACACAGGTAGAAATATAAAAATTATTCAAAAATGTTCTCAGGTTTTCACGGCCGTACAGAATCTATTGTGTATGGTTTTATGGGATGTTCTGCCATGCATATGTGACCTTTCTGGCAAAGGTTTCGGATCCCATTGCAAGGTCCATCAGCCTGATGCATCAGCCCAGATAATAGACCCTGCAATGGGATACGAAACGTCGGCCATAGAGTTCACATAAACACGGCAGAATATCCCAGAAAACTACGCACAATAGACAAAATTATTCATAAGGTATTTAAAAGTAAAACGTATAATTAAACTCAAGTATAGTGATAACGCTTTCCTTCCATTAACAACAGAATTCTCTAATCTAAATCAATATCGTCCCTTTTTTTGGAGGGTGAGGCAAAAATTTTTTGGGCGTGATTTAATTTTTTGCTTTTATATTTAAGCGAGGTTCTTAAAAATAAATAAAAAATATTTTGTTCATGTGATATAATTAGGTACTATTGTATCTTATCTCTTAAAATCATGAAATAGGTCATTTTAAGTGTTAAAAGTTTTTCGAATTTAATTTTGAAAGTTTGTTACGACGATGGTTAGTATATCCGTATAATAGTAGTACCGCGCACGGCTTAAAAACAATTAGAGGAGAAGTACCAACTTCAAAATATCACATCACATCAATACTAATTACAATTTTTTAAGTAATATAAGAGACTGATATTTTAATAAGCAAGCTAAGTACCACCAGAACGAAGGTGTCACGAAGGGGCCAGTTGTATCAACTTTGTTTTTTTTTTAAAATAGAGAGAACACGGAATACGTGTCACATCAATATTCTTACTATTTTCAAACTGAGCTAAAATGCTTGTGCTATGAAAATAGGACTAACTTGCTAGTCTGGAGTGAGGTTCGAACCCGCGACCTTTGGATCACGTGGCGAGTGTCCTAACCACAAGACCAACAAGCTACTCCTAGTTTATCGTAATAGTTCGTATAAAATATACTTTTTTTACAAAAACTGTTGTTTGATAGGTGGGAAACGTATGATTTAAACGGATAATTACTATAAACCAAGTTTTTAACAACCGGCCCTGAGTCACTTTGACTCATCATGTCGAACAGATATCATGGAAAAAAGTATAATTATGTACACAAAAGTTCTTGAAATGGCTTACAGAATTATAATAAACATACATAAAAAGTATGTTGTATATTGTTTATTCCTATGTTCAGACTAGATCATAGCTGTAGAATACATTAGTAAATAATATTTAATACATTTGATGTTACATTATTTTTTTGTATAAGAGAAAATTTTAATCTTGTTTTTATACATATGACCAAGTCTATGTATTATTTTTGGTCGTAAAACACTAATAATGGTTCTTCAAAATCATCCTTTATAAAAAAAATAAACACGAATCCCTTTGGAGTCGAGTCGGTAACTTTAAAAAAGTCAGAATTAAATGCTTATTCTCACCTTCACTAAAATTTAAATGTTTTAGACAACACTCGATAAATTATAATATAAGTTATTAGTCGCAGAAGCGAGACCAGGCTACCCATCAAATTATAGTCTTAGCACGTAATAATTCTCACCACAGAAATGGTCCAGCGAGCTCACAGCCTCCCCCAAACATTCTGTGATGATATTGCGACGAGAAAGGTTCCATAAATGGTTTACGGTGACTGTCACTCAATGGTGATTGAAGGTAAAAGAAAAACCGAGAGATATAAATCATTATATTTAACCATGTCTTCGAAATATCTGTTAGAATGGAGAAGGTAGGTATACATTTAAGGAAATAAAATGTCAATTCTTAGAAGAAAGAATAATCTAGAGAATGAAAAATAAAGTAGTCGAATCCAATACAATGCTGTAAAAAAATGTCGTATTGAATGTGAACAATGAACTCTCAGAGGAGGTAATAACTTAACTCCACTATGTTTTACTGCTCTGTGCTGGTACTTTATTCATGTGGTGTAATTTTTATCTTTATTATCTTCTTTTCACTCAATCCGCCCAGGTGAGTCAAATCTTGTAAATTATATTATTGATGGATCGAGAGATGCTCGTTAAAAAGGACCATTCAAATATTTTATATATTATTCTACTCGAGTTTCGACAGTGGCAGTCCTTCATCAGTAGGGGAAGTAATAAACAGTATTAATACTTAATTATACTTCTTGGAGGTTCTTGGGAGGTTTTTCCACTCTCTAAATTCGAGTAGAAATAATGTATAATTTAATTCAAGTATCCACAAAATTAATTTTAATGAATATCTTGTGTTTAGTGTTACAACTAGCTTAATATACATCAACTTCAGTATCTTTTCGACTATCATTGGGCGTAAGCCTTCCTCAACACAACTTCTTCTAGTGCTAAGAATGTTCTTAGGTTTTCACGGCCACTCAGAATTTTCAAATTTATGTTTACTGGGGTATTATGCCGTGTTGTTACGACTTTTCGGGCTGACGATTCGGATCCCATTGCAGGGTCCATCACATCAACCCTGATGATGGACCCTGCAATGGAATCACAAATTTGAAGATTCTTCTAGTGCTGGTATGGTAGGTCTACTGTCTGCCCATTGTCTTTATGTCATCGGTCCATTAGGTCTTTTGAAGATATTTTGCCTTCTAATCCGAGACTACTATTACCATTTTCTCCCTGATATTCAATGTCTTAGACATTTGTTTTCATGTAGCGAAATCCTCACTAGGCAACGTTGAATATTATCAGGTTATGATCTATATAAGGTTGTCGTATTCTATTTAGGCATTCGAGTAATATATTGGCTGTCATAGTTTAATCATATTTAACTGTAATTTTGGATATTTTATACGCACCGTATGTATTACCGAGAAGCAAATCTCGACGTTTCGTTGGATACTTATACCAGGAGGGAGGACGACCTTTACCCGCGGAGGTGGAGGTCGGACTGATTAGGTGCTGCTTTCTAGGGCGTAAATTGTATGCACTTTGTTGTGGAGTGTTCTCTTCTTCTACAATAGAGGGCGCCAGTGTGCAATATGTACTAGTTACGTCGGCGGATTTTACTGCGACTTCTCTCAAGGATTGAATCAGTGTCGTTAGAACAGAGCACCAAATACTTGATAGTTTCTAAAGGTCGTCCTCCTGATGACGTTGGATAAGTATCCAACGAAACGTCGAGATTCGTTTCTCGGTAATACATACGGTGCGTATAAAATATCCGCAACCAGTTACAGTTAAATATGTCTAAGGACCGTAATAACAAACTTAACCATTTAATAGTTTAATTTGTTAAACATTTCAATGGATATACAAAGGTTTTGTTTTAAGATCCGGCAGCGACTATATTTTTGAATTTTTTTTATTGTCATTGTTATGGATAAATCTTGTATAATGAATGGCAGTCATAAATTATATTATTTCTCAAGTATATGTGTCACAATATTCTGACTAATTTCTAAGTAAACTAAATTCCTGTGTTATGAAAATAAACTAGCTTACTATTATCCTGGAACGAGGCTCGAACTCCCGACCACGATTATTAGGCGGGTTTCACAATCACTAGACCAACGAGCATCGGCTCATTAGTGATTGTACTTTAACCGCTACTTTAACCGGTTATTTTCGGTACAGTTATTTGGGATTTATACCTGATTGTATTGTTGTCTAGTGTATAGCAATGTTGCCGATCTAATTTCAAAAAATCAGTTGCCAATCATCAACGCTAATTTCTTTAATAAGGGTGAGTATGTCATCAGTTCAAATACATCATTACGTCTCATTATTTTCTGTAATGTATGAATAAGAAAAGTGATTTTTTTAACTAACCCACAGTCCACCTAACCTAGCCTAACCACAACCAACCTAATTCACAGTCGAGTATATTCACTTTCTTGTAAAAGACGTGGAATATTTCAATTTATTTTATCCGAACATATTTCAAAACAAAAATATTACTAAAAATTTTAACATTGTACGGATTTGAACTAAACCCCTATCTTTAGGCGAGGGCACTGGAATACAGCGGAAGTATGTCCCCACCTGCATATATTAAAGACATTTATAATGCGGTTCAAGTATTTAATCATGCATAATTAAATCTCCTATATTTACTCCCTTTCTTTTAACTCGTAGAGTCTGCTTGTCTGCTTGTCGGCTTGTCTGCTTGTCTATCGAAAAAATTTTGGATCGGTTTTTAACCCTTTTCCCATGATCTAATCGAGCTGAAACTTTTCAGGCAGACTCGTGGTGACGATAAAAATGATTTAACAAATTCGTTAATTTTTTTTAATAATTATAGTACAATTTTGGATTTTTCGAAATTTTAACGATTTATAATATATTGTTTAATTTTCGAGCCCGACGCTTGGAGTAGCCGCGAAACCTGTTTCATGAGAAAGGGAGTATAATAAAAACTTGGTTTTTATGGGTTCGTTTTTATTTATGACTGACGTTTATTTTTAATTTTTTTAAATTATTTTCTAAACAGAATATCTTCAAGTAAAAATAAAATTTTGTAGTAAAGCGCGACTTATTTACTAAAAAATTAATAAAAATATTTAGTTTGACTATTTTTAATTGATTTAAAATTTATAAGCTCGAAGCAATTTTTTTAACCAAGTCAAACGTAATAAAACCACAGTCTGTACTATGAAATTTCCGTAGGTTCATGTCTGTATAATTGGTGGTCTGTGATATGAGGTAAAAAATATGATACACAGCAAAAATCAAAATCGTCCATGACCGTGCATGTCTGGTCCACGATTGCGATCCAAAAGCAATGGGCGAAAAAAAACACTTAAAACATGCGATACCTCAAAAAAAGCTGAGAACGAGCGATTGTGATGTCGTAAACTACCGTGTGATGAAAATGGCGTGTCCGCGGTAATTTGAAATATCGTTTTTCAAAAAGGTCACCAAAAGTTTGTTTGCCATTATATTATTCCATTCATACTTTTACCGTTGCTTTTGTAATAGTTTCCGTTGGTTTTTTTGCAGCACCCACCTCTGACTACATTTAGGTATATAATTTCTTTTAACGTTTTCCATATATGTATTTAATATTATTGAAGAATTTATCATTGACGTTGCAGAGATAATTCATGAATAATAATAATAATAATAATAATGATTTTCATCAACTTCTTCATCCCATCGCAAGTAAAGGTCTTAGAATGTATAATTATGAATGTTTGGAAATTAAAATAACATAATTGACAATTATCGATTCCATTAACTCTTCTCCTCTCCTCTTAATATTCTCGTTACAACCAATAACTCCGGCTCATTTTGTGAGTACCTTTTTAATTAATTATTTTTATCTCCACCTTATTCTAGTCATTGTTTTTTTTTTTATAAAAAGTGTCCTTACTTGGAAGAATAAGAAGATATATATTTATATATAAAAATACAAGTTTATGAATATACAATACTATGATTTTCCCGCACATAGATTATTGTTACAGTATATTATTTATAAGCAACGAAGGAATGCTAAAACTACAAATAGTACAAAACAGAGCGATGCGCATAATACTGAAGTGTAATAGGAGAACTAAAATAACAAAACTGTTGAATGCCTTAGAACTGGAAACCGTAAATCAAAGAATAGTGTATAATGTAATGGTGAAAATATTTAATTCCTACAATACAAGAGGAAGAGACAACATAAGAGTACCAAAGAAAATGAAAATACCTAACAAAATTGTATGATGTATAAAGGTATAAAAATCTTCGATAGCCTGCCAAAGGAAATTCAAAACACGGAGAATATAAGGAGGTTTAAACAGGAGTGCAACAATTTTATTATAAAAACTTTTAAATGATTGGATGGAATGCAATATGTCTAAGTGAAATCATATATTAGCCCACACAACATTATGTGTGGAAGTAAATAATTAAGATAAATAAATAAATATATTTGAATGTGGCCAGTTAAATATTTCACCTGTCGATAGGAGATTCTGACAATCTCGAAACTCGAGTAGTAAAATATAAAATTATAATTGAACTGTGTAGGGATAATAGTTTATGTTTTTCACCATATTTTAATGATCCTAATTTTATGATTATTCATATTTAATATAACATACTATAGCTAGACCGCATTCATAAGAATGTGCGCAAAAATTATGTGTGTTACGATGCAAAAAATTAACACAAAATAAATTTTTCTAGTAACTTTTTTAAACTAAAAATATATATTTATTTGGAATATCGTTTTAAGGCTTGTAATACTGGCTTGCCAGGCAACTTCCCCCCGCTTTGTTCTTACCGGACAAAGCTAGGGAATGGTCTTTTGATTATGGTCGACCTATAGGTATAAAGTAATTGCTTGCTGATGCTGGCCCTGAGAGCAGCCGTGGTGGCCGCTTCGCAACCAATTAGAGAATTAAAGTTTAATGAATTATTATTTTCCTTTGTGTAGTGTATCTAATGTGCAGTAGAATTTTTCTGAAGAATTGAGACATTACATAAAAATCACTGTTTCTTTGTTCGTATTTTATGCGCTGCCATACCGTTTATACGATCTGACCCAAATTTTGCATACCTACTTATTTTTTAGAACTCGGTGGGTAATATAGGCGACATTTCCCCCTCCCCTTTTACCCCACCCTTTCCCTCTGATATATTTTCTATACAAATCTGTACTGTTTGACCGATCTGACTCAAATTTGGCATATGTGCGATGTTCCTTTATTCTTATATTTAGGTTTCTTGTGGTTCGGCCTATGTATTTACCATCACAATATCCACATGTAACTTATAAATTACACCTGATGATAAGAGGGACGGCTCCTCTCAAAACTATGGTCGTGTTAAATTAACTCAACGTGTGTGCATTACGAAGTTCAATTTAGTTTCAATTAAAATAATCGTATATTCAAGAACACATTCATATTTGTGAAGTTGTAATTTTTCAGAACAAAGTTCGGTGAAATTTTTAAAACCAAATTAATTAATCAATTAGAAAAACATACAGAAAAATCTAATTCACGAAAAAATATTAGTTTACTACTGGGAAAAAATAAATAAATTAATCAATTAATAAAAATAAGAACTACCTATAAGTTCGATATATTCACGGAAACATAGAGGGTTGTTATAGCTTACTGATCAGGGCACCAGCCCTGGAAAGGAGGTGATCTGGGTTCGAATCCCAGCAGTAACCTAATATTTTTTCGTGAATTAGATTTCTCTGTATGTCTTTCTAATTGATTAATTAATTTGTTTTTAAAATAATCGTCCTTATCCTTAACATTAAATATATACTTTTTAATCTTTATTATGTTTAATAAAGAAAGCTGTTTTTATATCAGTCGGGTTTTTTTTATATAAAAGTGGTGAAAATAAGGTACTTACATTTTTATTAATTATTTTAATAATGTCACCACAAAATCATTTTGCTTTTTTTAAAGTAGGTAATGTACATTCAAGAACACTAAGTTCTGTGAAAATTTTTTAAATCAAATTAATTAATCAATTAGAAAGATATACAGAAAAATCTAATTCACGAAAAAATATTAGGTCACTACTGGGATTCGAACCCAGGTCACCTCCTTTCCGGGAAAAAAAAATTAATCAATTAATGAGAATAAGAACTACATATAAGGTCGATATATTCTCGGAAACATAGAGGGTTGCTATAGCTTAGTGGTCAGAGCACTGGCCCCGGAAAGGAGGTGACCTGGGTTTGAATCCCAGTAGTAACCTCATATTTTTTCGTGAATTAGATTTTTCTGTATATCTTTCTAATTAATTAATTAATTTGATTTAAATTTTTTTTTTTTAGGTAATGTACATTTACATTTCTCTACAACTCTGTATTTTTAGTGTAATTTTAAGATACCTCTCTTTGGTTCAATAAATATTTATGAACTTAAAAGACACTCCATTAATGGAAGAAATTTTCATCAGTAGAACGTGAATCTACCGTGCGGCGCATAAAAAGTGTCATTATGTTAATGGCATTTTCATATTTATTATACTGTTTGACCGATCTGACTCAAATTTGTCATAGGTGCGATGTTCCTTTATTCTTATACATATTTAGGTTTCTTGTGGTTTGGCCTATGTATTTACTACGACAATATCCACAAGTAACTTATAAATTACATCTGATGATGAGTGGGACGGCTCCTCTCGAAACTATAGTCATGTTAAATTAACTCAAGGTGTGTGTGCATTACGAAGTTCAATTTAGTTTAAATTATAATAATCGTTCTTATCCTTATTATTATATATGTACTTTTTAATCTTTGTTTAATAATGAAAGCTTGTTGAATATCAATTGGGATTTTTTATATTATATAAAGTAGTTTTTACTAATAATGTCACCACAAAACCTTTTTGCTTTTTTTAGAGTAGGTAATGTACATTTACATTTCTCTACAAATCTGTATTTTTAAAGTGGAATTTTAAGATACCTCTCTTTTTTTTTCAATAAACATTTATGCACTTACAAGACAGTCCATTTATGGAAGAAATTTTTCATCAGCAGAACGTGAGTCTACCGTGCGGCGCATAAAAAGTGTCATTATGTTAATGGCATTTTCATATTTAAGAAGTGCAGCGGTGGCGGGCGGCTCGGCGTAGCACCCGATAAATCACCGGCGAGAATGGCCAGGTTTTTTCCTGCGAACCCTCCGCGCGGGGTTGAGAAACGAACGAGGGGAGGATTTATGAAGGAGAGCGACGCAGATAGGACTCGATGTCGTGTGGAAACAGTCGCCATAATTTTCAGGCCGTGAAAAGTTTCCCGAAATGATGTATGGCGCCACACACGCGAGGAAAATGTCGTGACAAAATGGAAAAGATTTTTTAAAGGGCCTACCTGTGTCGCGAGTCGGCGGTGCCTTATCGCGAGTTCAATTTACGCTACGTAAAAAGTAAATTATCATTCTTGTCCTTTGTACGCGCGGAATATAATAGCGCAGGGGTCGTAAATTGCATTTACGTTATATTAAAAAATAATGACAACATTTTTTATATTCACCATTTGTTATTTTTAATAATTACTTGCTGCAACTCTTCAAAAATGATGGAACATTAGTTAACGTTCATGGTTCGAACGGTCGGTTCGGGTTTGTTGGCCCGGGTTTCAAGCCCCGTCTCCGAGCGTTTAATTTCGTTTTTCTATTCGTGAATTCGAACGAAATTACGGACGTTGCACGAAGTTACGGGGACAGACAGACAGACGGACGGGTGGGCGGACGGGCAGACAGAGAAATTAATATGTTTGATGACGTTTTCGTATCTGACGCATCATCCTCAGCAATATTACTTACTAGCTGTACATCTGTGAAAAATCACGGGAAATGATAATAAAGATTTGACTTGTGTGTCACACTGTAATTATCTAAAGTTTTGATTTCAGAAATTTACAAACATTAGGACAGACAGACAGACAACGAAATTATTATTTTTGGTACTAGTGAAATATATTATAGTATTAGTATTGGTAATATGATTGAAGATGGTTATTATAAATATTTCCCGAGAAAAATCACTGGAAATAATTAAAATTAATAACGACCCTTGCTTGACCGCGCATGAGCCGTGCGCTGATAGCGTGTCACATTCTAATTATCTAACGTATTTATATCTATACCTATAAAACTCAATGTCTGTTCTCTATACAAATCTACACCATTTGTCCGATTCGATTCAAATTTTGAAAACTTATGCTTTAGGACCCGGCGGGTAACAAAGGCGACATTTCCCCCATATTCTTTTACTCCTTCCCCTCCCCCTGATATATTTTCGATGCAAATCTGTATCGTTTGACCGATCGGACTCAAAATTTAGGAACTTATTTATTAGGACCCGGCGAGTAACATAGGCGACATTTCCCCCCTTTCCCTCCCCTCCCCCCCGCCTGATATATTTTAGATGCAAATCTGTACCGCTTTACCGATCGGTTTCATAATTTGGAAACATATTCATTAGGACTCGGCAAGTAGTATAAATAACATCCCCCTTCCTTTTATTTTATCCTTTTCCCTTCCCCTGATATATTTTAGATGCAAATCTGTACAGTTTGAACGATCGGACTCAAAATTTGGAACTTAGATATTCATTAGGATTCGGCGAGTAACAATTGACATTTCCCCCTATTCTTTTATCCTTTCCCCTCCTTCTGATATATTTTCGATACAAATCTTTGGCGTTCGATCGATTGAACTTTAAATTTGGATAAATTTTTATTGGTATTTTGTAAAAAAATTAATCAAATTTAATAGAATTTAAAAAAAAATTGTGGGATGAAATAAATAAAAATTTCTCACATATTTTATAAAAAAAAATATTATTAACATATATCATACATAAAACAAATAATATATAATGTAAAGCTTAAATTCAAACATAAAAAATCCGTCATTTTTGACGGTGTGACATTTTTAATATTAACGGTTATATTATACTGACAAAAGTATAACCGAAAACAAAAGAAAATATAACCAACTAACTAACTTACCAAGCTCGTCGTTTGTTGAGGCTTCTAACGGGACCATCTCCCATTATCTGGTTAATCCGGTCATGCCACGTCTTTTGCGGTCGCCCTCTCTTTCTGGCGCCATCAACACTTGCATTATGTATCTTTTTTACCATTCTTTTCTCATTCATTCGCTCAACATACCCAAACCACCTGAGCGACCCTTTTTTATCTAATGATTTATCTAATCGATACCTATGTTATTTGAATGAAATATTGCTGTGATACTTTTGTAAACTGATACCTACTATGTATTGTTTGAGTTATCCTGTCACTTTTTACAATACGTCTGCCAATTCTCTAAATTATTAAATCATTACTACCGCTGTCGTCCGAACATCGCTGTTTGTCTACCAGGAATATTGTCGCCTAATTGGCAATCATTGTGTTATACAGGCGAATTGTATGTCGTCCCGTGATATCGTCGACCGGTTGGCCACAGTAAAGTTGTCCGAATGCCCAGTCGCCACCGGATAAAAAAAATTAATCAAACTTGCACGATTATATTGATGGAGTAGGTAAAAATGGCGTGCTCAAAATTGGAAAAAAATGCACGTCGAGTGAAAAACGAGGTGAATGTATGAAATATTACGATGGAAAAAACCCTCTGCTTTAAAAGTTTTTCTTGCAGTCAAATTAAAATGGAGATTGCCTTAATTAACACCAGCGTGACCTTATCTCGTTGAGATAATCACAAGATTTAGTCATGCCATGATTTTTTTATAATTTTATGAATTTAATGGATAAAAATGTTCATACTGGAAGCCTCACCAATAATCTGGTCGCCAAATTAAAATAAAAAAAAAAGAGTAGAAAAGATTAGAGAGACGTTTGACATATCGACAAGTTCTAAGCGTTTCGCTTGATATATTATACGACAAGAGATTTGACAATGTAATCTTTAGGCTTTGTGAAAAAAAAATGAAAAATTACGGACAAAATAAAAATTAGCATTAGTTTTAAATCCATTTGCTTTAAAATACTTACCTTGGCTAATTCTCTCCCAGACAATTATTAACAATGTTCGTTCGTTTACTATCTGATGATAGTAAATGAACGAACACGATCTAGAGTCCAAGCGGCCGAAATGAAGAAGACGCGGATTGACTTATTGTTTCTTGACTGACCCACTCTACTGAGAAAACTACCCCTGAGGATGAAGTACATTCTAATTTTTTTCCCATCCCTTCTCACAGATGCGTTTTTCGTACACCCTTGGATCGCGACAAAAAACTTGAGGGAGTGGCAGGGGTTACGAAGTGGGATCGAATAAGAAACTCAACGATCCGAGACAATCTAAACATTGAACCACTGCTACTCTTCATAGAAAAATCGCAACTGAGGTGGCTTGGGCACGTACTAAGAAAGTCTGATGTCCAAATTCCTAGAAAAATACTGAGTGCCATTTCTGAATGTAGACGTCCAGTGGACTGTCCCAGACACAATTGAGCAAGGCAACTCCAGACCCTGTGTGAGGAAAGGATGGGACTACAATGGCGGAGGCCTCACAATCAACGCAAGACAGGGACGAATGGAGGCGCCTTGTCGATGCAACGGGTCTCCGACCCGAATAGGACAAGGAGAAGAAGATGAGGTGAGAGAGAGAGATGAGATAATAATCTGTATATTAAAATAAAGAATAAATATAAAGGACCCTTGCAAAAATGCTTTAGCAATACTTTCGATAGTTTCTTGGTGAAAAATCACGAAAAAAGTTTTATACTATATACAAAATACATCAATTGTTGTTTCGAAATCGGTTGGCTATAAATAACTCAAGGGTTTACGTACAAAGATATTTTATGTCTAGATTATACGATATCATGTCCCATACAGCATCACCGGATTAAATACATAGACCGCAAAATACATAACAAAAGATAGCGTGTCATGTGCGAGAATTATTATTTTTCGCACATTCCCGTACATAATACACGTAGAATATTTAAATATAGTAATTGAATATGGTAAGGTGTGATTAAATATTTTTATTTAATATCCATAAACGTGATGATATGAAAAAGGAATACTCGTGATTAAATATTAAATTACGTCTTTTGAAGGATAAAAGGCAAAGGCAGCATTATCCAAAATATTTTTAAAAAATGTTTTGAATTGGGTCACTGAAGATTACTAATTTAGAATGAACTGAACTCTAGATTTCATTTCAAAATCATGTTTCCTATAAAGACTAGATAAGCACAATTGGATCCCGTTACCAACACTGATGTACAGATGGAAAGGCTAAAGCTGGAAGAAGAGGAACGAAAGTAGACTGAATGCGGTAGAGATGAGATCACTTGGACATATGTGTGCCAACTTATGAAAGATTATGACACTTATGAAAGAGCAAGGAATGAAAATGTTTGGAAAGAATGTAAAGCTGATCTAAGCATAGTCGATAAAATGAAAAAAGCGTTGCTCAGATGGTTTAGGCATGTTGAGCGAATGAATGAGAAAGAAATGGTAAAAAAAGTATATGTTAACGGTACCAGAATGATAGTATGACTGCGAAAGACGTGGCATGACCAGATGAATCAGATACTGAAAGAAGATCCTGTTAGAAACCTCAACAATCGACGAGCTTGTATGCGAAGACGTATGAATGTGGATGAGGCGAGAGTTGCGTGCCAAGACAGAAAAGTGTGTCGCTCTATCCCCTCTGACTACACCCCCAGAAAACGAGGTGATGATAAGTAATTAAGTAATATTTCCTATAAAACCTTAGAATAAGTACATTCTAAATTAGTAATCTTCGATGACTGCATTCGATTTTTTTGGATATTGTTGCCATTGCTTTTATACCCCTCATTTTTTGTTTGCTTGTTTATTTGTAATAAACTAATCTGTGAATTAAATGCCTATATGGTATCTAATTAGAAAATAATAATAATTACCTATTATTATTGCCTAAGTACCCACAACTCTTACCGTTTGAAAACAAACAAATTTTAAAATGTCAATAGTAAATGTAATAAATTCCTTCCTAGTGATCTCTATGCGTAACACATAAGCACATGCAATATTTACATTAACATATCACATTTATGTCAATAATAATATATATTTTTATTTTTTAATGTAACGATGTACCATATTTATGTTTTATTTAATTTTTTATTTTTTACAATCAGACCGTCAACACAGGTCGTTATGACTCGATAGACGGTCCTAGATCGGAATTAGAGTAAAAAATATAAAAATTTTATGAACGTTTTGAAAGAGACATGATTACACAATACACTGTTTAACGATAAAAAAATTGAAAGTAATTTTTATGATAAGTATATTGAAATAGCGTTATGAAATAAATTATAAAAAAAAATACTGTAAGTAATTTTATAATAAATAATATCGGTATCATAAGTAATACCTTTATGATAAAAAAAAAATTACGTTCAGAACAGAATTTAGAATGTCAAAAATCAATAAATACAATTTAGAAAAGTGCTGTAGATTAAGAAGTTATACAAAGAGTGTGCGGATTTCAAGGTCAACGCCGTGCATCTATAATGAGCGAGTATTACACGTTCAAGCAGCCATCAACCAAATGTATTAATATTTCACTTTTGAACAGAGCATGCGTCAAATAATACATCAAGTTATTAAATTGTTATTTCAAATAATAATGACACATTTTTTGAAATAATCCTATAAAACTCAATGTCTGTCTGTCTGTCTGTCTGTTCTGTATACAAATTCACATTGTTTGTCCGATTCGATTCAAATTTTGCATACTTATGCTTTGGGACCCGGCGGGTAACATAGGCAACATTTCCCCCCTATTCTCATACCCCTTCCCCTCCCCCTGACACATTTTCGATGCAAATCTGTACCGTTTGACCGATCGGACTCAAAATTTGGAAACTTATTCTTAGGACTCGGCGAGTAACACAGGCGATATTTCCCCTCTATTCTCATCTCTATTTTCATACCCCTTCCTCTCCCCCTGACACATTTTCGATGCAAATCTGTACCGTTTGACCGATCGGACTCAAAATTTGGAAACTTATTCTTTAGAACTCGGCGAGTAACATAGGCAATATTTCCCCCCTATTTTCTTTAAAAAAATTAATAAATTTTTGGATTTTTCAAATTTTTAATGGTTTTTTCATACAACTTACTAAGTTGTATGAAAATATTTCAACGCGTCTGGTAGACACGGAACCTGATTATAGTATAATTTTGGATTTTTGGACATTTTTTATTACTCCCTTTCGTGGCGTCGCTCGACCGAAGCCCAACGCGTAGGTTAAGTGCCAAACCAGTTTCCACTAGAAAATGAGAAAGGGAGTATAATAAAAACTTACTTTTTATGGGTTACTTTTTTTCAATTGATTCAGCAACATTGTAGATTGACATTTAAAAAAATATTGATTGTATTATTTGTATAAATCTACTTATATTATTTGATTAATTACACATACAGTGTTTTTTTAGTTTTACTGAATTTTCAAATTATTTATTAGAAAATGATCACGGTTTTGATAAAAATTAAGGACTTTATATTTTACATATAAATAATTTTGGTCTGAAATTGAATACTTTTAAAAATAAATTTTCGAAAAAAATTTCGAAAAATACATTTTCAAATAATTTAGAAAAACAAAAAACAAAAGACATTATTCATTTTGATATTTTGGCATATATATAACACCCTGACGATGGAAAGGTATATCCGAAACATGTAGGTGTAATTAATCAAATAAAATAAGTAGATTTATACAAATAATACAATCAATATTTTTTATTAACTAATTTGGTTATGTTAGGTCAGGAATGTTAGCTTAAAATTGTAATCATGTTTGTATCAACAAATTCGGTGAAGTTGCTCATTATAATAACAAGGGTTACTAAAACGGAGTGTTGATGCGTGTTTATACTCGACACATGTTAACAATGACAAAGCGATGTTGCCAGCAGTAACAAATGTGTAGTTAAAAGATTTCAATGTGAATTTTATCCAGTTTTACGGGAAAATACGTTATTATATGTGCGATTTAATTGTTCAATGCACGTTTAAATATGCGATCATTTAATTTATTTCCAATATACGAACTAAATGTGAAAATTATTTTGGCTTTTGTGATTTTGGTCAAACATTTAACTACTATCTATTAAACCAAGCGTTTTGTCGAAAACCACTGCAGTCGCATTGGCTGAATTCATGAAATTATTGTGATATAAAAATATCACGTCAGTATATTCACAGGGCTAAATTGTGTTAAGAAATGAATTGTTTTATATTTTATACACAAAGACATGAAAGTTAAAAATACTACTCATAAGATATTTAGTTAACAAAGTATCAGTATAAAAATTAGATTTTTAGAATGTAAAAATAATAATACATATATCAGAATATAAATCATTGCATTCAATTTAAATATAAAAGATAAGCACGGATATATACAGCAGCGACATGCAACTAGGACCTTCTTAAAATTCTCTACTTTATTTTTCTATTATTATTTATATTATATTTATATTTTATATTTTATTCAACTAATTTTCTATATTTTTTTTAAATTAATATAACTAAGTGCATGCTGGAGACACTGTTTATTGAAGATTCTATAAAACATTTTTTTGCTTGTATTAAATGTAAGTATTATCAAATCTCTGTACGTGTAGGAATAAGGATGGTGAAAGAGCTGTTTTGAGCCGCTAGAGATAGGAAGATGTACTCTCAAGGGATAGTCAACGTTGGGGAGACCTGAGACGACACTAGGAGAAGAAAGAATAGTATTTTTAATTAAAATAAATAATTTAAGTTGTACTTATATGCATCTCGTAATATCATTATTAAAATTATTATCATATGACTCAGATTTTAGTATATCAAAATATTCTGATATATAATTTTATTCGCCTCATTCTTCAATGTACTGACTGTATTAGTCTGTTATGCGTTATAATATGGTCATTAATGCAACAGATAAAATAACCTCCTTTGGTGATTATGTACATAAAACT
The DNA here is from genome assembly GCA_016648135.1 of Agrypnia vestita. Lineage (NCBI taxonomy): Eukaryota > Metazoa > Arthropoda > Insecta > Trichoptera > Phryganeidae > Agrypnia > Agrypnia vestita. The sequence continues at coordinate 223,131 of JADDOH010002554.1, read as the reverse complement.
CTTATTGCAGTATATATACTAGCCGCTTCGTCCGAGACGGCTGCGGCTGCTTGACCACGAGCGCAGACAAAGCATGTACAAAATGTACGTAGACTAAAGAAATAAGCTAGTTAGTGCATGCTTGTCTCTGACAAGATTAACACGCACGTGATATATATTGGTGAAAGTTTAACAATACTATGATTGCGGTGTATAGTATTGTGAACATAGTGGTGTAGTATTGGTCCTGACGTAGAGATGGGTACGTCTCGAAACCGGTAGACCTTTTTTCTAGTAGTGGTTTTAGTGAAGATTCAGTTAACTCCACCCCTTCCCTCCCCCCACCTAGTTGACACTCTGTCCCTCTCTCTCTTTTTCTTTCCTCCTTTATAAATTTCTGTACCTAGATTAGTCTATATTATAATTGTCCTGAAGAAGGTTAAGTCCAACCGAAACTAGTTGACAAATATATAGCAATAAAGTGGTTTAAAACATAGTATTTAATTTATTCTTAAATTACTTATAATGTCAAGCCACAAAGTATTTTCTTGCTTTGAAAAATTTATTCTTTTTTATTATTAACTATATATTTTTATTATTAACTAATATTCTGTTATTTTAAATTGCATTAAAAATAAAATGGAGGTCTATAAACTAAACACATTCATAAGTAATACAACATGGGAAAGAGCTAAGATGGCTCAGACTAGAAGATCACTGGTTTGGCATGGGAGAGGTATTAATACCGATACTGCCTCCAAAACCTATTAGATCTCAGTTGGATTTTAGACGCATTTGTCATCGGTACCGGTAAGTGAAAACAAAACGTAAGGAAAAAATGAGAGTATATTTAAAAAACTCGCAGTTTTCATGGCATTTTTACCTGGGAAACCCGATGAATATTCAATCATATCTTATATGTTAAAAATATTTAAAAAAAAAATTAGATAATTATATTTAAATATACATGAGATAATACAATACACAAAATATTGAATAAATATTTTTATTTACAAATATTACAACAAACGGATCCTTAAGTAAATCTATTCCACAATTTTGATCCGTCCTTAATGATCTAAGAAAATAGAAATTCAATTGAGATTAACATTACTCGAAGAATGAGTTATGTGGAAGGTTTGTATTAGACGTGTTCGTGGAACAAACTTAAATATTACTGAGTATGATTTCGTTCCAAGAAATATCGCAACCTACTTCAACTAACCGTTGGCAAACAGATTCTCAGAACAGTAAGTACTGTTTGTGTTTTTGTTCAAATATAAGCAGGAAATTGATTTAATAGTTTTCATCGCACAAACACGAAATTTATTTGTCTAAGTATCACATTAAGGGGGAATCGGTTATACAGAAGCGTGCTTTTTTCTCAACATTTTTATTTTTTTCTTCTTCTGTGTCTAGTGTCTAATGCACTCCGTTACTTGAAATTATTCGAACCTCTCTTTTCTTGAGAATCCATTTAGTATGTAAGATAAATATTTTAAAATACTGTAGGTACTATATTGAATAATTTTATGTATACATTACATTTTGCCGTGGATTAAATTAAACTTTTATTAAACACAAAGTTATTATACACAAACATAAGCTGAATTACTATTAGGTTTAGTTCGCTAGAAATATTCCGTTCTTTGGGTTCGCTAGAAAGTTTCACTCATCTCTGGTAAAGCTATTCAAGCCGTTTCTATCATACGGATTCACAGTTTTTTTCACCCGGTTCTATGGCTTTTGCTCGTTGTTGAAATGCACAATGATTGTTCGAGGCAGCCGCTACGCAACATTCGACTGGCTTCCAGATCTCTCTATATAATTCTAAAACGTTCGATTATGTGCAGTTCTTCCCAATTCAATCTCGTGATTATATACAGGATATCTTGTCAATTTTGAATAAAAAACATTATTCATACTACGTTAAATTATCAATAGTCAAAGAGATAAGAGACATCGAAGTTTGCATTTTTTTAAATATACATATCTAGCTCATTTTTCGTAAATCGTTGAACTATCACTACATTAATTGGAATATCTAAAATTCTTTAATATTAGTCAAATAAAATGACAAAAACTTTACAAAAAAATATTATTCAAATATCTGCAAGGTTTTAATAATTTTATTCGACTTGTATCTAAGCGAATATTTCGTAAAAGGTACTGTAGTAAAAATTCAACGTTTTTCAGAAAATTAATCAAAAATAATGAAAAAAATGCAAATTGTTGTTTTATTTTGATACTTCTGACATCACACGCAGATCTTTAGTGACATTATGTCCAAGTCTTTGGCCTTCGCTGGTTGGAAAATTAACAACGTAACTTCCAGATGATCTGGTCTGGGGACCCGGCAGAGGAATTTATTGTTGGCGGCGAACGGACAGCAACTCATGGAGAATCCAGGGTTTGTTGTAGCATTGCAAAGCCACCGTTCTATGCGCTTGCCTGTCGAGTTACCCGCGAGTTATCAGTTTGTACCCACCACAGAACTTATTAAATAACGCGAGCGCGCTATAAAACTCAGATAACTTTTAATTAACTGGAACACAATGCCTCTTCCACATTCGTGTTGCTCGTGCCAACTCCGGATTACGCTCACCAATAGTGGAAATGTACCGAGCCTACAATAATTTTTTCGCCGATATTGACATCTGTGTCTCTATCCCATCTAAGATCACAAGTGAATATAATTCTTTATCGCATCATTGAATTAATACTTCATTAATAATTGAAAATGATTCAATGCTGCAATGCAAGATATAAATAAAGTACGACTTACCTTAATATGTCATATTTATATTAGGTCTTTACATATGAAATTGGCGTTTTGCCGTACTGGCAAATTTGATCTCAAATATCTTCTCTTTGGTTAGGAATTCCAAATCCAAATTAATACAGCTATTTACGCATGTATTTGTGTTTTGAAAATTATAATTCATTTGTTTTTTCCTCAATTGTTTTGTTCTTTGCGTCACTCGGTTTACAAAATGAAAAACTTGAAATATCGCGTTATTTACGAGTACGAGTTCCACCGTGGCACCAGTGCTGCAGAAACGGCTCGAAGGATTAATGATGTGTATGGCGACGGTGCCGCAAAAGAAAACACAGTGCGTTTTTGGTTCCAACGTTTTCGTTCTGGAAATTTCGACCTGCAGAACTAGCCCCGTGGACGGCCGGAGACCAAAGTTGATAATGAAGAATTGAAGGCTATTGTGGAAGCGGATCCATTGCAAACCACATCCGAGTTAGCTGCATGCTGCGGTGTTAGTGATAAAACTGTTTTAATCCACTTGAAGCAAATTGTTAAGGTGAAAAAGCTTGAAAGGTGGGTACCTCACGAATTGAGTGAAGCAAATCAACAAATGCGCGTTGACTGCTGCGTTGCATTACTCAACCGGCAAATAATGAAGGGATTTTAAATCGAATCATTACCTGTGATGAAAAGTGGATCCTGTACGATAATCGGAAGCGCTCATCGCAATGGCTGTACCCTGCCGAACCAGCCAAACTATGCCCCAAGCGAAAATTGACTCCAAAGAAGTTAGATGATATAGTTAGATGTCTATTATCAGCAACTGCAAACCATGATGGAAAAGCTAGCTGCTAAACAACCGAGGCTGGTTAATCGCTCTAGGCCACTGCTGCTTCATGATAACGCTAGACCACACACTGCACAACAGACGGCTACCAAATTAGAGGAGCTTCAATTGGAATGTCTAAGACATCCACCGTACTCTCCGAACCTTGCCCCAACAGATTACCATTTTTTTCGAAATTTGGATAACTTCTTGCGAAGGAAAAAATTCAACTCCGATGGGGCAGTCCAAACCGCCTTCAAAGATTTTATTGATTCCCGTCCGAATGGTTTTTTTAGTAAAGGGATAGATGAACTACCTATGAGATGGCAAAAGTGCATAGATAGCAATGGTACATACTTTGATTAAATAAATATATTATAATAAAAAAAAATCGGCTTTATGTTCCTCCCATACTAAACGCCAATTTCATATGTAAGGACCTAATATTTAATTTATTATGTTTTATTCACTACTGTTACTACTTATGTATTTTATTTTAAATTACTTATATTATTATTATGTATTATTGCAAAATTATTTGTACATGAAATATGCTAGGATATAAGTTAATAAGTTTATTACTGTCTATTAACACTCTCATATATATCATTTTCTTATATGTTCTTATATCTTGTAAATATTTCCAAAAAAAAAAAATAGCCGTCAACTTTTTAGTATGCAATGAATGATAAAAAATCTTTGATAAATGAATCCATTTTTTATTTTTATTTTATTAACTTACTAAGGGATTGTACCACCAAAACTCATTCAAAAATTCCAAAATAAGGCTGAATTATACCAATTTTTCAAGTAGTTTTATTTTTAAACGAATTGCATTTTTCTTTCGCGCATTTCTCGATTGGCGGAGATATCACCAAAACTACTGAGGTAACTAGATACGAGACACCCTGCATATTACACAGATACAATATTTTGCTGAAACTTATTCCACGACGCATTGGAAATTGAGACGTGACTTGTCGTAATATGAAATATTAAGTACAACTCCGTCTTTAGAAATCGCACCTCGATCCATGAATACCGAGTTAGATAAATATTTCACCGAGAGGGGGACCGAAGTAAGATCGATGCGGTGTCACGCCGATAGACAGATGAGGGCCCTCCGAGGGGAAGAGATGGGTGGTGAGAGATAAGAGGGTAGATTGCCGCGTCATAGTAAATGAGAGTGAGTCAACTTTCGTCTCATTCCGAGATTAGGTAATGTCGTAAGCCCGCGCATCATTAAGTACCCGAGCGATCCGATAGCTTAATAGCCTGAGCCAATCTTTTACGATATATTATAGCCCGCCTTCGATTCTTAACGCTTCGATGCCGAGCCTTTTAGCGAACTTGTAATATGTTTTATAACAATTTAAAGTTGTATATCAAAAATCTTGTGTCGTGAGAAACAGCTTTGATAAACTGCCTTCACGAAGGGTGTTCTTTTTAGAGGTAAAGATATTTAAAATAATAAATAATGTATTAAAATAGGATTACGATACCACGAATTAAATTTGAACAATTTGCAATCATTATTCTAGAGTGTCTATTAATGATGAAATAACAAATCACAGTTTGGCTTTCAGCTGTCAAATTGGCTGTCGCTAGAAAAAGTGCTGCCAATTCGAAAAAATGCTGTAAAAATACCCTTTACTTAAACACTAATGACAAAATATCTTTGCAATAAAGGCAATACCATTGTTTTTATAGTGATTTTTATATGTTTTATTTTATCTTTAAATAAATAACCATTTGTATAACACCACCTTATTGAGTTTAAACCAACTAGTTTTAACTCACACCTGAGTCTTCATGAGGGTTCAGTATTAACTTAGAAACTATTTGGCTTAAACTCAATAAAGTGGTGTTATCCAAAATGTTATTTTATTTAAAGACATTATGTCTCACCACAATGTGTTTGCTTCGTGAGAAAAAATGTTTTATTTTATTTTAATATTCTATATCTCTAAAAATACCTTAAACATATTTCAGCAGAATTTTATTTTAAATACATAAATAACATTAATTCTCTTCATGCCTTAAACCTTTCATACTTACGCCGTTTTTCCGCAGAGGTCGGCAGAAAGGATGGAGAGCCACACTTTTCTGTCCTGACACACAACTCTTGCTTTATTTATATTCATACATCTTCGAATGCAAGCTCAACAATTCCTACAAACTCCTAACAAGACCATCTTTTAATCTGGTTAATTTGGTAATGCCGCCGTCGCCCTCTCTTTATGGCGCCGTCAACACTTGCGTCATATATCTTTCTTACCATTTTTTCCATATTCCTTCACTCAACATGCCCAAACCACCTGAGCGAGCCCTTTTTGTTCCCTTTTAACTGTGCTAAAAGCTAAAAAAGAAAAGCATTTGAAAAGTGCATACTTCCAGTGATGACGTATGGCATGGAGACGATGGCCCTTACAAAGAAAATTGTAGAAAAGCTCAAATGCACACAACGATCCATGGAGAGATTCATGCTTGGCGTAAGAATTAGAAATGATGAAATTAGGTGATGAACTAGAGTAGTGGATATCATTGATCATGTAACGAAGCTAAAATGGCAATGGGTAGGGAATGTTGCAAGGCGGGATGCTACAAGATGGACTCCCAGAGTTCTGGGAGTCCATCTTGTAGCATCGAAAGATCTCAAAAGAGGCATCGGAAGATCTCAAAAGAGATGGGCTGATGATATTAATCGCTGTATGGGGAAATAAATGGCTAAAACTAGCAAATAACAAAGAAGGGTATGGAAGAGGTTTATATCCAGCCGTGAAGTGTTGGTACCAGAATTCCGTTGTGTACCACTAATGTTGCCCCAGTAGACATATTTCTATTCACTCTTATAGAGAGTGCGGTAGGTAGTTGTAGACTCTAACAAAATATACTGACTAAGAAGATGCATGAATTTGGACGAGGCAAAGCAGTGCTAGGACAGATGTTCTAATCTCTCTTATTACTTCGGATGGTTAGTTAATTTACAAGATCTTTGGGCAGATATTTCAGATTACCCATTACGGACAATTAGTAAATGAATTAGTATTATAACTCTACTTGAGTTTATTTGCGCTACTCGAGTTTCGAGAGTATCAGTAACGCTCATCGACAAGTGAAGATATAAAGAAGATAAAATTTATACATATTTGTCGATGAGAGTTAAGTGCTAAAAAGGGTATTATTCTGAGTGATAATAATTATATTGAAATGTCTTTGGTATCCATTTAATCATATTCAGTGTGGACAACACATTTTTATTTTTACTGATTACTTTTTTACTTTTACTGATACAAAATTATTCCATTATCACAAATTATCACAAAAACTGCTTTTTTACTTTTACTGATACAAAATTATTCCATTATCACAAATTATCACAACTGCTAAAAAACAGATTTTTATCTATTTATGTGCTCATTGAACTGAATTTCTATTTTTTTTATTTTATCTGCTATATTCAATAATATTTACAAGTTTTATCTATCTACATTTTCTACTTGCGCCTGCGCGGCTTCGCACGCGTAGATTTTTAGTAACTTTTAGTCATATTTTATAATTTGTGATTTCTTGAATTTTTTGATTTTTACAACTTCTCTGTAGAAAGTATTTAAATATACCTTATCGTTAAAGCAACGTTTGTAAAAAACGCATCGCTTGACCATTTTGTCTTCGACATTAGTTGGAGAGTAGGTCACCACGAAAAGACCTTTTATTTTAACGAGATAATATATAGCCTAAGTTTACTCTGAAAGTTCATTCTAAATATTGGTGAAAGAATTTTTAAAATCGGATGAGTAGTTTCGGAGATTATCTTCTACATCCAAACTTACAAACTGTACCCCTTTATGTGTTAGTAAAGATATTTATGAAATTAATTAACTTCATAAAAAAAGTATGTTGTCCTCATTGTTTTAAAGCTACTTATTTCGGTTTCAGCATAGGTTTATTTTCAGGTTCAACACATGTCTACAAATTCAGAATACATAAGAAAATCAAGTAGAATTATTACAGTATTTAATTAACAAATTATCACTAACGAAGATCATTATGAAACTCTGCAAAGTTTCCGATTATATTATGTGAAGTATGATATTCGAGAAATTTCCAATAATTTCCCAACATTCTGTAGTGACACATTGTGTGCGAGGGAGAGGGAGAATGATGAATGGAACCTCAAACGTGGCACTTTACATCGGGTGAGAATGTGATTTCGTTAGACAGATTCTAATTTATCACTAATTAGATGAGGCGTGACGGCATTGGTCGCCCGCAAGGCCTAGCTGCCGGCCGCCTGTTGTATTCTGTTAATCGAATAAATGGAAAAATATGCGTGAGTATAAATGACTATTTTTTATTAAAGCGGTCTTTGAAGAGCATATTATTAAATTCATTTTGAATTATTCTTTATTATTATGATCTACGAGTTCACTTTATGACTCTGGGAAAAATATAGGTTATGTTTAATATAACAAAACCTACAGTAAACTGGAAATAAGTACATATTATAATATCGATTTGGCATTTACTTTGTGGAATGACATGAATGATTTATTTATTTATTTTATTTATTTATGTTGATCTTGATACACGTCAGTAGGAAAAGGAGCCACTCATCTCACTAAGAAGAACTTGTGCCGAGATGAGCAGCTTACAATAGAGTGAGATCAAAATATATATAACTATAAAATGAATCAATTAATAGAGGATATAAATATAAAATACGGATAGTAAAAATTGTACATATTATTGATTACATAAAATTATAAGGAATATATATTAAAACAATATATATTATATACATATGTTCGCGTATATTAAATAATGAAAAAAGAAATTCAATTTAATGAGCAATAAATTAATAATAACCTGTTTTCGGCAGTTAGGTATTTATGCAAATGCAATTTATTTATTTATTTATTAAATACAAATCATTATATATTTACATATTTAATAAATAAATAAAAAATTTAGGTACATATTTTTTTTATCATTGTATCTTTCCAAAAAGAGACTAACTCGAATAATATTTTGTGTTAGAAAAAAACCTTAGAGTAGGACACCCACGCTGACTACGACAAAATGAATACCATAGACATCTGAATATCACTTTTGTAATTCAACATAATACCCATAATATATTTTTTTTAAAGTAACAATGTAATTTATATATATATATATATATATTATATATATCTATATATATATAGATATTTATATATATAACATTTGTTTAAGACCACGTGTGCATGGAATACGTGATATGTTAATATTCTTACTATCTTGCAAATATGACTAATTTGATCGTCTCCTGTAATAGGGCTCGAACCTCCGTATATACCGCTTTAATAATAATATTTTTTAATTTAATTTATTTAATTAAGAAATCTTAACAGTTTCAATCATAAACCAATTGCAAAATTCACAAATATTTAAACCGTAGTAAATTAAGTAGGTAACGTGTTGGATAAGAGAATATTATAAGATAAGATAAGATAAGAGAGCTAAGAGAATATATAATAGTAATCAACACACAATATTTATGTAAAATAATGGTAATAAATGAAAAAATAAGTTAAGTTAATGAGTTTTGATAGATACACGGGATTAGAAATGGGGGGGAAAGGGTGAGGAGGTAGGAATCAGAGATGTGGAGGAAGAAAAGATTATATGTAGTCAGCGATTGTCAAAAGTTGATTAAGTATTGATGCTTTCAATTCGTAAGTCGAGTAATGCCATGGTGAAATATTTTAGAATAAAATACATAATATGTGGGGGTATAAAAGCAAAGGCAGCACTATCCAAAAAAATTTAATGCAGTCAATGAGGTTTACTTATTTATAATGTACTGAATTCGAAGTTTTATCGGAAACATACCCTATAAATTTATGGGAAATATGATTTTGGGACGGATAGATACATAAAATCTAGAATTCAGTACACTTACGAACAGTAAAACGACATCGAAAGGAGAGTGACTGCGGGAAACAGAGTTAATGGTGCTTTAAATGCGATTATGGCCAATAAGAATCTGTCAAAGGAAGCAAGACTAGCGGTACATAATGGCGTGCTAGTGCCAACTCTGATGTATGGAAGTGAAGCCTGGAATTGGCAAAAGAGGAATGAAAGTAGATTGAATGCGGTGGAAATGCGGTCACAAAGACGCTTGTGAGGAAAATCTTTGGTCGATAGAGTGAGGAATGAACAAATTAGACGTGAATGCAATGCTGGCTGTAGTGTGGTAGATAGAATAAAGAAAGGAGTGCTGAGATGGTTTGGTCATGTGGAACGTATGAACGGGGAAAGGATGGTTAAGAAAATATATGAGGCGAGTGTTGAAGGCGACAGGAATAGAGAACATCCACGAAAAACCTGGCATGATCAGATACTACAAGTACTTGAGGATGGCCCGTAAAGTCACAATAACCGTAGAACTTGTATGAGAAGATGTATGAATGTGGCCGAAGCAAAAGTGGTGTGCCAGGATAGAAAAGTGTGGCGTTCAATCCTCTCTGCCTACTGCTGCGGGGAAACAGCGTAATGGTTATTTAATTATTTAGTTAGTCAGTACATTTTAAATTAGCGATCCTCGGTGACTGCATTCAAAACATTTTTATATTTTTTTGGATATTGCTGCCTTTGCTTTTAAACCCCACATTATAATCTATAGAATACTTTTAAAAGCGGTAAGACCAACATTGAAGAGATCAATATTTTCAATGTCAATATCATTATATTATTTATAACAATGCAGAGTACAGATTCGTTACTGAGAATTTCTTGCTAGTCTGTTAAACCTATTCATTTTTTCTGTTCCTTCAGTGACCCCCCTGTAACGAGATTCAGACTTGATTAATCTATTAAAGACAATGGATGCTGGGAGCCGAGCTCCGCGACTCATCATGACTCATCTGAAGACGAGTATAATTATTCACGTTGTTTATCTGAGCATTCGTCATCAGCATTGGACACAAGAAAATCTTTTGTCACCGTTACGGCAGGTTTACAATAAAGATTAAACAGGGCGATACGACAAGAATTAAGACGGCTTAAACCGTTAAGCAATAAAAATTATTTACTTCGTTCCATTTATTTTCAGGAAGAAAGGGCTAATTACTCGGCTACCTTAGGAGGTTACACCACCTTTTTTTTAATCTTTATCTTATATTTGAAGCTCTAAGAATATTTAGATCACTATTTCAAAAGTTCCAAAAATTTGGCTGAATTAAAGCCATTATTCTTTCAACTCAATCGAGTTCCATTGCTACCAGTACCTAAAGTTATATGACCGTGAGACGCTGCGTCTTCCTATACATCATTTTCAGTTTATTTTCCCCCGAATAATTAGTTAATTAAGACTACTTAAGTCCTCTCGTATGTACGAGATATACAAGCTTATATAATCAATATACATAAAAAGAAACCCGTGTTTCGCTACCCGCCAAGTTTTCTCCACAACCAGCCACAACCACCCACCGTTGGTTATGTTGGTGGATAGCCCTTGGTGTCACATCGAAAATATGAGAGTTTGGTGGGGGTGGCTGTGCGTGGGTGGGAGTGGGTAACAAAAATGTGCTTTCTAGCACATTTTTTTGTTATGGAAAGGCCGCAAATGCTTCAGATTGTTTCAAAATAGGCGCGCCGACCGTGTCGGTGAGTCTAGAAGGTTCCGGAAAAACCTGCTCTAGAAAGTTCTGGAAGGAGAAGTTCTAGAAAATTCCTGAAAGTTCTATAAGGTTCTAAACTGAGCGGCGGAATGTATAGGTGTATCTAAAAGGTTCCTGTACATTCGATAAATTTCTTGAGTGTTCTGGAAAGTTCGTGAAAGTTCTATGACGATCCAAACAAAAAAATCTACGCGAGCGAAGCCGCGCGGGCACAGCTAGTAATACATATAACTTCTCGACCTTCTTCTTACACTGGATGACTTCAACATTCGTAATTCAATCCATACAGAAAATTTTCAAGACATTTCAAAGGCCTCTACTTTAAGGATTAACTCTTGTTTAAAGATCTACGCCTCTCCCCCCGTGAAAGAGAAAGGCGAAAATAAAACAAATAACCATACACATTCTTTGTTGAAGGCTTAGGTAGGCGAAATGACGTTAAGGGAAATTGTCGTGAAGAAACTGGATGTTAAAAACGGACATTTCATTTCATTGCCGATTAATTAGCGTTTATTGGACAAGAATAGACATTTGATTGCTTGATACATATACATAATACAAATAAATTAGGAAAATACATAACAAGCCTCTCGGCCACCTCACTAGATATATAGAAATATCTGTTCTGAAGTAGATAGCTTTTTTTAAACATTTTATCCCCTTAGATTGACATCTAATATTTATTTTGAAAGAAAATTCATACAGTGAAAATTAAGAGCAAATAATATTTAAAAATATAAAAGTATCATGCGAGATTAATAAAAGATAACATCAACTAAAGATCTCCCATCAAATGATTATTCAATGGATGATCATTTTGTTTACTAAGGCCCGGAAAAACTTAATAAAGTAGATTGACCAAACCATCTTCAGCCATGATGTTCTCCATTATTCAGAATCGCGATTTTTAGTATAACCCTGTATAATGAGATGCTCTAACATTTCTCGGAAGGAACCAACGAGGAGACCTAATAAATAGCACTCAATACTTTGACTTATCCGTTATACAAAAGGTCAAGTATATCTGATAGGTCTTCGCTTATGCTAATTCAATTATACTATTATTTAGGCTCAAGAATGCAATGTCAAGACTGATTTTTATTTCTTTATTTGTTATTTCTCCGAACCTACAACATTTGTGTTTACTATTCCCTCTTTCCTTTTTTACACATAAATCGTCTTCACACGTCATTTTATCTGCAGTCATAAATGTCTCAGATGACGTACAAAGTGCTTTTATATGTGGACATATATCCAGTGATAAATATTTTACTGAGCTCTGCTAAGGAAATGTAACATAAAAGTCCCCGCCACTCGCATTTCGGGTGTCTAATATATGGACAATCACATCATTTGATATAAATTTATAGTGTTTTTCTAGTTCGAATATGCTTACTGATCTATTCATTCATATTATTTCTAGCTCTAAATATACGGATACATATATTTAACTTTTAAAAATATGCACACGCGTAAAGAGGCTAGAAATTTAAAATATTATCAAATAAATACCTATCCAATTTATTTATTCATTATACTACTATATCAAAATAAAATAAATATTTCTTATATGTAATACCTATTGAGGTTTTTTTTAAGATGTGTATGCGATGTTGAATAAGTAAATACAACGACACAATACGCCAGCATTATTCAGAGAGATAAAGTGTCCAATTTTATTTATTTTATTTATTTGTTCACACCCATTATAGGCTTTTACATATAAAATTTTTGTAAAATACAAATATGACGTATTATATAAAAAAAATAGAAAAATATTACATAACATTAAAGAAGTGTTTGAACAGTACAATATAAAAATATTAAGTACATGTGTAAGTAGTAAACGGTATAAGCAGTAAAATATGAGTATAGTACAAATGTAAATGTAATATTTATTTATGTTGATTTATGTTGAAATATTTTTGGAATATTATGTTTATTTTGCTATGTTAATTTATGTTTTAATTACTAGATGTAAAATGTGTTCTTTTTACAACCAAATAAAAAATATAAAAAAACAAAAACAAAAAACAAAACTGTGATTTTCGAGTCAAAAAAAATAATTTTAAAATGTACCATGAAAATAATGTTCACGTTAGAATACTTTAATGAATCTCATAAACATTGATTGGAATGTTTTCTTGATAAGCGAGGCTCTTCATTTTCACCGCCAGTAAACTTTAAAACCGTACAAATTTCTAACAGTCGTTGGAATAAAAGATTTCTGTATCATCGAATCGGCTATAAAAGTGAAACTCCTAATTGAATCGAATAATTCCTTGAACTGAAACATACTTTATTTTCACTTTCAATGTTCCCAAGGGAGGAAAATGTTCCGCGGGTGATTGCTTTCATGTCGATGAATATTTTCGTTTCTTCGACTTTATATTAAATTTTACAACGGACTAATGCGGGCTCGGAGCACGGAAAGTTCGCATTATTTTTAAGATCCGCTTCAAAGTTGTTTTTCCGGCGGATTATAATCGTTAACACGTGGTTATATAAATTTTGTGTCGTCGTAAGCGGGGAGCGTCGTATCAGTAGCACACGTGTGACGAACTTGTAATATCAAACAATGCTTAAGCTTCTACCAGAGCCATAGACACCGGGGATCGTTTCACTTTCGCACGCTCTGTTCTTCTTACAATAAATAGATAAGACGCAAAAGGATAAAATTTTGTCATTCTTTACGTTATACGTGACACGATTGATTTGACTAAATAACCAAACTATTAGAAATTCATTGCCTTTTAAATTTACAATTATTTTTTGTGGGATATAGAAGCAACGCAAGGAGTCTTTTACGTTATATTTTATTTCATAATAGGCCTTCAAAATGGAATGTGAAGTAGGCAAAAGTGAGCACTTTTTATCCCCCCTTCTAATCGCGTTCAATCAAGAAAAAAATGTTTTTAACGCACAGGATCGAAAAACTTGTAGAACGTCGACAAGAAGTTATAAATAATAAGTGGTATTGTAATTTTTTTATGTATGCTCTTACCCTATTAATTTTTAAAAACGGACACAACTCATGAAAACTCAATTCTTTAAATTACAACTGAGATACTTGTACATTCTCAGCAACACCCTCTATGGAAAACTTGAATAATACAGAAAAAACTGTTTTTAATTTCCGTTTCAAAAAAAATAAAATAATAATAATTCATAAAAATCCATTTTTTATTATATTTCTTTTTCTTTCTCATTTACTAGTTGAACCAGGCTTGCCGCTTACCCCACGCGTTAGGCTTGAGTCGGGCAATTTCGAAAAATCCAAAAATATAAATAATTTTTTTTTTTTAAAGAAAATTTGTTGGATCATTTTCATCATCGCCACTATTTTATTTTATTTTATTTTCATTTATTGGTTTTCTTACAGCCATATAATTAATCAATCTTGAAAAAAAACAATAATTGATGTACAGAGTTTTGGGCCAATTACAAGAAAACACATATATACAATCGATAAAAAAATAAGAAAAAACATGTCCAATAGTGAGTTTGTGTGAGTGTGTGTATTTGTGTGTTTATTTATTTATTTATTTTAAAACAATCTTAGAAATTTTCCACTGAATTTAAAAATTTACTTTAACATACATTAATAGCGAATGGAGAGGGTGGAGGGGAATGTGGGACGGGAGTAGAAGGGAAGGGATATAATGTACAAATTAGTTTGGGTGCGGTAGTGTAGATATTGTTTGTTTTATGTTTCTTATTGTTGCGTTGAAAATGTCAATGTGGTGATAGTTTGTGTTAAATGAATTTGTGGATCTGTACATAAAGTTACACTACACTACACTACATACACTAGTTTCTTTACAAAGTTTCAGCTCGATTGGATCACGGGAAAAGGGGAAAAAAACGAACCAAAGTTTTTTCGACAGACAAGCAAGCAGACGCTACGAGTTAAAAGAAAGGGAGTAAAATAAAAAGGGAAAAAAAACATAAAAACAAAGTTTTTATTATATTCCCTTTTTATTTTTTCCTACGCGCCTACTTCACGCGTCGGGTTCGAAAATTATACAATCTACAAATCGTTAAAATTTCGAAAAATCCAAAATTATACTGTAATTATTAATTTTTTTAAACGAAAATTTATTAAATCATTTTTATCATCGCCACGAGTCTATATGCAAAGTTTCAGCTCGATTGGATTGGATTGGGAAAAGGCTTAAAAATCGATCCAAAGTTATTTCGTCAGACAAGCAAGCAATCAGACGCCACGAGTTAAAAGAAAGGAAGTAAAAATCTGATTATGAACTGCGCAGAACAAAGGTTTCTCGATTCCAAGAATTTCGCCAATTCGTAAAATCATTCGTATCGTAAAATGTAGCGATTTATGCCAACGCGAATCTCTACCGCGAAGCGAAGAGTACTCCAAAGAGTTGAGAGGCGGACGCATCACACTCGGGGCCGCTTTCATAAGCAGCCCCGGGATTGAGAGCGGTGCGTCAACTTCGGGGGAACGTATCGCCCCATGTACAGTTGCCGGCAAACTTCTTGAAATTCTTTGGCGTGGTGGGGGAATGCGCAGATGACAAAATTTGGGTCTCTTAGGTGGAACGGTACATGCGCAAACTTCCCCCCACTACGCCGTAAAATTTCAAGATGTTTGCCGGCTACTGTATCGCCGCCGAGCACGTACCCGCCAAGAATGAAAATTGCAACGCCGCCGAGTCAGGGATGTGAAACGTGACAACGCTGTAAATTTTCCCGGCGAATGTAATATTTATAATAGATTTACTGGTACACTTTTGTTATCACGTACATGTTCATGAAAATGAGGTTATGTCTTGCGCGGGGTGGAATTTTTCGACTCGGAGAAACTAAATAAAGCAACGGAAAAACAACGCGGGGTAGTTATTTTTTGTGTTGCAAGCTTGATGGAAAAAAATGTCGTGAATCATTTATCATGTTGGATTGACGTGAAACATCCCTCTGGTGGACAGAGACGTGAGACAATGCAATCTACGTACAGGAAAGAAAAAAATGGGAAGTAAAATATTCTTCTTCTTCTTCCTTTAAACAAACCTATGTGGTCTATTCTCCAGAAGATAGCGCCTCCTGTGAGGCGGATTCTCAGCTATCCTTCCGTCTTTTGGGAGATCTTTTTCTCTAATAATAAAACATTATAAATGAAGACTATGCCCATTATCCCAATTACAACTGTCTTCGGCACGCTCTAGTAACATGAGTTTTTGCATTTAAGTATATTTTACATGTACATTTATGGGTATTGTATATTTAGTGTTTGAATGTAGTGCGATTAGTATTTAATAAATAATTGATTTAATGGGTCTATAGGTTCGGGTCATGGTTTAGAAAATGGATGTTGTGTGTGAGTGAGTTATATATATTTATTTATTTATTTCAATATACGGCATAGAAGTACCTTTTACATAATAATATATACAAGAAATCCAAAGAGTTGAACAGCAAAAAATTACAGAATTGACAATATAGTATAGATAGTTGTTTAAAGTTATAACAGTAATTTAGAAAAAGGAGGTGTGAAGTATATAAGATAAAACATAATTTAGAAAAAGGAGATGTGAAGTATATACATGGTTAAACAAATAGGCATAATAATTTTTTGTGATTATGAATTCAGGACGGCAGGGTGTAGAGCTTTTAGTAGCGAATTTTTATATTGTGCTAAACTGAAACTCATAATTCTTAATTATTAATCTTGTCCAGGACAAGCATGCACTTATCTTGATCATGTGATAAATATTGGTGAAAGGTTGACAATCTATGGTTACGGTGTATAGTGTTGTGAAGATAGTAGTGTAGTGTTGGTCCTGACGAAGAGACGGGTACGTCTCGAAACCGTTAACCTAAAATCTGGCTGTAATTTAAAACTAATTTAACTAATACTGTGTTATAATGTCTTACCACAAAGTTAATTCTTTAAATATTAATAATACGATATAAAGGAGTCTGGTGTTGTCCATTCTCTGGACATGACCATACCAGCCCCTCCTTCACTGTCTATTCCATCGTGAACTTATCTTTGTTTTTATAGTATGTAGGCTGCTACCTTGCATCAACCCTCCTCCTTTCTCATCCGGGCTTGGGACCGGCAGCGGCAGAGTTGAAAAGCGGCGAAGAAAAATATTAATCTTTATAAATTATAGAAGTCTCACAGAAACGAAGTTATTCTTATGGGAAAAGTATATAGAAGTTTTTAAAGTGTGGCCCAGGGCTTATGACCTGTATGAGTTGGCTTAAATGATCACTTTGCACAACTCAACGTTCACCAATTCCACCGTAATTACATTCAAACATTATAAAGTTTTTGAAAGTTGTATGTATATAAATGTGTGTTGTAAATCAGTTTCTTAAATATACTCGAATGCACTAGAGATATCTGTTGTCCTTCTCACGACAAAGTATATATATATATTATAGATTTCGCAACTAGTGATGAAATCTCTATATTATTACAGTGGAATACTAAGCAATATTATTTTTGATGTACATATAAATCTATATAATATTCTTCAGATTTATTTAACATATACACTCGAATATGCCGGAAAATTAATTTTTATTTTTTTATTTCTTCTATAGATCAGTATATATCTTAAACAATAATTTATAAGATCTTTTAACTTTAAATCATACAAACTAATTGAATAAATGAATTATGGTATTTGTTAAATTATCTGAATTTGTTAATGTTATATTTTATTAATGTTTATAATTAAGATGTAAAGAAACAAAATCTCTTGTACGCAAGAGATGAAAATTGATCAGAGAGTGATGTGTTGAAAAATGTTTATCTGGCAATAGAAACAGTTTTACAATTCACAGCTGGTCTTGAAAAGATGTTTGTATAATTTAGAAGTATTTAAGAAGTTGTGCCATTATAATAAATTGTACTGTTGAGATTCCTAAAATAAAATAAAAATAAATAAATAAATAAATTACTATTGAACAGAATTAATTAATTACTATTGGTTCAGAAGTAAGATATTTCTCAATAATTTATAATTTCTCAGAGAAAAGAGATAAAAGTTAGTTTGGTTGTGAATAATTAGTTCTTAGTTGTAAAGGTCTCAATCTATGTCACGTAACGGTATAGTAGGCTCTGAGGTATTATAAATTAGAATTTACTATCGTTTATAAGTTCAATGACGTCATTTTCTGATAAGTTATAAACCGAAGTTAATGGTAATGA
Organism: Agrypnia vestita; assembly: GCA_016648135.1. NCBI lineage: Eukaryota > Metazoa > Arthropoda > Insecta > Trichoptera > Phryganeidae > Agrypnia > Agrypnia vestita. The sequence continues at coordinate 204,715 of JADDOH010002554.1, read as the reverse complement.
TTAACTCGCTCTGGTTCCTTTGGGGTCTGAGATAATTTTACCTTTATGCTACTACTAGAATGAAAAAATTCAAGGAATAATTTTTAGTAGACTACAAAAATAAAAATTCATTCCTAAAAGGTTAGAGAAAAAAATACTAGTAGGTAATGATTGTACTGTTCTACGTTTCTGTAATTACATTATCACTTGTAACTGTATGCTAGCATTCCAATTTCTCTTTTTATTTATATATTGATAATTAGCTACCCTTGCCCGAGATCTAGGGTGGGATATAGGGGATGGAGATGTTTTAGGCAAGCTCTAAAGGGAAATGCTGTTTCGAGTTTTTTTTTAAGTAGGGAGAAGGTAAATGTATTTTTTCGAGGTTCTAAAGTCCAACTAACCAAAATTTCGGATGGATAGCGTTCAGTTAATGCACATTTATATCAGGAAAAGGGATAGGTAGAAAAGGGGGTATCTTTGAGTAGGATCCAAAAAAGTCACTAGATTAAAATTAGTCTGGATTGGTCAAGGAGTGTAAGGCATTGAACAGAGAGCAGAAAAACGTATCGCTCTCCGAGTTCGAGACTAAAACACCTTTCCAAAATATGCATACGGACGTAATGGGACCTAAAGTTTTTTGTTCTCGTAATTTAAATAGTACTAAAGTAATCAAATGTGATTCTTTTGCATATCAAGTTGACGGAAAATCATTACTGCTTTCATTTTTTATTCTTTTTATAGTAGTAGTAGTTTTTAAAAAACACTTTTCATGTTTAGTAAAAACTTCCTATTCTAATTTGGAATTAGGATTCATTTTGAATGAAGATATTAGGAATGAAAGTAAAGCTAATCGTAGCAAAATACATAAAATAAAAATAGGGTCGCTCAGGTGGTTTGGGCATGTTGAGCGAATGAATGAGGAAATAATGGTAAGAAAAATATACGATGTGTTGACGATGCCAGAAAAAGAGGGCGACCACGGAAGACGTGGCATGACCAGATTAACCAGATACTGGAAGATGGTCCTGTTGTCGAGCTTGCATACGAAAATGTATGAATGTAGACGAAGCGAAAGTTGTATGTCAGGACAGAAGAGTATGGCGCTCTATCCTCTCTGCCTACCCCCACGGGGAAACGGCGTGATGGTAAGTTAGTTAGTTAGTTAGATAATGGAATGTTTAGAATGTAACAACTTAGTCGTCATTTATTTTATAAAAATCATTATATATGTATCTATTGTACAAAATACATAAGAAAATGAAATTAATAAAATAAATATTTCATATGAAAAAACAATCATATTTTAAAATGTAAATTCTGGCATTTAATTTAAAGAAAAATGTATCAATTTTTATTGCAAAATAATAATGAAAAATCACACTTAGATGATTTATTAGTACAAAGTAGAAGTAACAAAGTACAGAAACATGACAAACTCAAAAACGTTTTTTTGGAAAGATTTTACACTCGGGGTGCGATATGTACATTCAATTTATAGTTTTGTCTGTATCTTGAGTTCTTTCTTGAAACAAGCTTATAACAAAATTCAACAGGGTACCTATAGTTTTTTTAGAAACTAATTCTTTTATTAAGTTTTAACGCAAACAACATATAAAAATAAAAGGTTTGTCAAAAAATTGCAGAAAAATGCACAAAAAATCAACATATCTCCTTGTTAGACAATTCAATCCTACAATGGAGCCACAACATGATGGTTGTACACTGGCTTAGTATATCACAGGTAGCGGGGTCGATATTCAACTTCTCCCAATTTCTTTTTCATTTTAAAAGTATTTCAAGAGGCGTAATCTTTGATAATTTTTTTCAAGTGACTTCATTAAAAACCTCTATAAATTAAACAGACTTGATGTGAACATTCATTTATTAAGTCTAGGTATACCTAAAAATTTTCTAACACTGCTTATTTTATTTTTTATCCAAACATTGCTATAATCCAGTCTCCGATTTAAAAAAATATTGAATCTCCGATGTCTGTATTTACAAATATTTTTATGAAATTTAAACAATAATATACGCTGCAAAATGAATAAACTCTTTTTTAGATCTGAATCAACACAGCGGACGTTCAGTGTTACTAATGGAGGTTTGCGCAACGAAAATAAACAAAAAAAATATTCGCGCCAAAAATAATAAAATAGGCTTTAGATACTCCCGGACCGGAAATGGTTGGAAGCTACAGCAGCCACTCGCTCGACCCCCATCCATCAACGATTTATATGGCAAACTATTTAGGGGCTGTAGGCTGTAGTCAAATTGGATGTATGTAGTTAATACTGAGTGTCCATCGGTCAATGTCAAATGCGCTCAATTTGTCTGGAAAATAAAATATTAGGGGAGATATGAGTGTTTCTTATACAGGGGGTGATTTCGGGTTGCTTCTTGGTGACAGATTGCCGATCGTAAAGTATATTTGCCAGCGTCATTAACAATAGATGAATCTTGCAAGAAATAAGATTATACAATAAAAATAATAGGTCACAAACAACATACAATTATAAAATACCTATTTACATTTTTTTTGCACCAGAATATACACATTCCATTATGTAATGCTCAATATGAATCATCGCTTGAGTAGATATTAAGAAATATGTATGGTTAGTTGTACATCATATTTTTATATATTTATGAATATATTCTTTGACACTCCATATAATCAATTATATAAATAATTTAGAACTACATTAGATAAATATTACATACATAGAATAAAATTATTAAGAAATACGCACGTAGATATTAAGAAGTACATAATATTAGTTATACATCATATATTTTTATATAGTAATGTGTGTATATTTTGACATTCCATATAATCAATTACATTAAAAAACCTTTTGAAAAACACTTTGCATAAAGCCACTATTTATTGAATAATCATGTTTGGGGGCCAATGGTCCCTCCATCAGGATATAACGTATTCAAAAATTAAATTGGCAGTAAGGGCAATATTTAAAACAAAAATAAATATAAGGGAGTCGAATAACTAATTAGGAACTAATGTAAAAACAAATTTAAAAGATTGCAAAAGGAAAATATTGCAAAAAAAGTCATTTCTAATATTTAATTTGCTAAAAGTGTTATCTTTTTATTAGTAACTAGCTTTAACCCATCAAAAATGATGATAGTTTACATGTCGGTTCATAAAGAATAATTAATTATTAATTTTGTTTTAAAAAATTATTAAAAATAAAATAAAAAAAGAAGAAGAAAAAAGTTTTTATCATATACAGAAGTGGGGTGCAAAAACAAAGGCAGCAATATCAAAAAAAATAAGCAATCATCGAGGGTTACTAACTTATAATTTACTGAATTCGAGATTTTGTAGGAAACATAGCCTATAAATTTATAGATAACATGATTTTAGATGGGGTAGATACATAAATTGTAGAATTTATTATATTTTAAAATAGTAATCCTCGGTGACTGCAGTCAAAACATTTTTTAATTTTTTTGTGTATTGCTGCTTTTGTTTTTATACCCCACATATCATTGTTGCAATTTTATATATTTTCGTAGAACGGTTAGATTCGATCGTAATCTTCTCGCATTCATAAATTGGCTTGAGATCATTATTTAATTTTTTAGTTAATTAATTATCTTTATATTGAATTGTAATTTAATATATTTCTTTTTTTTCTTTGCAGGATAATCATCCCAGATAAACAAGAGTATCGAATTATTTTAAAATCTGTGACGAGCCCGTAAAAAATCATTCGAAAAATTACGAAATAAAATGTGATTTTCAACACAAGTGCTCTCCAGAGGTGTGTAATCTGAAATTTGAGTTTTAATTTTGTGAGTATCGCCTTGCAGCGGACATTAAAAATATAAAAATGAGTGAATAAACAGTAGAGTGAGACTGCTTCAAAATGGGAGACAATAAAAACCAGTGGAACAGCGTGGTCACTGCCTACACCATCATTTTTCTATGTGGTAAGTTAATAAATGTACATCTTGCTTTGCGTGTACACTGGATTTTGTATTAATGCGGTCTTATTTTACACGATTTTCATGTAACACGGTGCAAAAATTAGGTGAAAATTTTTTATATTGGAGCTTGAGATTGCTTTAGAGAAGTACCTTGATTCCAAGGAGTGTATGGAAAAAAGAAGAAGGTCCAATGACAACGAATTTTATCCAACACCAATGATTCCAATGATCCTTTTCTTTTTAATACATCTTCTTTCTTTTGTCCAGACCTATCTCACATATCTTTATGCTATATTTCTTTTGCTCTTTTTTTCTTCCCGTCTCTTCCCCTTTTTACTATGTAGTTACTAACCTGTCCTTTCCTCCCCAATCCTAATTATGTATTTATCTTTAATTCTTTGACTCTTATGGTTTATTCTTTACTTAAACCTTTCATTTTTTTTGTATATTCTTAAGTTATTGTAGCTACAATAATACGTGACACGTTAAATTTGTGAAAACTTGTAATGTGCTCTCTATAATATTTAATATTCATACGTTACCTGATTTTTATTTGTGCTGTTAGTAAATAAAAACGCAGAACGATCTGTGCAATTTCAACGTGATTTACCAAGAACTCGTGACAAAGAACTGATGGAAGAACAACCACAAGGATCAAAACTGAATGTTTATTCTATGCGAAAGAACCTCTTATTAGATGTGAATTTGGTATGAGATACTACACCTACACTGGATGTGCACTATTTCACGATTAAAGAGATTTGAGATGGACGCATGTATGATCTGACAGAGAGCGAATAAATTTTACTAGGATTTAATAAAAGTATATTTAATAAATAAAATATTGATAAAATACGAGTGTTCCCTACGCGAATCGCCGGGAATCTAGTGATATGAATTGCGGAATAGGGGAAAATTGACGGGATGGGGAAGGGGAGGGGTGATACGAAACGATTGTGGACTGTTATTTTAGGGATGGGTGAAAAAAGGATGAAGGAACACAGATGATAGCTGAACTCACTACCAAGGTCCTTTTCCATCAACGATCACTTAACAGATCTTCAATGTAAAGCACTCAATACATAAACTGTTACGAACGTACGATAATTCGGCGAAAGATGTCTTCGAGAGACTCGATACTTATGGCGACATAATAATATGACACTCGATGCTCGATGACAGTTTTCGACTGTAGGGTCAAGCTAAGGCGAAAAAAACTGACCCATAAAAACCAAGTTTTTATTATACTCCCTTTCTCATTGAATCAGGTTTCATGCCTACTGCACGCGTCGGGCTCCATTTGTATGGTTTCCAATTTGAAAAATCGTTAAAATTTCTAAAAATCTAAAATTATACTATAATAAAGTTTTTTAAACGAAAATTTGTTAGATCATTTTTATCATCGCCAAGAGTCAACCTGCAAGGTTTCAGCTCGATTGGATCACGGAAAAAGGGTTAAAAATCGATACAAAGTTTTTGCGTCAATCAATCAATCAGACGCCACGAGTTAAAATAAAGGAAGTAAAAATTAACCCATAAAAACCAAGTTTTTACAAAACTCCCTTTCTCATTTTCGGGTTTCATGTCTACCATATGCGTCGGAATCTCCATACAACTTACTAAATTGTATGAAAAAACCATTAAAAATTTGAAAAATCCAAAATCATACTATAATTATTTTTATAGATGTTCTTAATCGTCACCACGAGTCTGCTTACAAAGTTTCAGCTCGATCGAATCACGGGAGAAGGGTCAAAAATCGATCCAATTTTTTTTCGACGGCAAGCCGGCAAGTAAGTAAGCAGACGCCACGAGTTAATGTAAAGGGAGTAAAAATGTAACCCATAAAAACCAAGTTTTTATTATACTCCCTTTCTTTGTAAAATATAATAACAATTAAAGACGAATTAAAACATATAACATAACACTAAATTTACAGTAATTTAATATATTTCTTAAATGTCAGATGTTTTGAGCTTTGATAAGACAATTCATGCTGTGAAGATTAAATTCTAAAAACATTTGTCAGTCAATTTAGATTTTTGACATTCGTAGTGAAGTTTCTATCATGTATACCGACGGAGTAATTCAAATTTAGAAAATATTCCGCGACGTTATCGGGCCGCCGCCGCCGTTGCTAATCAAACTTTTTTAATGATTCCAATTTGAAAAAACCAATAATATTTCTAAAAATCCGAAATTATACTATAATTATTTTTTTTTTTAACGAAAATTTGATAGATCTTCTTGATCGTCGCCACGAGTCTACTTCAGCTCGATTGGATCACGAGATAAGGGTCAAAAATCGATTCAAAGTTTTTTTTGACGCCGGCCGGCAAGCCGGCAAGTCGGCAAGCAAGCAGAAGTCACGAGTAAAGGGAGTAAAAAAGGGGGTAAAGAGGGGTCATGTTCACGGTCAGGTATCTTGTGTTACTCTTTACTTGCTTGCTTACATGCTTGCCACATATCACACGAAACTTGCATACGTCACGTGACACATTCTACAAATACTGAAAGATTCCGTTAGTAGATTGAGAATCCTTCCTTACACTACCAAATTGGTGATCTCCAATCTACCAATGCGGTAACTTGTCAAACCCTTCAAACACTCTTAGAAAATTATCCGAAATATTTAGACGGTAAAACGTGCTTAGTGAAAACATCTTACGGGATTTATTGTATCCAGAATCCATTTAGATAAACCAGAAATATATATGAACTTTTTGAAAGTGGGTGGTTTCTTTCGTATTTCTGTTATTTCTCTGGAAATCTACCTATAAAGAATAACTGTAGATTTTTCAGGCGTAGAATCTTTATTGTACAAAATTTCTAAGAAATCTACCAAACTGATTATAGAAGAGAATTTATTTAATGGTATATGCAGCAGCTAAAGTACATTTTTTGGCAATCGTCTCTAGTGACTGATAATATTTTCTTATACAGGAGTGAATGTTTACAATCAACATTAGTACACACTTTCACTGGAAGATTTACTGGTACGGCTAAGTAAACGTGTAACAGTAAACACGCTTTTACGTTATTTTTATTTAGATAAAAAAACATATCAATGCTATTTGAAATAAAACATATTTTAAAATATAACTAGAAGTTCGATTACGACTTGAGATAATCTCAGTGAGATGGGATTCGCTTATGAGATTCAATGTTTCACTCTCCCTTGTTGTAGATATAGCTGTAGATGTAGATGTGACACGTATTCCGTGTTTATATCTCTATTTTTAAAAAAAATTGTTGATTTTAAATTCATTGACCATTCGACAGTTAGGTGTGTATGAATCTCCATGGCATCAGTTAAATAAATAAATATTCGGCATAAAATGCCTTTAATTTGCCTTACTTTTTAGAATGAATACTTGTAGGTTTATATCTACGGATCCAGGTAACATTTATGCCTACATATACAATCAAGTCGTTTACACGGTTTTGAGTTTTGTCTCTTTTTACCAATCTCAAGCTGATCTCCAAGTTTATCTGAAGATTTCTACACGTAATTGAGATAAATTATTATAAAAGTCTCAAAGCGACGAAGCTATTCACATGAGAAACGTCTATGGAAATATTTTATTAAAAACTAGCTACAACCCGTCAAAAATGACGGTACTTTGAGATGTTGATTTCTAAGGAAAAATTCGAAAATTTTTTTTTTCGTAATTCGGTAAAAAAAAATTCGAAAAAATATTTAAAAAAAATATTTTCGTGATTTTTAATTTTCTGAGACGAGTTTCGCCTTATGAGGACATTATCAATCAATTTACATATGTGTGATTATGGAGTTCTATAAACTTACCTGTGAAATAATAAAAATATAGAGGTTTTATTGCCAGCTGCGAAAAACTATTTCTCATGTACATGTTAACTCGCACGTGAGAAATATTTTGGGAAGATGTTAGTGTGTAAATAATACCTACTATAGTTGTTGTGTAGTGGTGGTTATTCTAATGAAGAGACGGGTACCTCTCGAAACTGGTAGACTAATTACACACTAACATAACTAACATTTTGTTAAAATGTGTGACCACAAACTAAATGCTTTAATTAATGTATATTAGAGATATCTCACAGAGACGAAACTGTATTTATTATGGGAAAGTAGGTATAGAAATCATTTTGGGTGTACATAGGACTTATGACCTATCTTTTTATGGTTGGCTTAAGTGATCACTTTACACAATTGTAACATTCGCCATTTCCACCCATGATAGAATATACCATGCTTATTCATTTTTTGGAAGTTGTATATATGTTCAAATTGTTCAATTCAAAATTCAACTCATATGTGAAAGCTTTCCACGCAATTTGAACATATATACAACTTCCAAAAATATCTTTAATAAACATTAATTGATTAATAATGTCTCTGTGACATAAATCCAGCACTGTTCTGAAAGATTTGAACAAACTCAAAATATTCTAAATGCTTTAATTTGAAAAATAAAAATATTAATATTCGGTACGTGTTAAGTGATAATTAAACCAGCTATGATAGGTAGTAAGCCCTATTAACACCCGAAAACTTCAATTTACTTACCTTTCCCAAATAAATAGCTTCGTTTTTGAAAGTCATAAATAATATATCTTAAAAAAATATATGTCTGAAAAATGTGTAATCTAACTTGTTTTAAATATTATATAACTATGAATATGTACATCTTCACATAACAAATGTCGTTCAAAAAAATAAATACTTTTTAATGAAATAGCCACTAAATAAATACTAGGTTAAAATATTTTTAGATCAAACAAATTAATAAAAAAATCTCTATATTTTAATTTTATGCGTTTTTTGGAAAACCCTTATTAAATTATTTTATTTTAAATTAAACCAGAGTAAGCTTAAATCATAAAATAAATACAAAATTCCAACAAAATTTGTGTAAACAGAAATTGAAATTGTTTAAATTTAAATCAAAATGTTTTGAATTGCTCTCATTTTTATGGTTTCCTACGCAAAAATCCGTTTAATAAAATATTAATATTATTCAAATAATTATTAGCAATTTCTCAGAAATTTTCAAACGTTACATTACTTTTTTATTATAATCGCAAAATATAATTTCCCGATACATCGCACGTTATTTAAAAAAATACGATACATTTTATGAAATTCGTTAATCTCGTAGAAACTTGTGATAAAAGCCTTTGTCGAGTATAAATGAAAATAATTTAATAATTCCCGGGACCTACAAGGCTTCTGTCTGAAGGGCTGACGTTATATTTCTCGGCACAGCGAAAGTAATTACATAGCCCTCTGTACTTAGCGAAGGGTGCGACCTGAAATTCAGCAAAAAGGATTTCATCTTAACCCTTAACATCACGAATCCTCTTATGAAACTGAGCGGGCGAGTACCGGAAAACATCAATTATTTAAAAAAAAAATTAAGAACCGCGCTTATATTTAAAGGAAGGTAGGTACTAAAATTGGGTGATGGAGGAAAATGCCAAAGTAGATAAATTATAGTTACGTTTAATTTAGATTTCTTATAGGTATCTCTGGATAGCTTTGGTTTAGAAAAAAGCTGTTCGACAAAAAATAACGTAAAACATATTTTTTATCATTTTTTTCAATTGGTTGAACAACTTTGTAGATTGATATTTAAAAAATTAAGTTTCTTAAATTTAACTACCAGTCCAATTCTAAAAATTTTTCCAATAATTTTGTGTAATCAAGAACTTAAAGAATAATATTTTAAAATATATTTTAAAATAATTTAGCAAACCAAAAATTAAGGACTTCATTAATTTTGATATTTTGACGTTTATAAAACACCCTCACGATGGAAAGGTTTTTCCGATACATGTAGGTGTAATTAATGAATATAAGTAGATTAAAAAATAATAAAATTAATTTTTATATATTTTATTGATTATGAGAAAGATATTTTGCTGTAAAAGAATTTTATCCTTAACGAAGCGTTGTGATAATACGTTTTTCATATTCTTCTTCTTCTTCTATCCTTTATACTAATGGCTCGGGGTCCCTGCACCGCATAGAAGGTTCCAACTTTTCCTATCTTGGGCTTTGCTCTCCACGTTTGTCCAATTGAGTTGCAACCTCGCTTCGCAGCAGTCCTCCCAACTCTTTCCGCTAGTTCCTCCTTGGACGGCCCCTTGGTCTTCTGCCTTCTGGTCTTGCTTGGAATATCCACTTTAGCAGTGTTTCTGCTGGTAACCGCAAGACATGTCCCAGCCACCGTAACTGTGATTTCTCGATAAACGTCAATAAGGGGGAGACATTATCTCATTTGAGTATTTCTTTTTTTTTATTGAGCGTGTTCTAGTGCTCGTGGCAGTATACAAGGATTGGCCTGAAAACTGATTTGTATATTGCCAACTTTGCTCGCTAGCTGAGCTCCGCCTTTTTAAGTACGATATAATACAGGGATCGAGCTACCTGACTTGCGGCTCTTGTCCTCCAATTTTTTTTTTTTTTTTTTATTTATTCATGGAAAACTAACAGTACAAATAAAAATCATATTACATATGATTATTAAACAGAATAGAAACCATCTTACAATTTACACAGAATTAACATGTTATGTATTAACATATGGCAACAATAACTTAAGTCATAAAAAAAAACAAAAAAGTGAATGTTTAAAGTTATGAACAAACTATGAAAGTAAAAGAATTAAAGGTAAAAGAGGAAAAAGGAATGGATAGGAAAGGACAGATCTACTTAGAAAAGGAGAAGAGATAAGAAGAAAAATAAGTGCAAAAGATATATGTATTGCATAAGGATATCTGATCAACACATCTGCATACATATATATACGAGGTCTGGAAAAAGAAAAAAGATTAATTAAAGAAAGATGCAAGATAAAAAATTACATATACGAAGTTTGTTCAAAAGAAAGAAGATGGATTAAAGAAGAGGAAATAAAAATCTCTGGTGATTTTGCCAGCAAGGCGACGTCATCTGCAAATAACAGTCTCCCCACCTCTACTTCCCCCATGTTCACTCCATTACGGGCAATGCTGTTTCGACTGATCTTGTCCATAAATACCGTGAATAAGATAGACGACATTAAGATAGATTTAGATAAACTTATTTCACATCCATAGGTGACAACATTTTAGTATTCACAAAAATATATAACCATGTTTCATTGTTGTTGGGGATTTTGACAGTAAGTAAACACTACATTAATTTGACGCCCTGCCTGCTACACTAGTATATTACTGTATTAAAGCAGACAGACATTGGAAAACTTCGTTTGAGCCCTGTTTTGATGACAAATTTGCTCGACTTTCGACCGGCTATTCTGACACAACATTTGCTTTTCTTTTAGGCTTAAATTGATCCTGATAGATTGATAAAAATACCAGTTTATGAAAAATATCAATAAAATGAGCTGTCCATTAAAAAAAAATAATTGAAATGCGAACACGGAATACGTGTCACAACAATATTTTTACTGTTTTCAAACTAAGCTAAACGCTTGTGCTATGAAAATAGGTCTAACTTGCTGGTCTGGAGTGAGGTTCGAACCTGCGACCTTTGGATCATGAGGCGAGAGTCCTAACCACAAGACCAACAAGCTACTCAACATTTGTCACACACTTTTCAAATATAAAGCGGTTTTATGCAATGTATGTATAACTAGGTATACGGCATGTGTGCTATGTATGTATTTAATGGTACCTACACCTACATATATTTTTGGTTCGAAACCACTTCTTTGTTTTTATTCACAAGATTTTAATGTTTTCTCCGCGAGTATGAATAAATAAATAATTTTGAAATTCTCGATGTGTAATCACATCAAAATCACAAAAATACGCACAACCTTGCAATCTGTGTACGCCTTCCGCCATACTGAATGTCAACATCAGCTACAGTAGCCGGCAAACATCTTGAAATTTTACGGCGTAGTGGGGGGAAGTTTGCGCATGTACCGTTCCACCTAAGAGACCCAAATTTTGTCATCTGCGCATTCCCCCACCACGCCAAAGAATTTCAAGAAGTTTGCCGGCAACTGTACCTACATATAAAGGCACTCTCTAAAGCGTCATTGGTTCACTTTTAACGCGTATATTTAAATCAATATTGTTTACTTCTTTACCGACTCATCCAAAATGCTTGCAGCAGTCGTTACTAAGCGTTACTGAGAAACGAACGAAGCGTTACTAAGAAAAAAATGTTGCACATCATTTGCGACTACTGTAAGACTAGCTCAATTTTTGTTTAATTTATTTTCTAGACATCTTTTGTAATTTTTCGGGTTTTAATTCCAAAAGTCTCAAAGACGTTATGCTAACTAGGCGTCAACTATAAAGAACGCTGGTCGCTTGGTCAACTTACCGAACCCTCGGTGTACCGTCTGGGGTTAACTACCTTACTTTATAAAACTTTCCGGAGGAGTTTTGATAATTAAATTTTATGGCTATTCGGACAATGAAATAAGTATGCTAAGTATGAAAGGCAAAAATTTACAGGAAATTCGCCAAAATTTAATTTATTTTCAAGAATGATTTACGGAACGCTTAAAAAATATTTTGACACAATCTGTAAAAGTGAAAATGTATCTACAAGCTAAATCATAATTTTACATTCTAGCCAAACGAAACATAATTAAATTAATTTTATTTGTTTGTTTTACTTCTTTTCTCGCTGTCATAGATTGCTCTTTCGATTTTCCGCTTTTTTTTTACATCTCGATAGATCTTATACAACTACTTTACTGCACCAAACTTGCATGCTCATGTCTACCCCTTTTTTTCCCTTCTATCTTTCTTTAAAAAATGTTGTAAGGGATGTGCATCCAAAAAATGTCCGAAACTGCTTCCGCGTTTTTACTCTTCTTCTATTTCTTCTGAAATGTCATGATTTTTTTTCCCCTCTATCCAACTAATTTATCGTTATGCTTCTCAAACATTTTTTTTATTATAACAATATTTTTATATGTCGGTATATTCTGAGAACAAACTAACTGGATTTTATCTTCAGAGGGATGATTAATTGATTAAGATAATAGGAGTTTCACTAAGACAAAGCTATTTGTTACGAAGAATATTGCTTAAACTCCACTTTAAAAATAAATAGATATTATTACAATTTGCGAAATCTTTGTATACTTATGTACACTTCGTGTGAAAATAACATACCCTTATAGAACTTTCAAAAATTTGATAATGTGTGCATGTTCTTACAATGGAATTGGTGAACGCTGCATTGTGTAAAGTGATCAGTTAACCCAGCTCATACAGGTTGTAAACCCTGGGCAATCGCATCAAAAAGACTTGTGTCTCATATAAGTAGTTTCGTCTCTGTGAGAATTCTATTAATTTCTTAATTAATTTTAATCTTGATTGCTCTCAATATTCAGTTTCCACTCCATGAAAGCAGACAGTAAAAATAAGAATCTTAACATTATTTTTACAGCTACGCATATATTTTCTTTAGATGTATTTATTTTAAGACAGCGCAAAAAATTTAATCTTCTTTAGGCATACAATAGAATCGGTAAGGCATATTACATTTATATCCCGAGCGTTTGAAAGTAAAAATACATCAACCGATCTAAATAATTCCCCAAAGTATCATTCGAACCATATCTAAAACACAGGGATGTTGGGATCTTTTTCGGGACAGCTCTCGTATGATTTGCTGGAAAGGATTCCCTACGGAGATTGCATATTACAGATTGCTTCGAGCTAAAGCTTCGAGTACTTGCTTTGTTTTCTCAAATCACGACGTCTTTCGCAGAGAATAATTTATTTCTTTCTTCCACAGGTGGCAGCACGTGTCTGAAGATAGTGGGGATATCCGTACCGGAACTAGCCTACCTCCAGCGTGAAGCCCACATGTCCTGCTCCTACGACACAGGACAACTCGCCCTTTTCTCAGTCAAGTGGTACAAGGACGAGCAGGAGTTCTACAGGTTCATGCCCTCGCACAAGGTAAATAATAAAGCTTAAAGGAAATACCTTGGAAATCTTGGTACCTGTCCAGATTTCTTGCCTGTAAAAGATCCCTCCTCTATCATATCGAAGATGCATATAAGATCTGTGTTATCTTTATAAAATCTTGAATTACTTGGTTGACTAACCCTATTTATTAGAGCAAATAGGTTTAAGTCGTCCTACATTCTCAACGCCTTCAAATAATTTATTTTATTGGTAGGACTAACTACTTAAAAAACTGCTTTGTAACTCGTTGAACCTCAAAATACAATATGTTAAATTCTACAAATAATCTAGACATTTTTACTGACAATTTGCTTTTATTTAAAATGAAACTACGTAATCTCATTTATGACCATTGATTTGATACTTCTTTAATTGAATCCCATTCCCTCCCTCTCCCCACCCCTCCCATTTTATGCATTGTCATAAATCTTTGAAATATTTATTATTTATCACATATTTTTTATCATTGTTTTTTATTTAGTTTTTTTTTCACCAGCTTCGAGGAAACTTTACTGGTCATACTCACGAATATTTTTTTGATATTATAAAAAAAAATTGTACTGTATGTTTCCCAAATAAAATAAAATAAAATAAAAATAAAATAAAATAAAGATGTAGGTACGTGGGTCGAAAGTAAAGAATTTTCTGTTAGTATTTTGTCACGACCGACGCACACTAACTGATCCATGAAACAACATATGCAAAGATATCAAACATTGAGGCGTAGCTTGAGAGTGTGGGAAGGAAATTAAAAGAGAAGCGTTAAAACAAGTCGTTTTTCCAATTAAATCCAATCCAATTACTTTTTAGACGGTAAATTCATCGTAACGAGGTTTTATGGTTTCATATATTTTTTAATTATCTAACCTGAGGCCATTTACATATTGCTCATGTATAAAATTTTAATGAGCTTTTCTTTTTCATATAAAATTCATGAGCCTTTGGAGACCCGTTTCCAAAATATTTCCACTGATTCGTGGCGGTGGGAGACAAATGAAGAATGTAAAATTAATTAAGGTTTTATTTTCACAAAAGTCACCGGATACAAACAGAGCTGGAGCACTATCTCATAATTCGCGCTAAAAGTTATTCCACAAATACGTACAAATAGGTATTTTTTGTATTTCGCTGTGATTTTGTCTTTCGCTCGTTTATCCACGGGTCCACAATTCGCTCGCTTCTATGACATCGCAGCCTTTGACAGCAACGCACTGACTTTGGAGCGGTTATATCACCCTTTATATCGTGAATGTTCGGGTATGCTCTCAAGTATTCTAAACCTTTCTGGTGATTTATCATGATTCTAAAATTCCAAAACCTAGCGTAATCCAAGAATATGGTTATTACAACCAATATTTTTGACAGTAAATATGCTCGATGTTGAGTGTTGAGTGTCCTGATTTCAAAATAAAGCAGAATTGAAAAGATATCACACTTTAAAGTTTCGAAAACTTCACCATACATTTAACATATGAGTCGCTTTATTTAAGGATAAAGCGCAAACAAATAAGTAAGAAAAAAATTGTGCGATATCAAAAAACAAAACATTTAAATAAAATACAACATTTCCTATGTTCAGTATTCATTATGTTTCTATTGTCTATAATTCGCGTGGTATATCCTACAAGTGAAATTCTCATCAACTAAATCTTGTCTATGGTTTACATTTTGTCCATTGAAAATATCTTTCAAATGTCAAAATGTATGATGAAATATCGAAAACTTCAAAGTATTAATAATTTATATACTAGCAATTCTGTTTAATTTTAAAAGCAGGATATTGAAGGATTCAATTAAAATGACCACGATCTTGAATATAGCTGCAGACCCGAGTGCAGCCGTGCAATAACTTGATTATTGTCAATTTATTATTGTGCTTTACTGTGTTCTTGATTGAGCGTCTTATGATAATAATGTTTACAATTAGTATGTTGTTTAACCTTTAATAGGGTCATTTTTAATATATTGTTACGGTGGCTGATTACTCAAAATATTAAGAACAATTTTATATATTTCCATATATTTTTCAGCTCCCTTATGGATTGTAATTATATGATGGCCTTCTCTTCTTTTAGCCCAGGGTCCTGACGTTTCCTCTGGAAGGGGGAGTATTGTCTCTAGCCCCTGGGGACCCCTCGTGCAGCAGAACCAGCTGCAGCATCATCCTGGAGCAGCTGACTCCTGCTGCCTCCGGTTCCTATACCTGCGAGGTCTCCACAGAAGCTCCCACCTTCAGGACAGCGATGGAGACGAGGAACATGTCGATCATGAGTAAGAAATTATAAACAAAAAAAAATTCTTAAAAAAAAACCAAGTGACATTGACAAAGGCAGCAATTTTCTAAAAATTAAAAAAATGTTTGCAAGGCAATCATCGAGGATTACTAATTTAATTGAATCAATTAAAAAATAATTTAGAATGTACTGAATTAGAGATTTTATAGGAAATATCCTTTCCAAAATCATGTTTCTAAATAATCAATAAAGCATACAGCAATATCATTGTTGTATAAAAAGCAAAAGCAGCAATATCCACTTCAACCAATCAGCGTACAAGAATGCGTCACGTGACAAAATGGGCGCTTCACACTAAAGTAAGAGTTGCTGTCATTTTAGACTGAAACATCGTATCTAAAGCGGATATGTGCATATTTAAACGTTAAATATTTATTTATACACATATGCAACAGATACATTTATGTGGCAATTGTTTTTAAAAACATATTTTCAATAAGATATAGGTCTTAAAGAGTTAACGTTGTTATTACGGTCGTTAGACATATTTAACTGTAACTGGTTGCGAATATTTTATACGAATCGTATGTAGAAGAAGGGAACACTCGAATCGTATGTAGAAGAAGGGAACACTCGAATCGTATGTAGAAGAATTCAACGAATCGTCGAGAATGGTTTCTCGGAAAAACATACGGTTCGTATAAAATATCCGCAACCAGTTACAGTTAAATAGTGACAAGTTATTTTATTTATCTCAGAAAAACTTCATTCGATATTGCCGTGTTTGCCACCCCTCACATAAAGAAACCATAGGCTAGATCAGTGATTGCCAACTCGGGCAATATCGCCCGCCAGTGAGCAATTAAAGTCGTTTGGGAGGCGATCAGGAGTTGAAATTGATTTGGGGGCGGTTTTATATGATTTTGGGCGATAGGCATAAAGAAAGCTGTAATAAAAATCCACCTTCACTTTATTTTTTTGAATACAAACGGTTTTCATTATATTCTTCAGTGTAAATCAATGCTGTTAAACACGATTTTTTTGGTTCTTTAATTAATGATCGTTTTGACAGTTCAGGCCATAATTATCTAATAAACCTTGCTGTATCAAGCAGCATAATTTCAATATTATTTCATTAAGTATATATAGATGACCCATCTAGTAGTGATCACAAGTGTGTATTTGTATTTTAAATTAACTACCTTAAAGTATGGCTAATTTAATATTGATTAATAATACAAATTTTATATACAGGTGTCTCATAGCTAATAGCAAACACTTTACTGGTAAAGAATGTCCTTAGGTTTTCACGGCCACTCAGAGTCTTCTCGTTTGTGTCTTCTGAGGTATTACGCCGTGTTTTTACGACCTTTCTGGCCGACGTTTCGGATTCCATTGCAGGGTCCATCATCAGGGCTGATGTGTTCGAAGTCGATGTGTTTGGCTGATGTGAAACGTCAGCCAAAAAGGTCTTTACAAGTAGATTCCTGTCTAGATAATGAGTCAAAATTTTTCAAGCAAACATGACATAAAATCAATAGTTATGGAATTGCGCAATATAAAAGTTAGCAATTTTTTAAAAATATTTCTGACTATATTTGCAAAAAGTTGAACTGTCATTACAATTACTTATATCGATTATTAAAAATTCTTTCCCTCCAATTCAACTCAAATAAAATGATAAAAACCTTGTAAAAATTTAACAAAGAATAATTTTTCAAGGTTTTTATCATTTTATTTGAGCTGAATTAAAGCGATTTTAAATTTCTTATTAGATTCGACTTATATTTCGGTGAATAAACTTTTCATAATCTTTATAAGTTACTGTAATGATGGTTAATTTTTTTCAAACAATAAAATTAGAAATACTGAAGAAAATGCATACTTTGATATTGCATATCTTCTTAACTATTGAGAGATATTAAGCCATAGTAGCTTGAATATTTTTGAATCACTATCAAGGCAAGAATTTGTTAGTTAATGATAACAAAATACTTAATATGCTACACCTAGCACCATCTAGTAAAGTTATGGGAAACTTAGTGCTACGTAGGTTTGTTTCAAGATAATAAATGTCAGTCTGTTCAAAAACCAGTAATCGTGTTTCATTAGAATCCACCTGTTAAGTTTTTTCACAAGCTATGATAATTAGATTTTTTCTTGTAATAATTTCCAATTAAATATGTGGATGTGATCCTGGTACGTAAAAAATTGGCTCGGTAATTCGTTGCTACGCTACTTTAATAACCGATGAATTATACATTTAAAGCATGCCATTGTACAAAGTGCTGGGTGCATAAATTTTATCTCCTATAAATGTTTTCATCGTTCGACCGAGGGACTAGAAAATTCCTCGTCACCAGTTGTTTTGTCGCGAGGATCGGTACGGATTCCGGTGTCTTCTAGTAAAAGGTCCGCTGCGTATTACGTGTGGTTTACTCGGTACTAAATAGACACAGACGCGATTGTCGAAGTCTGAGCCCGGCATGTGTGCTCGGTGCGCCTGAGATGTGAAGTAGGTACCTTCACTAGATAATCAAGCTGTAGGATCCTTGATCATTCTAAGATATGGAGTAAATTATGAAGACCAAGTAGTTTTACAAAGAACCAAGTAGGGGAACCCGGGGTAGAATGGGGTAGCGGGGCGGAATGGGAAAGGGGAGTGGGGCTCGCTAGACATGACAGAGACGCGTGACCTTAACACAAAACGTTCAGTTCACTGCGCTATACCTTACGGATTGGTCGCTGTTATTGTGAGAGAGCGCCTAGTTTGTATTCTACCGAAGGTAGGAGAAAAAGGTTGCAAATTCTAATGTTTGCTCGGCGACATCAAGGTAATTACATTATACTTTCAAAAATATTTCGATGTACTTTTGACTGACTAAATGTCTAGTGATAACTCAAGGCCAACAAATGTAACGACCATAATACTTGTGATTTAAATAACGTTACGTTGGGGCACAATGAGTGGGGCGCAATGGGGTACACCCCGTTCCACCCCTGATAATATTTTTACTTCTCATATTATAATGCAAGTTTATTTAATCTGCAGATGTTGCGTAAATATGTTAGAAAAACCAGCCGGTTTTATAAAGCTACGAAGGAACATTGGGAGTGAAAAAGGAAAAAATGAAACAAAAACTGTATGTGTATAAAAGAAAAGAAAAGAAAATCAAGGAATGAAAATAAAATCAAAGAAATAAAAATAATTGAATCTGAAGGAAGCTCGGAAGAAGAAAACGCGGCCTGTTTGTAAAACCGTGATTTGTGCTAAAAGTCAAATGAAGGCTGGTGTTCTTATGGCGTTTGTAAAAAAAGGCACACATGGCGTGTGCTGGTCTACAGTGATGATGATGGCAGTGTTCTCATCTGCGAACTCGGTCAATAATTGGTACCCCATTGTGCCCCTGATTCATTTCCCATCGTGCCCCGGGGAGTGGGGCAGAATGGAAAATTTCCCTTTTTTTACATATTTTTGATAGTTATTATTAATTAAGTTTAGCTTTAGTTTCTTTGAAGAGAAATAAGTAAATAAAAATACAAATTAACAAATAATGGTGTTATTACTTTCAAACTCTCGCAAATCGTTATCAAAGCTTAGCTACCCCGTTCCGTCCCGGGTTCCACTACATAGTGTATTTCTATTAGTATTTGGTAAATACAAGGCAATGCGTACCTACCTACGAATGCAGATGGTTTTGACGTTCGTCGTATAAAATAACATTTTAAAGCTAAATAAATGTCCCGGTGCTGTTGTAACCAAACAAAGTAATGAAACGCAATAAAATAAAAGAAGAATCATTTATTTACCGGAGAGACTCGTCATATCTGAATCACGTCTGAGAAAGATAAAATCCACCCACAAAATTCTTCTCAGTCAAATTAACTAGATACTGGAGGCAATAACCGAAAGATTTAAAAACGTATTTTCATCAACGGCGTTCTGAGAAATCTTCCCTCCAGTTTTCGGAACACCGTGTGCGTAAAAAAATATTTTGTTCAAATTTAATACTCAAAATAATAATGCTTTGTTTTTGTGCTGGGGGAGGAAATGAGAAAAACATTGCCTGATAAATATAACGCTATTAATTTGAGTTTGCATACGTATACAGCATCAAAATACACGATTCTCTATGTAAAAATATCCATCACTAATGCTCTCAGATGCGCAAATAATGATTTGGTATATAAAATGAGGCATTAAAAGTAAAAATGCATAATTCTTTACAATTTTTTATGTAACAATGCCCATCACCAACACTACCAGATGGCGCAGATAATGATGAGTAATAAAATAATAAGACATGAAAAATATTGCTATAATAGAATTGAGACGGGTAATGAAATATATATCTCCACCTGTTTTGTTTTCTATAATACTTAAAATATTTAGAAAAACTGTTTTACCTCTTTATGCTCATTAAAATTACCATTTTCAAAAAATATTTGTTTGTTTTACCATTTCGAATCGCCATATCCATTTAAGGGTTAAACAATTATTAAATACATAAATAACACAAATACGAATCTTTTTACGGTGACATTCAGAAGCTCGCATACGCATCCGTTCATAAGCAAATGTTATTCGCGATGACGCGTCGTTTCCATCTCAAATTATCAATTCATTTTATATGCCGTTCGCACTTGGCCGAATCAGGGGCAAGTAGCCTGATTGCAGTGTTCCTGTCATTATGCGCGGCTGGCCTCGCGTGTGCAGCGCAGTGCAGCGCGGGCACTATTCCGCGTAGGAATCAAATCACTTAATAGCCTGATAAATAAATCACTAGCTAAATTGAGATCACTAACCTCGGTAACTGCAACATTCTCTATTAACCGCCAACGTGTTCTGATTTGTATGAAAGAATATTTTACACAGCCTACAGTAAAGTGGGAATATTTTTTTTTTGCTTAATGTAATGGAAAAAATGTAAATGACATTAGCTCCAATATTTGTTATAAGAGTAGCCAATTAAGATCAATTGTAGAAGTCTCACATGGGTATGAAGCTATGAGTACGAGTGTGTGGCAGTCTTTTTACACGATGGCTCAGGTATCATTATGAGCTGCGAAAATCTATGTATACTATTCATCAAAAAATATTACAGACGTCTCTACCATAGTCCATTCAAATAAAATATAAATGTTCAAATTTGAACATATACCTACAGATATAATTACAAAAATTTGATAATGTGTAGATGTTCTTACGATAGAATTGGAACGTTGCATTATGTAGAGTGATCACTTAAGCCAGCTCATAAAGAATGCAAGCTCTTGGCTATTGTATAAAAAGATTCCACACACGTTTCTTATATGTATAGCTCCGTCTCTGTTAGACTTCTATGATTTATCTTTATTAATTAATCATCCTTCTGGGGACTAAATCTAGTAACTTAGAATAAACGTAGGTACATATAAAAATATTGTTAAGAGTAGTCAAGTTGTCGAATATGCAGATGACATCAATATTATCGGTAGGTCAATCAACAGTCAACAGTCATCAATAGTTATTAAAGAGATCTTTGATCCCTTGAAAACAGTGAAACGGGATTTTATTAAGGGATGATGCAGATTAATGTTAATAAAACTAAAATTAAGGCACAGCGAAACCAATCACATAAAAGAAGAGGTCGTGTCCAATTCAAAGATAGTTATTGCTTCAAAGTGGTTAAACAGTTTACCTATCCGAGCTCCAGTCTATTAGAGAATAATAAGGTTCCATCAGATATCAGGAGAAGATTCACAGCAGCCAACAAGACATATCTTTGGTTGTCGTTAGTATTTATATCACGTTGTGTCCACAGAAAAACATGAACATTGACATAGATAAAGAAAGCTAGACTCACGCGTCTCTAAAATATTATTGACTGGACCTCCAGGTGGAAGGAGAAAAGCAGGAAAACCTAGGCTAAAATGGGAGGACGAAGTGAGAAGAGATGCATTACAAACACTCCTGGTGGCGAATTGGAAAATAGTGGCTGAGCGTCGCGGGAGATCATGGCTCAATTTAGACTTTAGCGATATCAGAGAGAGAGAAATAATGGCACAACAAACTATTAGCGTATGAAAAAATTGGATGCGTGTACTTCTGTACGCGTGTTAGAAGTTATACTTATTCGGCTTACATAAAGTAAGCACAACGGTACAACGAAGTGCAGAACTATTTCAACGTGAGGTAGCGCAAAACAAACCAGCCGTCAGAACTAAATGCATATCCGCAGACTGCAGATCTCTGTTCTACGTCGGTAAAGAGATGGAGGTCATTCAGCGCAGCGGTAATATCCCACGATGCATGCACATTTCATTGCATACTAAAATTTCACCTCCACTCAGCACCTAAAGATTTTTTAAGAACTTTAAAAATAATATTGTCAAATCATAAATTAATAAATAAACAAAAAAGCAATTCACCAATTTACATATGGAGCATAGTAAAACCTGAACACTTAATCGAAATAGGTAGGATGTATTCCAGATATGGCGTTGGAGAAGAAATGAGAGGATTTCTAGGAGAATGCAAGAACCACAAAGATTATACCACATAATAAAAAAGCCATTACAGACACGTACGGATAATTTCGGGATGCTTTCTAGGACAGAGAAGTATGGGGAGCCTATCACTGATAAGATAAGAGAATTAATCTGTAAAAAGAAAGATGTATTGAATTGCCGAAACGACCGTGTTTTTATTTTCGTAATTGTGACTGTGAAGTTCTAGCGATTCATACCTCCAACAATAAAAACTAAATTAAGCATAAAAATCATAAATCTTACTTAAATCTTCATTCCTCTTGATTTACATATAATTATTCATGTGCACACATCGACGTACAACTCTAGGCAAGGTTATCTACACTAAAGAGGAAAGATTTGATTTGTTTGCATTGAATAGGCTCCGAAACTACTGGACCGATATGAAAAATTCTTTCACATTTAGAATCCTACATTATCTCTGATGAATATAGGTAAAGAATATTTTCAAAAATGTTAGGGATCCGTATGAAAACTTCGATAATGTAACCCAACATGTGAAAAAAAACTTATATCGCGTACGCTGTGGAAATTATTGACAATAGAGCAAAGTGATGAACAACATTTTAATAGAAGACATTAATATCTACAAAAAAGTTTGCGGTACTATATGGTATATATCTAAGTATTACAGTTATGTTACAATAACTTATGTTAACATTAAATGGAAACATTGTATTTTAGCGAACAGGGGTACCTTTGTTTTCTCTCACAGACTTATTTTTAACTTAATCCTTAATCCTTAACCCGTGTAACGCCGGGTACGAACAGCTAGTAAAAAATAAATCTGAATATAAATAAGGGCAAAAGGTATATTTTACCTTATTTGAAGGTCGAGAAAAAATATAAGTTATATAAATACGACAACAAACTAAACATTAGATACGGATTTTTAGAGCGGGTAGCTGAACCCGTCAATCAACGTCAAAAACAGCCAACCAATCCTTATACACTTACTAGCGATTCATACCTGACGTTGCCTGGGATCAAATCTAGTTATGTATAATATATGATAAGGGTCTAGAGAAAAAGGGAAGGAGAAAAATGTTGCAAAAAATTTGTGCAGGCCCTAAAAAGTAACGATGTCTGCAAAATTTTATCCAGATAAGATAAGATAAATTTCATCAAGATAAGAAGAATAAAGTATCCCGGGGAGTGCGGCGAGATGTCTATATTTAGAATGAACGACGTTCAATATAATACAAACGTCTATCTAGTAGAGGGAGAGGGTAAGACCCGGGGGAGTCATTGTTTTGAGTCCTAACACTTAACTATTCAAAATAGATACGAGGAGGGGAAGTACGGATAAAATGACATATATGGGTAAAATGACATGTAGGACCTCATTCGAATACGCGAGCATTATGATGCCAGTCTCTATTGCATCACCTGACCTTATATGATACTTACCAACCTGTCAAAACACTAGTGCTCTCTGTTTATTCATTCCCGCACACTAAGAAGATGCGTGTTTCTGGCAGTTAAAAGTTTATTATTTACCTCAGTTTTTTTCTAATTTTTCGGTAGTTTTTCTACGTTTCTATATATTTACTTAAATTTAAATCGATAGATTGTTAGATTTTTTATGATGTACCGTTAACAATCACTTGATTCTTTTGTATCTACTTATTTTGTTTCAATTGTTGTGGTAAATGTACTTACGAAATGACATACTGGTACAATGGACAAAACGACATAAGATATGAAAAATTATTATGTTTTTATTTTCAGTTGTCAGTGACAGTTTCCTACAAAATTACACAAGTCAACCGATTATCAATCTTGGGGCCATGAATCAAAACAATAGGCAAATGAAACTGTCCAACAAAATAAAATGGGCTGGCCTTCTACCACTCACCAGATGAAAAGATTTTTTTTTTAATTTAAAGCATTCAAGCAATTGAGTGTTCATCAATTTGGAGCAAACAAGATTTATAATGGAGACCTTAGAAAATTCAATATCCGGTGACAATTTCAATGAGATCCGGAAAAGCGGCTAGAAAGGTTGTAGAAACACGGCAGAATGTCCCAGAAATCTTAAAAAAAGATTCTAAGCTTCCGTAAACTTAAGAACATTTTTGGCTAGTTAAAAATATTGAAAAAAAAATGCAAAATTTGAATTTGCTTATATCCATAACTATTGATAACAGGGCATTGACGGTCTAGAATTTTCCACTCATAATTTAAGTCGACATCTATTTGTAAAGTATTGTGGACTAGCTTTATTAAATTCTGTATTTCATTGACTCTAAATCTTGTCATTTTTTAAATTGAGATAGAAAATAAACTATTAATAAAATAAATTAAGAGAGTATTGACTTATTGAACAAGCTAATATTTATTTTGGAATAGATTCGCTTTTGGCTATGGTATAGATTATCTAACATGTTTACTGTATTGTAAATACAACTTGTCAAAGATAAACTTTACTTTATTTTGTTTCGAAATAAATGAAATCATCTAAGTCCATTTTACGTCGTCTTTTATTGTGTATTTTGTTTTCACTGTCAATAAAAAATATTGTATCTATTTACTCACGATCTCCGTTTGATTATATTATCGTATTGATTGGAACAAATAGACTATATAAATATAAAAATAAATACAAAAAAACAAATATTCATTTGGTGCTGAAAATTCCGGTTAATAGTTTTAGATTATTGCGTTTTCGATGAAATGCGGTTTACAAATCCGTAACAAAATTGGAATTTTGCAGTTAATTATCGCGGTTTTTGCAAGTATTGCACCACACTAAATTGTAGGTACCTAGAATATACGTACCTACAATGCATTTTATGATGATGAAGACCTTTTGACCTAGAATATGATCATGTTCTACATTATTCATTAAAAAAAATTAAAATAACTTAAAGTGAAAGTTAAAGTTAAGTATTTCGTTATTGTGAAAAATAAAAAAAGTGATTATTTTATGCTTCATTAAATCACAATTTGTATAAAAATTTTAATAAAATAAAATAGTTATTTTGATATATAAATCAAATAAAAATATATTAATAAATCTATTGAGAAAAAATTGGTACCACGAGGATTCGAACAAATAATAAATTTGTCACAAAATTTTCATGTACCTAATTTTTAAATACTTCGTAAAATAAAAAATTAACACGATGCAATATAAACATATTTTTTCGGCAAGAAAATCTTTGAATGCTATTGTGGGGTAGGTATAAAAATAAAGGCAGCAATATCGAAAAAAAAATAATGTAGTCATCGAGGATAATTAATTTAAAATGTACTGAATTTGAGATTTTAAAGGAAACATAGCCTATAAATTTATAGGAAACATGATTTTGAAGGGATATATTATGTACATAAAATTCAGTATATCTTAAATAAGTAATCTTTGGTGACTTTGATTTAGTACCCCATAATTGGCAACAACATATTTTTTAATTTATTTCTGAGGTTCACATATTTTTTTATATTCTCTTCTATTTTGTGATGTACCAAGAAAAGATAAAGAAAAATATTAAACAAACTAACACATTTATAAATTACTTTTTTAAAAAAAATTATCATTTAATTAACATTTCCACTTACTGGTATATTAAAAAACTTTTCACTGTAGCTATAATCGCACTACAAAATTCATAAAAAGCGTTTCGAACGCATTCAGCAAATTTTCATTAAAATATTGAATTTCAGAAAAAACTTCGCTTCGAATAAAATAACAGCTTGAAGACAGAAGAACGATAGGTGATATGAAATTTCTCAATAAAAGCATTGATTTTAATGTGCTATAGAGACAAACCAGTGCATCACATATTTTTATTTGGATCGTTAGAAAACAAACTATAAACTTTATAATTAACCTGTCATTGATACCTATAACATGTTTTTTGCAGATCACGATATTTTTTGGTTCCCAGTTTTGAGAGTCTCTCTCATGGATTATAAATTCTCTCATCGACATATGAATGAATTAATCTCTCATGGATTATTAATTCACCTGTCGATGAGTACTTGAATAGTAAAATATAAATTTGTAATTAAACACACGAGGAGTAAATAACAGTTTTCGATTTTCAACTTCACTTTCTAATTATTGTGTATATTTTCTGGCAGCCTTAATTCCTGCGTGTCGGTGATGTAACGTAGGTCTTATCATAAAAAATATGAAATATCTACCTTATTTACGAAAATTAAAACTTCACATTTTTTGTAATTATATAACCAAAATAATTAAATTAAACTGTTATGAATGTACGGATTTCTTAATTTAAAAATATTTATTCATTTTTTTTTTTTTTTTTAAATAAATAGAGATGCGAACACGGAATACGTGTCACATCAATATTCTTACTATTTTCAAACTAAGCTAAACGCTTGTTTTATTACTCTCATTACTCTCATATTTTCGGCCAGTGTGTAAAAGAGAGCAGAATATTGCACATCGCAGTTAAATCTAGCAAGAAAGAGCACGACAATACCACACATTTCATGTAGGACAGAGACGGCGGTTGCTTGGGTTTCGGCCAAAGCGAAAACAATATCAAAAGAGTACGGAAAAGTCGCGTAAAACGTGTTAGACAAAGTCGGAGTGCAAGCAATCTGGCAACCGCGTCCTTGAATTTAATTGGTAATGATGCGTCAGCGGAAGCGCACGCAAATTCGTTATGCCATGATTTTATGATAATTTACTGAAATAGTGCAAATATGTATGTTTACCTTACATAATTATATAAAGGGACATTTCAAAAGTCTTACCTGTATCGTATATATGTATATTTTATCACATATTAAAAACTATGCCGATTTTTAATCGGGTAACGCTATGTTACACCACCGTTCCCGAAGGTATTTTTTAGCACAGTCTTTTAAGAGTTCCTAAACAATCAAGCTATTCCTATACTGTCATACAGAAATGAAAATATGTTAAAACTTTTTAATTTTTCAATAGCGTATCCGCCTGAAGAACCGCAAGTGGAAAACCTGAAGACCTCATATTCCATTGGTGATCTCCTGAACATCACGTGCAGATCAGCTCCATCAACAATACCCTCACAGTTGTCATTTTTCCTCAATGGCGATGAGGTAAGAATTTTTGATAAAAGCATCACAAATCATTCAAATCAGTTAGTTCATTCGCCAGAATGGATCGTCATCCAAGTCGGTCCCTCATGGTATGCTTGGCTACAATAGCTTAGAGACCAGAATGAATTTGTATCTAATTACGCATTTTTATCGATTATTGCGCTGTATGATCGATAATCTTGGAATTGTGCGGAGCATTGGTTTGTATGTTTCTGATTAGACCTTCGACAGCGTTACCATAGGTTGTTTCACATTCCAATATAAAGGACCAACCTGCCAATGGTTATTCCTGTTGGAAGAGCTACTGCGATTCTGAACAATATTACTCTGGACATTGATCTGTTCCATGTCTCTGAGAAGGTTTTCCAAAGTAGGATTCTCCTACACCTTTGAAATGAATAAATTAATATATGCAATAATTAATAAAAATAAACTTAGTTTTCACCACGTTTGTATTGAAAATATCAACATGTTTCAGAACCCATGGCCCCTTCATCAGGATACAATCGTATATTAACAAAATGAAATTCAAAAATCGAATTAATTAGGTGTTTAAATAGCAATAATTATTCTGAATTTTCTAAGCATCTTTTGGCTATGGATCATTCTTTCGATATTAATAATGATATTAATAAAGGAATCACAGTTTGATGAATTAGAAAATTTGGAAATAAGTAAAAGTGTTAATAGTAAATTGAATATTATAAATAACCAGGTCTTTTTTACAAATAGTTATCTTTTAAATTTATTTTCATGTTATGTACATAGATAGGTACTTTATTCATTTTCCATATATAACTTTTATAATATTTTGAGTGTCTATACTTTGATTTTTGAATTTAATTTTGTTAGTATACAATTGTATCCTGATGAAAGGGACATGGGCTCTGGATAATGTTGATATTTTCAATACAAAGGTGGTGAAAACTAAATTTATTTTTATTAATTGTATTAATAATATCACTACAAAATTATTTAGCTGTTTTTGAAGAATAATTTATATATGTTTGATAATTTGTTTTTAATGTAAAGCAATTATATATTATATATAATATATATATAATATATATAATTATATATAAAGAAACCCGTGTTTCCCTATCCGCCAAGTTTTCTTCACAACCAGATACTACCACCCCCTGGTGGTTATGGTGGTGGATAGCCCTTGGTGTCCCATTGAAAATGTGCGAGTTTGGTGGGGGGTGGCTGGGCGTGGGTGGGAGTGGGTAACGAAAATGTGCATTTTAGCACATTGTTTTGTTATGGGAAGGCTGCAAATACTTCAGATTGTTCCAGAATGGGCCCGCTGACTGTATCGGTAAGTCTAGGAAGTTCCGGAAAAATCCGCTCCAGAAAGTTCTGGAAGGAGAACGTTCTAGAAAATTCCCAAAAGTTCTATAAGGTTCCAAACTAAGTGGCGAAGTGCGCCGGTGAGTCAAGAATGTTTCAGAATGTCCAGTAAAGCTCTAGAAGGTTCTGGAAAGGAAAAGTTCTAGAAGATTCCAGGAAGTTCTATAGGAATTCGGAATGCTCTAGAAAGTTTTGGAAAGTTCTCTCTAGGATGTTATGATTGTGCGCTGAAATATCTGTTAATATTTTGGCAAAGCGAAGAGAGTCCAGCAAGACAATCTAATCACAGGTGCCGAAACCAGCAAAAAAGAGACGTCAACCCAATTCTATGCTTTCCGAATTATGGTCCCGAGCGAAGCCGGGTCGACCAGCTAGTTTCATATAAAAAATAAATAAATTGAATTGAATTGAAAATGACTGAGGATCGTGATCTTTATGACCTCTCGCTCACTTGTCCAGATAAGTGCCTGTGTTTCTTTCTTTTCCTGTTAGAAGTATCTTTCCAATTGGTCGTTCCAACGATTTTTCTCTTCCTCCTTGAATATCAACGTGGTCTAATATAACAAGCTTCATCAGTTTATATTTTACTCTATCAAAATTCTGTATGTAAGAGTCTTTCCTTGATATTGAGTTCTTGTAATGTGGAGACATTGTGCGTCTCGCTGAATATAGGTAAAAAGCGTTTCCAATACCCGATTTCAAAGGCATCGATAAAACTTATTTTATTTTTTTCTTTTAAAGTCCCCGATTTCACACTATAAATGAAAATTGAGTGCACTAACCTTACAAGCCTGAACTTGGTTATTTTGGATATACCACCGTCTTTTTGATTCTTTCCAATTCTGGACATTTCGCCAAAAATCCATCGTTTAACTTCTGGCTCCTAGCTTTCGTCTTAAGTAATGATACCTCTGAGATAATTAAGGTCCTTGACAATTTCAAAATCTGGAGGGATATGCATCTAGGAAGTTGGTTATGTTTGTCAATATGCTTTTCTGCTTTCTTTTTTATTAAGTGATTAGAATAGTTAAAATAAAATAATGCTAAATATGTCTTTAGTTCTACTTCTACTTCTCCTCTCCGAAATTGGGAATCCATCCTATATATTTCTAATTTATAAAACCCATATTACATGTCTTTTTGTGTATCAAAAATGGCGTTTTATTAGATAAATTGTCAATTACCTTTAAAATGTGGATAATAATTTTGTTCTAAAGCGAAATTCTCCAAAATAGTAAGCAAAGAAATCAAATGTCAGAAATTTTTTAATGATACACTGTCATACTGCTATTCCGTAGGCAGATAATTATTAAAATCAACAGTATTATTTTATTACGAATATTAAGTTGGCAGGTAATTATAATTTCAATGTGATAATTTAACAATATCAAAACGTCAAACTATCCTTTTTTGACATTTCAAGTTCGTTTAATATTACAGAGATGTGGTTTTTAATTAATAAATAAAATGAACCAAAACCGAAAAGCGATGCTTAAAAGACGTCCTAAGACGGGTTTTTAGCAACGGTTCAATTATTTTCTATCATCCCCTAACTTAAGGGGTGTCTACGGCCCAAAGTATCGGAATAAGGCATCCATCTTCCCCTGCCTTGCGCCGCTACATCACTTGCTAACCAATCAAGACCCAAGTATGCTGCTGTTTATACGCAATTGACGCCTTTCTCCCGAGATGCTAACAAAATTCTAAAACAACTTCTAAAATAACAAAAATGCTAAAAAAATAAGTACCCATTTCACTAGCTGTGTATAAGTATGGCCAAACCATCTTAACTAAGATCTTATTGTATATAGAAGGGCTTCGCTCTAAGTCTCCCTCTCGTCTAATTGTTACTTGCTTAAATCCCCAATTTTTCTTATTTAAATAATGCACCCTAGAAACGGTGAAGTAGTTTGTGCAGTTTCCTCGTAGTTTTTATCTGATTTGCACGAGTGGAGTGCTTTTGTTTTGTCAGTGGCGTAGCAAGGAAACTGCTTTAGTATTAAAACAATTCCAATCTAGAAGGCAAAACTTTAGGGCTGATACGGGAGTTTTTGCGCGTAAAACGACCCCGGGTCTGTGGTAGGACCCACTTCATTGTTACTTCCCTAAGACAAATATTCATGTAAAGCAGGGGCTTGCAGTGAAAATAAGACTTTTTCCTATGCATGTATTTTGAAGGAAAAAAAAAACGAAAAAAGATATATTATAACTTTTAATATTCCTATCACAATAATTAACATCTTATTCAGATCTTCATATTTCATAGTATTCTGTCAGATATATATTTAATTTCTATTTTTTTTTCAAATATATGTTTAAATACAAGTCATGCTTCTTGTTCTCACTGCCCGCGCCTGCATATTAGAATCCATATTTGATGACCATGTTATAATTTTTTTAAAGCATTAGTCAATAAATAAAAAATTAAGTTGTTACATAACTATTCGCCGAAATTATTATTCAAGAGCGTAGTCACCATAAATAACTACCATCAATAACTACTTCTCATTTGCTAGGAAGACGATCTATTCCAAGGGCGAAGAGCGTCCAATGTCCAATGTTCTAGTGACGCAATTTTCGTCCTTTTGCACATCCGCCAGAATAGCTTGTTCATCAAAATCTGAAGATGGACCCTTTCTTAAATTGTCATCCAAGCTAGTATACCAGAAAACAAACCACACTCGGCATGCTCTTTCGCTAATCGTTCCTTCACCGAAAAGATTGCTGGGATCGTGAAATAACTAAGCAGTTTCACACCCTTTCTCGAAGTGACATCATATAATGTGGCCTATATGTGTATGGTTTTCGATGCGCATTTAAATTTTCTAATCTAAACTATTCAAGAATTATATTATGACAAATGTAAATAAAAGATCAAATTCAAAATAAAAAACGGCTGATAAAAATGCATCATTCTTTAAAGATTGGTGGTGGAATCAAAGAGTGTGTGTAACGTGTTCTTATGGATGTTTGTTTCTCCCCGGAGATATTCTCTAGGCGCAAGTGAAGGTGTAAAAGTAAAATGGTAGAGTAAGACTGAAGACACGCGTAGCCCGGTACAGTAGCAGAGCCCCTTCTCCAAAATGGAGACTCAATGTTATGCTTCCTGTTATGTTCCAGCTTGTATATATACCTCTTCTGATACAATTGCATTATCTTCATTTGCATCCCTAATCCCTGTTGTTTGACCAGACTCAGCAATATTTCCACTATAACACTACACTGCTTGACCCACCTATCTGAATTATCTTGTCAACAATAGCACGACTAGGCCCTCATAGCCAGTGGGTATGAAACTGGCTTCTCACACCGAGGATTTTGGATTCGATTCCTGGTGAGGTCACACTTAATCTGTGTGATTTACTCAAGCTTGTAATATGTTACGAATTTGTAATTGGGCCTTTTGGCCTGTTGAAGCTTATGTTTATGTTCATTTATATAGCGCCATTTTTGCGTAAGAGATGCTTCAAGGGCGCTTTACAGGTGCGACATCCAAAAAATGAGTTTTTAGGCTCTTCTTGAAGTGTTCCTGGTTCTCCATAGATTGCAGCACTTAAATAAATATAAAAATAATACTCCTTTGCAATACAAAATTGGGTCAAGTATGCGCGACGACGAAATTCTGTTGCGTCAGCGCGAATCATATCCTTACAAATCTAATGCAAAGTTTCCTTTGACAGGTCACCCAGAAAGAGTTTGTGACCGTCCAGGAGGAATCGCGAGACGGCGATATGTTGAGAAGCACCGCAAACCTGAAGATATTCCTCTCGAGGGTCCACTTCAGGGGCCGCGGGGCCGGGACCCTGGCGGTCCGGTGCACCGCCACGCTGGGCTCCATCCTGGACTCCGCCCGCTCCTTCGAGACCACCGTCAACCTCATATCACCCATGCCCCTGCACAACCAGAAGCTGGAGTGGCCGAGTTCCGGAGGTCTGTTTCTTTAATACCTTAAATATGAATCGAATTGAAAAACAGTGTTTTCCCAAATCGAATGTATGACCCTCCATTTTGGCATGTTCTGCCTTTATACTTCCTTTTTTTTAACTCGTGGCGTTTGTTTGCTTGACGAAAAAACTTTGGATCGATTTTTAACCCTTTTTCCGTGATCCAATCGAGCTGAAACTTTGCAAGCAAACTCGTGGCGACGATCAAGAAGATCTATCAAATTTTGTCGTTAAAAAATAATAATAATTAATTTTGGATTTTTCAAATTTTTAATGTTTTTTCATACAAGTTGTATGGAGATTTCGACGCATATGGTAGACACGAAACCCGAGAAAGGGAGTATTGTAAAAACTTGGTTTTTATGGGCTACTTTTTTTGAATTTAAGCTGAAGTTTTTTATTGCTCTCTTATGTTCTTCTAACCGCTCCTTAATTTTTCTTCCACTTCTTCCAAAGTAAATTGCGTCGCAATCTCTAGAACTTAATTTAAACACTCCGCTTTTTTTTCTACGGGGATTATAGATTTATTATTTAATAAACAACCTTTACTACTTTTTTTGTGTAGAAAGTGGGTTTGAATTTTTTATCCTTACAGGATTTTACATACAAAAATGAATTTCCACAATGTTTCACAATTTTTTTAAAAATATTTACTGTTTTTTTACGCGTTTTGATATAACTACGATTGTAAAGTATGAAAAAAAGCAAAAGTGTTGTCCAAGTACAGAAGAGTGTGGCGTTCTATCTATCCCTCTGAGGGTGTGAAAGGCGTAATGGTTAGTTAGGCAAGCAATATTTCAATGGTATTAATAACAGTATTTAATACACAGGAGGATAAATTATTTCAATATATTTTTATTAATTCTCAGCCTTAAGCCACTTTTGCTATAAAGAAAATGGTTAGGTTCAATGTTTACTTAAATAAAAAATTAAATACTGATATTCGTTCATAAAGTTTCATTATAATTATTATTTTTATGTTTCATTATAATATAAATATTATTTTTATGTTTCAACGGTAATAAAAGGCTGAACGAATAAAAAAGTGTATTGAAATTATTACAATGTAATTTTATTACCTCTGTCGTATAAAAAATATGAAAATGTAGGATTCCAAGAGGTATTGCTGATAAACAAATTAAATAGCTTTTAATGGTTGATACTTTACATTTCATTTTATTTTGTATTGATATGAAGTTCTTCAGTTAACCTGAGAGCAGTCCCGAAAATGAGCAAATCTGAAAAATTGTAACCATTACCTTGAATATTTTCCAACTAAAATAAGGTTTAAGTTCCAAGAAAAGAGAAGGAACCATGCCTTTTAAATTATAATACATTGAGCAATAATATACAATGGAGTTTCAATTTTTACTTATGTACGCCAGTACATACGGGTTATGGCTTTGTAACCCGGTTTTTGATGGGTTACAGCTATGTAACCCGTCAAAAATGACGTTACTTTTATATGTTGGTTCCTAAGGAATAAGTATTTAATATGTAAA
This sequence comes from Agrypnia vestita, assembly GCA_016648135.1. NCBI lineage: Eukaryota > Metazoa > Arthropoda > Insecta > Trichoptera > Phryganeidae > Agrypnia > Agrypnia vestita. Next base: position 170,233 of record JADDOH010002554.1, on the reverse strand, counting down.
AAAAAGAAATAATAAGAAGAAAAAATTAATATATAAAGAAATTTAACGATTAAGAAATAACGGACGTAAGACGAACTAACGACGACGGACGGACAGGCAACGAAATTATTATAATTGGGACAGCAAAATACAAGTAAAGCAGGCAATCAAGTGTTTTACTTTGCTTTCTTCAAAATTAAGTGTCTTACTTTGCTTTTCTTCATCTTCAAAATCTTCAGTAACAATGCTCCTGCATATAAAATGGTTGAATCTAAATAACACTACGAATAACACAGTTCCTGATTCGAGTCACAGTAGTATATAGAGGATGGTCCAAATTAAATGAATTTTAATTGTAATTAAACGAAGTTTTATTTTATTTTCATGATTGGATTTTTATTGAGTATTAAGGTGCGCACTCTACGATTAAATATGAAATAATATGTCGGATCTTTCATAAAATTTTCGATTACAATTTCGCACAATTACTTATTCGTTTCATCGATAACACGTCGGATTTTGTTTTTGGGTCGTCAATTATTATTGACTATCTGCAGTATTTATTTATTTATTAAAAAAAAAACGAAAAAAGTAGAAAAAAAGAAAATAAAATAAAAAAAGAAGAAAAAAGTAAAGAAAAAATGGATTTGGATTTGGTCTTGGATTTCAGGCAACCACACAAAAAGAAGTCGCATGATGTTAAATGATAAAATCTAGCTCACCTATCGAGGTCGGCATTTCCAGTTGGTGAAAAAAAACACCAAAAAAATAATGCGATATTTATATCCGGCGTTCAATTTGGGCCATCCTTTACATGTTTTTTCTATTTATCTTTTATTTTTTAATGTTTTTATTTATTTTAACTAGTAAATCTAGTAATATATGTTCTAAAGTTGCAACTTCATATTAAAAATGTGGTTTCATTCCGACATATACATTTTTAAAATATTAAATAAAACCATAATGAACCAATATCGATATTTAATCAATACTAAAAAGATTCAACACTAATTTTGTTATATGAAATAACAATTTATTTTTGTCTACGCCATAACCTGTCCTTTAATCTGTTGTGAAAATGACATCTTCTTAAAATTGGTTATTTATCTCTGAGCCGCAGATTTATTGAATCGAAATTAAACCTCAGTGGCTATGGAAATTCAGAAATTAATAAAAGAACGAATTAATAAAGTGAAATCCGCAATATAAAATATCTGGAACCTTTTTCGCACGAATTATCCGAAATGAATAAGTCTACTTATTTGAAAGTTGATTTAAGCAGAAAAAAAATCTGGCGTTTTTAAAATAAACACTGTTATGAAAAATAAGCTTTGTAATTTATTTAAGGAGAATTTACTAAAATCTAACGCACTTAAATGTTTTTTTTTCTTTACAGGTACTATACTGGAGATGAATTTATTGCTCTGCGCGTTGAGTATAATTATTTTATCGCTGAAAAATATATTTTAACATGAAATATGGTGTTCCAAGTGATTTATGCAAATATTTTTTCTTTTAAATTTACGCCAAAAGACTAAGGAATGATTGTTGAATATATTTAATGGTCGAGCTGGAGCGGTATAATTATATTACGTCATAAAGGATTGTTAAAAAGTGATAATTTAGGTACAAAAAATGTAAGTGGATATCAAAGATATAATTAATTATAACGTTTTGTATAGAATTTCTTTTGTTGTTACAATAAGTCTTAAAAATAGTTTTAAATATTTCCTTACTTGTATTCAGATGTGATTTATTTAAATGGTAACGCATTTATCAAGAAGAAAATATTTATTTGATTTGTAGCTTTGTACATATTATAAAACCACATAAGTTTACAAGTGTTTTAACTTATTTTAATTTTAGATAGCTTAAATTTTTAATTGTCATTTTTAAAGGAATATTTACGTTACCAAAAGTTTATTTAATTAAATATTATATTTTTAAATATCACAGTAATTGCTTATTTCTTCACAATTTGTTCCCAGAAGAAAATTCATATAATCGATGAAATTTAAAAATATCTAATTAATTAAAAAAATATTGTATTTTTGTATCAAACTGTGATCGAGTATTTGCAACAACAAAAAAATTATTTATTTTGTTTGAAAATGCATTTGTAACAATCCATTTTATAATAACAATATCAACATTGATTTTTTTGATATTATGAAATATATTTTAGGCATAAAAATACGCTATTTGTTATACAACTCACAATATTTAATAAGTATTTATATTATAATTGTATATATATTTTTATGCATGTAAATACATTGATTTAAAAATAAATAAGATGATTCAAATGCATTATTTTTATTTCATCTATATTTTATACCTTTTATTTTTGTCACTACAGAAGCTACCCGACTTTACCTTGTTGACGAATTTACACTACCCGGATCGGAATTTTTTTTTCAACAATACTTTTTGAATAAAACTGATAGTTTTATCAGCTTTGAAAGAGTGTATTGAGGCCAAAGCTTGTTGGACAAAAATGCATGAAAATCCAAAAAATATGCTCGTAATTAAAAATGAAATCATATACATGAAAGATATAAAGAGTAAATATATAAATATGTCTAGACTTACAGAAACCAAATTCGATGAGATGGATAATGTTGCTTTGCTTGTAGTTTCATTGAAAAAACAATGTATTTTTTTTTATAAAGGGCTCAAGTTCCGGTAGCATTTTAATTAAATTAGTGATTTTTTGAAAAACATATTTATTCCTTCAACCAACTGTATTTTTAAATAAATGTTTATTTCATTCGTTTTAATTATCAAGGATAAGCTTTCTGAACGACTAAAATATATTATTATATGTCATTTTTATATCAAAACAAATAAATATATATTTTAATTCTTATTAAAAAAGAATTTTGGCATAGCGCTATAACAATGAGCTCTGCATTTAGTATCAAAATACACATCACTACCAGATGGCGCTATGATATATTTAAAAAGCAAATAAATTATGAGGTAAAAAAAAAATATTTTTGTGAATTTATTTTTGTTGTTTGTCTTCTTTATGTAACAATGTTCGTCACTAACGCTACCAGATGTCGTTGTTTGCAAAAAAATACTACGATTTAAATTTAAATTTTAATTGCAATTACGTTAGATTTGAATGAAACAAATTAGGTAGAATACCTATAAGAAAATTTTAAGTTATGAAAAAAAAAAAACTTCTGACACATTTTATAACAAAACTTTGCATACGAAAATAGCTTTGAAGCTGCAATTTAAACATCAAAAGTCCGTCATTTTTTACGGGCCGTATCTAGTAGTGAAGAAATAAGCGTCTTAAGACTTAGTGAAATCGTATGATTTCGGTGAAAAGGCCAGTAGAGAGGATGGTAGTAAAGCAATCACCAAAGTCATTTAAGTTAGGTCAAAACTAAGGTGCAACGAGAATGTCTTCATTGATGTATCTGTCAAGGAATCCCAGGACTCGAGAAATGGTTTGTGATAGGGGTTAATGGAGAAAGATAGAAGTAAGCTTTGACTCACCAGGAGCCGAATTCATTTCAGTTTCAGTGCCGAAAAAGCCTTCTTGCATCAAACATGATTAATGGTAAGAATATGATAACAACAGAGTTTATGAATAAGATAGTAATAAATACCTACAATTTACAGTTTTTTATGCAGGCCTTTATCCTTACCTACCTCGCTAGGTACATAAATTACCTGTTCTGAGGTAAGTAGATACCTAAATAAACTCTAGTACAACTCTTATTTCCCATAAAACTAATATTTACCATGAGACAATAAATTAAAAACAGGGAACACCCATGAAGGATCCAGGGAAATAAGTGATTTTATGACTAAAGTGAAATTTTGATGCAGTTTTATTGTATTTTGTATGCCATGTCAAGCAGACAGAACATAAAACATGTCCAGACCCGAGTTATAACAGTTTTAAACAACAAGAACAAAAAGAAAGTGAATTAATTAAAAAGTAAATTATTGTATTTGCACGATTAACATAGGATTATATGTGGTATTTTTGTACTGGTTACATATCGGTGAAAAGGTATTATTTAAATGCCCATTCAATTTTTTTTCTCCATATTCTAAGCCTGAAATAAAGAGAAACAACATTTCATTGTCAGTCAAATTAATATTGCAACGAAATGACAAGTAGAATTATGTCACACTTTTATTATGTCACAACACTATCGAAGGATCGCAACGGCTATAGGCATCTAGATTTATCTACAATACTCGATATGGAAATGCTTGGAACAACTTAGAAGCAACGGGAACCTTTTCCTAAACACTAGAAAGGAATAGAAGGTTAAAAAAAACAGCGTTTGGGTATAAATAGCGGAGGATCGAGATACTACCCAAGTGTGCCCATTCGTGTATTTCGGAGCGATAAATCTTGTTAGTAGCAATATAAATAAATGCGATAAATACTTCGTGCAAGAATTGAATGTTCTATGAGCGATAAAAAAATAAAGTGTTCCCAGCGACAATGTAGTGTTCTCATATACGAGTAATATTTTGTGAAATTGTGTAATTTAAAAAAATCGTTAAGTTGAATTCGTGTTTAATGACATTGTACATTTAATAATGAATTAATCACTAATTTATAAATCGCTAATTAATTTACAGTGTTTGATCTGTCTCCCAAAGGCACAACCCTTACCAATATTTAAATTTACGCGAAAAGTTCAAAATGCGACTTAGTACTTCCTGTCAGTGGACCCTTCATACTAAATCCAATAAAAAACAACCAATAAAATCTCATTTAAAGAGAAATACAGAAGCACAAAGGGAAATTAAATAAAAAACCGAGACTATATTAATGGCGCAGTCGAATGGGCGGGTTCCAATATGAGAAAAATATAGGATGTAATAAACGAAGCTCTCCATATTTCTCCGAAAAATACAAGTGCCGCAGGAAGTATACTCGTAGAAGAAATGAAAGTAAAACATACAGTCGTAGGTTTTTACGATCGTCGGATGATAATGTTTGTACTGAATTGTCCCGCTGTGGGTCGGTTATAGTCGAAGCCGACGTTTCGGACACATTTCAGTGGCCATCAACGGCTCCGTTGGCTCCAACAAATACCATAGTATACGAGTAGTTACCCAACTTAATTTTTACTTAGGTACCTATAAAACTTACTTTAATAGAAATAGAAATGCGAACATGGAACACTCGTCACATCAATATTCTTACTATTTTCAAACTAAGCTAAACGCTTGTGCTATGAAAATAGGACTTGCTGGTCTGGAGTGAGGTTTGAACTCACAAACTTTGGATCACAAGGCTAGAATCTTAACCACAAGACCAACATGCTTCTCTTTTTTAATTATTTTTAGCTAATTATAATTATTATAATAGCTTCTCTTTTTAAATCATTTTAATATTTATTATAAATTTTAATTAATTAAGAACATTGTATTTAAACCGTTTGGAGTAACTTTACGTCTACCAGTTTCGATGCCACTGTATCTTCGTCGGGACGGACGCATAATAAAAATCCATTACTTATTTTAGTAAGCAAATTAATTTTTGGAAGGGGTCGTGGCAACATTTATGGTCAGGGTAATTGACAAGTAGACACCTAAATGGGAAATATATCAATAATTCAGTTCAAATTCAGTTCAATACAATACAAATAAAAAAAGGAATATAAATTCTGTTAAAAATTAAAAAGATACAGTGGTATCAAAATCGATAGACGTAAAGTTAAAGTTATTACAATAAAGTTATATACTATAAAGTATATACTATAAAAAAAGTATATACTATAAAGTTACTACAAAGTTCTTAATTCATTAAAATTAATAATTATGTCCAACCACAAAGTTAACGCTAAAAACATCAAAAATATATTTAAAAAAATAGTAATTGCTGACATTGGTGTCGCCCACTTTAGTGACCGCTTCGCGGTTAATGCTTCCGGAATTGAAGAAACATCAAAAAGTGACAGAGTTTATAAAAAAAGTTTTCATGGTTGTTCGAAATCTTCTAGATGTAGTTTATGAGCTATTCTGCCGAATTAATGGAATAAATCATACTTTAAAATTTACACAAAATAATACTATTGATGAATTTGGCGTTAATATTTTGAATTTACCTGATGATAGTTAAATGGATGGAAAACATAAATGTTGTTTATAGATCCACAGATCCACTAATTTTTTTAACTTAAATTATAATCACATTGATATATTGAACCAAAGGTATGAGTCCGAAGCGACGGGAAAGGTGACAAAGATGTTTTTCCCATCAGTCCTGGACGCTCAAAAGTTCAGAATCTTGGTGACCCCGACCTTTGAACTAACACAGATGCTAACAGGACATGGCCTATTTAAGAGTTACCTTCACCGTCTTAAAATAATTAATGACGACACATGCCCCTGCGACGGCACTGCCAAACAAGATGTTTACCACCTGTTGATGTTTTGTTCTATTTTCAGCACACAAAGACACAAGCTGGAGGCAGCGTGGAGACAGAAAATTGTCAACCAGAAAGACATCGCTACCATGATAAGTCATAAGGACTTATCAAGGTGGTATCTTTCTTAGAGAATGTAGTCAGGACATTAAAAGTAATAAATAACAAATGAAACCAAAGCCGAACGATATAAGAACGTATAGGAAGGTCCTCTCAGGTCTGACTCCTTCTGAGAGAGGTTTCCCGTGGTTCCCTCTCCACAAAGGCAAATGCGAAGGAGTTCCAAGTTCCACGGAAGAATCCCTCCCGTTCCAACAAAGCTGGTAGTAGCTAAAGCAGAGTACCTCAACTCCAGTGGCTTGCAGTGGGTATAAACTTAGGTTATGCTGTGACCGACTATATACCTATATTAGAAATATAAATACACGCATATACCTATAAGGGTGTATATATTTCAATATTTCCTAAATAAATAAATATTTTATATAGGTATAGCAAATACGATGAAAAATTTCAATATATTTCGAAGACGATTTATATATAATTAAATCGGGAACAATACTAATTTCAGATATATGTTTCTTTTCATAAAAGTAAATCAAAAATTTGATGATATCATTATATGACAGATGACAGATAATATTTGTCGTATTCGTATTTACATTTACCATAGAAAAGACATAAAATTTACACTGAAAGTTTTGGGTGGAATTTGTAAAAATAACATTTCTGCATGACGTGCGCCTATCATAGGACCTTTCGAAGAAGGACGCTACTACACAAAACTCGCAGCATTAAAAATACACAGTTCTTTTCTCGACTTGACTATATCTGTGGAACAAATTGGTTGGCGAAATAAATAAAGAATTGACATGAAGTTAAGCATAGAAAAGTCGGAAAAAAACTTTTAGCCGTATGACGAATTACGGCTAGAATCTTAAATCGAAAAAAAACAGATACGCCACGTTAAATGGAAACGTCAGAAATAAAACTTCTAGCCGTAGGACGAATTACGGCTAGAATTTTAAATCAACTTTTTCTTAAGATAAGGATTATTTAATTAATATTTGTTTCTCAGAATCTTTACTAATGCACAGCTTTTTTGCTTGTATGCGCTGCACGCCACTGCTCAACTCCTATTGAGGCACATTATAAGCCTTGTACATAGCAAGCAAGGCCAAAAATAATTGTAACTCACATCTAAAAAAAAAAAACTACACTGATATTTTTAACTCGACTATTCTGGACATAAAACGAAAATTAATTTCACAACCGCACCTAAACTAGTTCATTCAATTTATGATCCCATATACTCCCATTCTTTGTTCCTTTATCCTAATTCAACGTTCCACTCCACCCTTCCCGTACCTTCTCAATATATTCCGTAATCAAAAATTATCTCGCTTTGCTAATTTATTTACATTTAATTCGTATGAATTTATACTTATAAATAAAGGCAATTGATTTACTAGACATGATCTGTTCTGAAGCAATTACCTATACTTTTTTTTTAAATTTAAAAATATTGCATATAAGAAATAAAACACAAACACAAGAAAGATTATGTATTCGACATAAGGAATAAAAATAAATTTCTAAAAATCAAAAATTATACTATAATTTGACAGATCATTTTTATCGTTGCCACGAGTCTGCTTGCAAAGTTTCAGGTCGATTGGATCACGGGAAAAGGGTTGAAAATCGATCCAAAGTTTTTTCGTCAGACATACAGACAACCAGACGCCACGAGTTAAAATTAAAGAGTAATAAGATAATTTTACTTAATAAAAAAAATGGCCTTTTCTATAATAAAAAAAACAAATTATCTCCCCATCCCAAATAACATCACAACACACACATGTATAAACACATCAATTAAATCAGGCAGAGGTAACGAAGTTTGCCATTTTCATCCAATGATTACACAGAATAGTTTCTAAGTAACTCCTGGTACAACGGGTGCATAATTCGCCCGTTTTTTAAACAACAAAAAAATGGACGAACCTCTCGATTTTCATCAAATCGAGATTGAACAAAATACAATGAGACAGAATGGCGAATTACATAAAGGTTGCTTAATTCATATTTCGCGAGGGATCCTCAGCAAATGCTTTCCGGAATTTATATTCTAAAGGCGGTTAAAATTAGAATAGCGTGGACAAGACAGAAGGAAAAAATGAACCGTATACAAGAGCATAACAGAACATACAGAAGAAAGTCTTACCATCGATATCGAGATCAGGAAGGAACGCCCGATGGTCCAGATCTTGGTGCACAGTTCTCAACAGTTCCTTGGTCGAATAATTCACTTGCGCGTGGCGATACGTCACGATATATTTCACGCAATTGAAGGGGGTCGAAAAATTCTTGGGGATCGAATTTGCGTTTAGCGTTTTTCCGGCGGTTAGAATTCTCACAGTCGAAACAGTTTTTAACAAAGGCGATCCGCGTATCACGAGTTGACAGAGAATAGTGATTGACCTTTTTTGCTGTAACATTCTTATCAATCACTTTTGTAGGTAGAAATGCACTGAATTTTGCGTTATCTAGGCGTTTGCGTTAATATGATAGATTTCGGAATTTTTATTTCAACATTTAAGGACAGTAAGAAGGAGGATGAGGCAGACTTAACCCCAATGGGGTCCATAATCTACCAGCATCCGCCACCCTCCCTATGTCGTCCACAATTTAATTATTATTGAATTTGAAAAAGAGGTATCCATCTGTTTTGGATACACAAAGCTCAATAATTCCGTTGAAAAAATAGAACAATCAGACAGCTATATTCTTTCATATCTTATCAAGTTCTAAAGCGTCTGTAGCATGCATATATTTTGTGTCATTATACGTGTGACCAACTTAAGAAAGATTGGAATTGTTTACTTTTAGAAGCGATCCAATTTTAATTCATAGACGTAAGAAAAAATAACGAGACCAGCAAATCGTAAGACAGATAAATCTGCGTGTTAATATAGTAGAATACCGCACTTTTTAAACACCAACCACTGCTAAAATATATTACTAATGTGAGAGTTAGATCAAAAGGTAAGTAAAAACGCAAAAAAATGTAAAAGCGGCATAAAAGTTAATATATCATCACTAGAAAGAACTTTTATAATTTTACTAAATTAAAAAATTATTGTCCCTTACTATTTTTAAACTGTATTCTGGACTCCTGCAATGAGACTCAAATCCCCAACCTTTGTATTCTAGGTGAGTATCTTAAAATATTAAAACAACAAACCGAATGGATTCTCATTTATTGTAGAATTTACTTTTGTGATTGAATTTAGTCTCTTTTTGACTGTTTATTTAATGAATTTTCGAAATATTAGATAAATAATATAACGTAATTCTCATTGTTTGTTAAATTAGAATACACTACCAATATGATTGTAAGCGATTATCCCTCACCACACACAAGAATCTTAATTCTTTTTGGTGAGATACAACATATAATAATAATAAATTAATGTATTATCTATTAAATAATTTTTTAAAAAAACATGCAACAATGCATATTTAAATTAACAAATTAAAGACATTCATCGTCGTTCTCCTTTACAAAAACTTTTAAATTCAATCCAATAGCGTCGTCAAAAATACGACATTTAATTAAGGCCACGATAAATACGGCTTGGGACATCAGCTCGGGATTACTGAAATGAAAAAAAAAAATGAAAAATGTGAGCATTGATGTAAATATCGAAAACCGTTCGCAGGGCCATAATGAAAACCATCCATCATGGAAGGTGGCACAAGGTGCCAGCGATCATAGCGGTGGAGCACGATCCTGTCGATGCTCCATTTCTTTGAATTCTACTAGGAAGTCGAAACGAGAAACCCGCCTGAGTCGCCATGACCAGCCTTAACCTTTGAACGAACGCGCCGTCGTAAATTTTACGACAAATTAGATTTTTTGTTTAAAAAAAAAGTCACATCAATACGTTTACTATTTTCACACTAAACTTAACGGTTTTAGTATGAAAATAGTACTAAATTAATCTATTCCAGAGCAAGTCGCAAACCCGTGACTGATGAGCTAGTGTGTGGTAACCAGCAAAAGCCTGCATACCGGTCCTACTTAATCGTCTCCAGGTTGACATTTTTTTTCAACTAACATGCAAGTCATTCACTGTTCTCGCTGTTGAAAACTGTTTATATTTTCAAAAAACGTTACATAAAAAAATACATATTATAATGAAATACATATGTATATACGTAAAGGTATATCATTAAAATACGTATATACATACCTGACTGATGACGTGACTGTCGAAGTGAAGGAGTGAATGATGAAGTGAGTATCTACTATATATAGACTAGTGATGGCAAATCTATGACACGCGCGATAGTGGCCGAAGCCTAGTACGCATTTTTTTGTTTATTTTTTTTAAATAGAGATGTGAGCACGGAATACCTGTCGCATTAATATTATTACTATTCTCAAATCAAGCTAAAAGCTTGTGCTATGAAGATAGGACTAACTTACTGGTGTCCTGGAATGGGGCTCAAACCACCGACCACCAGATTACTAGGCGAGTGCCATGATTATGCGAATTTGTGCTCATTTTGTGCTCAATTTGTGTTCATGTCCTTGGCTTTATCTTTAACTCATTTTCTTACAATTACTTTGGTTTACTTTACTTTCTTTGGTTTTATTTGTATTTCCTCCCACAAGTATATGCATATCATGCATTTCTTGTATTATTTACTATTGTTGACAGTGAAGCGGTTTTTTGTGGACGCCTCCCCACGCCGTTTACACTCACAAATTTAACTAGCGTTGGAAAGATAACCACTTAAGCATAAAAATGCCGAATTGGATGGCGAAAGTGTAGCGCCGATATTGGAGCTATAGGTACAAAAATTTATTCTTAGTGACTCATAAATATTAATTAAACTAGAAAAGGACATTTTTCAACTATAAGAAAATAAAATTTTAAGAAAGATACATGGATCGGTTAGGCAAAATCGCCATGAAGATGCTGAAATATTCGAAATTTTCAATCAAATAAATATTATTGATGAAATAGGGACGACTGATATTGTAAAGAGATGTTGCTAGATGCGAAGAATCTTTTTTTTACTTACGACACTTTTTAACAGAACTAAAAATTAAAAATGTAAGGTAAAATAAAACTGGTGAAATTGGGTTTAGATTTAGATTCAGTGTTTACATTTGATATAAGGGCGCATGTTTTTTTGTTCAGATTTACAGCGGTTAAGACACGATTATTGTTACAACGCCAACCAATGAGAATAGACGCGATTGTCAGTTTTGTCAGATTCAGAACAGTTATTGCTATTTCAACATCTTTTTATTATTACTGATAAATTTGGCGTTTACAATGAAAATGATGATAGATTATTCTAGATATTAAATAATATTATCCTTGTTACAATGTATAAAATATGTTTGTTACCTATATTAAATCTCAACATTAGACCAAAAGAATATCGTCTTTGTCTAACTAGCAATAATTTTTCTGAATTGTCAAACCACATCATAGATAGTAATCATTATTTTTATTAATTTACTATTACACTTCCTCATTTTTTTGCGCGTAAGGGTACCTAATAAAATGAATAATTTTTAATGCTTGAAAATTAAAAGAAATATAAACTTGAGTATTAATTTTATTAATAATTTTACCTTCATTCATTCTTCTCCTCTTCTCTTAATATCCCGTTACACCAATAACATCGGCTCATTTTTTATTTGTATTTGAACATATACAATATAAAAATTCTATATTTAGTAAAAAAAAATATTTTATTAAAATCATGTAAAGATAACAAAGATAATATTATTTAAGATCTATAATATTCTGTCACCATCTTTGTGTAAATTAATTTAAATTTTGAATTTTCTAAGAGCTGTAAATAATTCAGAAAACCAGAGACGTGCACCAAAATTGATTAGTTACAAACGTTACTTAGTTGGTTTAGTTCCAGCAGTTTTTATTTAATCTACACTTGAACATTGTTCATCGCAGACATCTGCCTAATTCAAATTAATCTTCCCATTTGCTTCAATTGTCTCAACTCACTGGACCAAATTACTTTAACCCATAATATCCGCAGTGAACGAGAATTTTACGAGGAGGGAGATCCGTACCTCTTCCGGATAGTAATTAGTTTGATAAATTCTCGATGTAGTCTTTCGCGAAATTTACAATCTAAACAAACATTAAATAGTCGTTAAACGAACCATTTAAGCGAATAATCAAACCAACTTTATTGTTGTGCATTAACTTAGTAATTATTAATTTATATGCTGGTTGTTGAAATCCGTCCTCGGACGCAGTTTAAGCGTCGCTTTTTATGAAGTGGATCTTTTACCATACTAATTAAATCCCGCAACATCACAAGTGGCGTATAAACATAATCCCGAGCTAAAAATGCAAACCCGATATTGAATTTTGGTGTTACAGGGACCACGAATTACTCTCGGAATTATAAATTTATCATTTTCTCATAGTTTAGTCAAAAATGACGTACCTAGTTGTTAGTTTTAATATTCTAGCGATATTTAAATCAAAATACATACCTAATTCCCTTCTATAAAGATTTTTGTATTAATCTTTATTGTATAAAACAACAATGCTGAAAAAAAAATTTTTTGAAATTTTTATCAGTGTTTTTGAAATTTTTTTAACATACTGAAGATATTTTAAATTTATCTAAATATACCATTTTCTAAGTAAAAATGTCCGTCGTTAACCCTATCAGATGGCGCAAATAATAAGGTATTAAATAATAATTAATAAATAAAATAAAATTTTACTTTCACAACAAATACAATAATCGTGAAATCGTATTTTTGTTGCGTGTCAACAGTGTCAAACTGTTAGCGTTAGTTTCATTAGCGTCACTTCGGTCGCGAGTTAAGACTGTGATTAACAATGCCATCCAGCGTAGCGAATCACCTTGGTTAGTGACGCACAGAGTTACGTAGAGAATGGTGTATTCCGTGTAGTAATATTGTTATTTGTAATGGGTATCCAAGGTACCTGATTTTTTGTAAAATTTCAAAGCATTGGCGTACACCGCGAACTCCGCCAACAGAATATTAACTAGAAAGAAAAAAATGCAGGAGCGCATATTATGATACAAACACCATACTAGAAGATATCATGATAAACAGTTGCAAGGCCCCCGAGTGTTCGCCGTTCTAGTTTCTCAACACAGCGAAACTCTCCTGCCGCAAAATGGAGGTTCTACAGAAGTCTACTTACCGCATAGCTTAGTGACCCAGTTTCGTGCATTCGTCGATAGAGGTTTTAATTAAATTTATTTTACAACAGTTTGGTAATAATGTTTGATGGCACCGAGTGGCGTAACTTTGTTTTGCGCCCCTGGGACAGGCTTCGTTTTTACCATCCCCTTCAACAAATGCTCTGTGTTCATAAAAATAATGAAGATAACAATATCCATTGCCATTAATACCTTGTAAAAACAAATCAACAATTTTTTCTTCTTCTTCTTCTCTTTAATCGGCTTCATGGGACTCCGTGAAAGTCTATAATTGGTGTTACAATAGAGCTCCATATATCTCTTGGTATTTCTATTGTGGTCCATTTGGCGACAACTGCAAGCCGATAATAACTCGTAATACAAAAAGAAATGAAGAAATTTTTTCACACGCATTTAATTTAATAATATTTAATTTAATAATAATAATAATAATAATAATAATAATAATAATAATAATAATAATAATAATAATAATAATAATAATAATGTCTTTATTTCAGATAATATAAGAATAGATTCTAATCTTACCATATAGATATATACACATAAACAAAAATAGAAAATTCACTGAACATCATTGAAAAAAGTCACTGATGCATGATAAGTTTCCATCTTTTATGCATCGGAGAGTCAAACCATATAGCAGCTGCTTGAATAATGGAGTCTTGTACTAGCTATCTTCAATCTTTGGAGAGCAGCAAAGCCATGGACCCTGTGCTCTGCAAACATTTGAGATTCACTGCAATGCCAGGGTAGACCAAGCATTATCAAGCATTAGGAATTGTTCTATTCCACTCTCATAGAGTTATAGGACAGCAGTGTGTGTCTACACCACAGCTCACTAGTGTACATTTTCGTGCAATAAGTAACGAACAGGTATCTTTTCACTTCGTAACTGTATCAAGAGAACTTCCTAGCAAGCATGTTGGACCTTACTAATAGCTCTTCTCTGTCTTCTGATGTCCTTAATGTCACATAAGTTGTCAGATATAATGCGGCCAAGATATTTAATGTTGCCACAGGACTCCAGAGTTTGGTCCGAAAGAGACAGCGGTAAAATTAAAGAAATAACTAAATTTAACGCTTCGTGAAAATACCTGACAGAAAAAACTATAATTTCGTCCCTTTAATATTCAAATCCAATATTTTAGCACAATGGTGACGTTTATTTAATACTACAATAGCTGTGAACCGTAAAAAATGACGGTACTTTTACATCTCGGTTCCTAAGGAATAAACATTTATTTATTTACGTTAAAAAATATTTTTAAAAAACTTTAAAAAAATAAAACAAATATCCATAGAAATTTTACATTATAAAAAATAATTAAATAAATAAAAAGTTTATTATAAAGAAACTACGAACGTCACACGAAATTACGGACGGACGATGGATAGACAACGACATTATTATAATTGGGATTATTTATCAA
Source organism: Agrypnia vestita (assembly GCA_016648135.1). NCBI lineage: Eukaryota > Metazoa > Arthropoda > Insecta > Trichoptera > Phryganeidae > Agrypnia > Agrypnia vestita. Next base: position 155,145 of record JADDOH010002554.1, on the reverse strand, counting down.
TTTATGGAATCACGATAGTACCTACACTGGTACAACAGTACAAAGTGATATAATATAATGGACAGTTCATAAAATAATAACATATATACGACACAAAACAGAACGCAGCAATAATGCAGAAAATTAAATAGAACGTGAAATAATAAATTAAAAATTGATTTTTTGATTCGCTTGGTTAGGTAGATTTATTTTTTCTGCATTCACTCTTTGCCTAAAATGTTTATTCTAACACATTCCTCTTAAGCCACGTGGAGTGATCTCTAAACAGCATTCCTCCTATGACTTATTATTTTACGGAGTTAGAACGTTTGACACATATCATCTTCATCTTAACTCAGAAATTAATATTCGACTGTTTATTTCAGTAATTTTAATGCATACTTATTATAAAGTCAAATCTTTCTACATTTAAGTTTGATACATCTCCAAATCTTAAACTAGAAATTAAACGTGTAATATTCTTGCCTACAGAAAAAATCAAATCTATTTAAGAAAATATAAATATCGATTACTTTCTTCTTGAAGTGACTCGAATATTAAATAATGTGTAAATAATATTTTTACACATGAAATTATATACTAATTTATTTTAAAATTTGTACAGTTAATTTTAATTTGTAACGTGCGCACCGCATGTGGCGTTTTTGGAGCAATCATAATACAGATTTTATTATGCTTACTCATATACTAAAACATCTATTATTTCCAATTTAAAGTATATCCTTATAAGTGATTATTGTAATTTATTTTAATTGACAAATAGTATGTTATTAAAACTGCAAATTCGCAATAAAAATATGTTTTCATTTAAAATTAATAAATAATAAAAAAAACACATTTTCAGAAAAAGTAAGATTTTTATTGTATCTCAACACAAAATAGACGGGATATACTTATTTTAGAATCTATTAACATATTTTAGAGCATCGTGCATTTTGCTTAAATCTCCAGAACTTCTGTTTGTATAGAAGTTGTGCGCGGGGGAATAATGGAGGGGGGGTCGTGTTGCTATGCAGTTATATTAACTTGTTGCAGTCAGTTAAATCTCTTGATAATGGCCCCGTTGCACGAGACAAGAAACCACGACTTCATGGCTTCCCCCACTCTGTTATTTACTTGCAAAAGCTCCTAGCATATGCATACTTACATACTTCATGTACAAGGAATCCATCTCAGAAAGGTTCGTCTCTTTAAAATTTATAATTTTTTTGATCACCATCTAGCGGATAGCACTCCAATTATTTTAGAAATGATAGGAGGGCGCCATCTGATGCCTTTTAATATTTTTTTGGTGAATCAATAAAGGCTTCTGATGTGTTTTAAAAATTAACAGAACACTTTTACTTTTTACTGTAATAGCAATCATATAAATATACAACATGTAGCTTGGCAAGTTAAATATACAATAGAGAAGAGGCCTATGACATATCAGACTATATAGAATGCGCTAAATTTAAATTTTACCGCAAACAATAATTTTAACAGCTTCATAGGAGAATCATTTATGTTTTTTTTTTGTTTTTCTGCCTTGAGTTTGAGACTCATTTTGTGATCATCTGTGACCATAAGGAAGTTTCCCATTCATATTCGTTGAAGGATCAAACTTTGAAAAGATAGAGATTCAAGCTACATACATGCTTGTTATAGATCACCGTCTGATTTTGACTGTACTATAAATTTGATTTTTTTTAATCTACTGTATATTTTTGCACTGTTTTATTATTTTTATTTATTCTGTTTTCACATTTTATTTTAACCAAGGTTTTATTTTTTCTGTAAATTCATAACATATTTATAATATTTACTTTAAAAGGCTTTATGGCCATGTATGTTAACAAAAAATATATGAGTACTTACAAGCTAAACTGTAAACGCAATGTTTCCTTATTTTTTTTTTAATCATAAATATTATAAAATGTAATCAACAATATAAAAACACAGTCTTAAAAGACGTAATTAGAATTTAATTTTGTAAGTATTATGTTTTGGCATTTGACATTCATTATGATTTTTTAAGTGAGCGAAAAAATCACGAAAAATTAATACTTTATTTTTGTTCCCATGGTTTCGTGATCTTGATTAAGTCTATTTCGATGTAATATTTGAAGTTTGTAAAAAATTACAACTGTGTTTTTTTTAGAATTCAACATTTCTTTCTCTCTTTGCGTTAATACAACATGCTGTTCAATGGTAGAATGCCTTTATATTTAACAAATAATTATATGTTATCCTAACAAATAATTGTATGTTATTTTTTCATTAAAAATTCTATTAGACGATGGCATCTAGAAAATTATTACGAAGGAAATAAAATTTCAGTCTCCTCTCCAATTTACTTACAAATAAAGCGCTAACACAAATATAAACATTTGTTTACATTCGATTGTCTTCATTAAAACCGTCGTGTTGTAAATTTGAAACTATCAAGTTTGATTTAGTGAACAATTAGTGAAAATAACGAGGCAATACTCGAAGCGAATAACATCACAAATTAAACTGCAAGTTCACTAAAATCTTTGATCGACCATTACAAACGAAGGTTCCCCAGTCTAGCGAAGTTTGCCCAACCAATAATTAAACCAATAGTTAAACGATAAATAGTCGCCCTCCGAAATACCACTTCATTCCCTTAATTACCAGAGGATACAAATAAATTTGCAAAGACCCAGACACTGCACAATTATTAAGTCAATAGTCTTAATTATGCCGACTTAACTTTATTTTATTGCTGTTTGGGGACGAATCTTGGCCGAATCGTTACATTAATTAAGAAAATATTCGTCGGTGAAAAGTTATCAAGAATCAATTTGATTTTTCAAATTAGTTTTATGCTGTTTCTGGTAGTATTTTTAAATTATAAAATATATGAAGAATTGTGCAATTCCATACTTTTATGTAAATTAATTAAACCACTAAAAAACTTCATAGAAAATCACACACCTTTCTAGATTTTGTTGACCTGTGAATTGCAATTTCACCGGGAACCGAACTCGCAACTCCCGAATATGTGTATTTTTAGTATTTATTAAAAATTAAATCTAATTTACAATTATCTGCGATATTTTCTTTTAATTTAAAGTTTAATTGACATTGAGCCGTAAAGTATCAAAATAAACCTAACCACTATTTTTTTATATTCGAATAACTTTATACTCATTCTATATGAAGTATCGATCTGATGTTTAAAAAAAGCTTATTCAATTATTCATTTACTACTTTATTATACATTTATTCAATATATGGCACAGAAGTACCTTTCTCATAATAATATATACAAGAAATTCAAAGAGTAGAACAGCGAAAAATTTCAAAATTGTCATAGTATAGATAGCTGTTTAAAGTTATAACAGTAATTTAGAAAACGGAGGTGTGAAGTAGTTATATAAGATAAAATATAATTTTATAAAAGGAGATGTGAAATACATATAAGGTTAAGTAAATAGGTAAGGTATATTAATTTGTTTGTGATTTGATTGAATTATGAATTCAGGACGGCAGGGTGTAGAGCTTTTAGTAGCGAATCGTTATATTGTGCTAAATTAGAATTAAAAATATCAGAAATTTGCGCATAGGTGTTACCTAGCCTATGCAGTCTTGGTACAAAAGAGTTAAAATGTGAGTTGGTTCTAGTATTGTCACAATAAAATAGTGTAGGTATTCGTGTAGCTCTTTCACACGCATGAAACATAAACAAACACAAAATATCATGGGTGTCAAAAAGCGAGTAAATAAATTTGTAGAGTAAAATCAAATCAGATTAAACTCTCCTTCTGGATAGTGGCAATAAACCAATTTAAACTATAAAAAAGACATGAAATGATTTTCTAATATTTATCAAAAAAAGGAGCACATACATAGATTAGGTACTTTTTGATTTCCAATTAAGTACTAATTTGTCATTATTTAATTATTTTACATAGAGATGCGTACACGGAATACGTGTCATATTATTTTTACTATTTTTAAATTATGCTAAACGTTTGCACTATGAAAATAGGACTAACTTGCTGATCTCCGGGAATGGGGCTCTAACCACCGACCACTGGGTCACTCGGCGGGCTCAACCAATTGACTGATACATTACTTCACATTATAATGTACCACTTCTAGATAAAGTGGAAAACTGCTGATTCATTTTATTGCATTCAACGATCTTTTCGGCGAAGGAACATTTACCGAAAGGGCGTACTAAGGCTTGTTCGCTAAGAAGTTGGTGGAACCAACTTAGACGACAAGCCAAAAAGGGTCGATCTTCGGAATTTGATGACCAGGCCCTTCTGAAGTTTGTGGAAGAGGATGAAACACATTAGGATACTGGATATTGGACACTTCGCGGTGAAATCGATCGTTTTCCATGCAAATGGGAAGCAGTACTGGTGTTGATTACGACAATGACCCAAACGATAAGTCAACTTTATAATAACAAAATAAGAATGAAGTTTTGGAAGATCTAAGTTCCAGTGGTTGAATAGTAATACCCAGGACGCGAACGCAGTCGGCAATACAAGATTAATATTACGATGAAAAAAAAATTCGGCTAAATTGTGTATTGGAAATTGAGGACGGTATAAAAAAATAACAAACTACTGCGTCTTCCTCTTAAAAAATAATCTCCGACCAAAGCATTATTCCAATCTTTACATACGGTGGTGAAATCTAAGCTCTGATAAATTAATCAGATAAAGGGCCTATATCATAGAATTCAGAGTCTAGGTTACGCGCATTCATGTATTGTACAACTGAAAAAGAGAAAAAAGAGAGACAAATTAAAACCCTAAAACAAATTTAAAAATTATTTACTACGCAAAAAGTCACCGGATACGAGTTAAGGGGGAATACTTACTTATGAAGCGTGAAAAAAGGCAATTTTTGTGAACTTTTTTAAGGAAATCTATATAAATTATGGTATTAATATCATTTCTACATGAAAGTACATACTTTTAATATGTTTAATTTTTTTAATTATAAACATTCAACATTAGCGGAAAATTCTTGGGCTCTGTCGACTGTCGAAAAAAGGTCCTCCGCGGTAACCACTCCCATTTCATCTGTGATCATCAGAGTAAAAAAAAAAACAAAAACTTTTTCAAAATTAACACTATAATTTAGTTTTTTTTGTTTTGTTTGTGTTGATTTGGTGTTTTTAAAATTGAAAAATTGTAAAAAAAATAAAATTGTAAAAAAATAAAGAATAAATAAATAAAAAAAATATTTAAAAAAATTGGCGTAGGTGTTTTTAAAAAATTGATTTTTGACACTTGGCGTTTCAATTTAAAATTGAAAGTATTCACCTTTATTATGAAGATAAAAAAGTCAATTAAAATAAAAATCCTACGTCAAAGACGACAAAGACCAGATAATTATGTATTTCAAGTTGATTGGTTTAGCGGTTGCCGAAATATTTTGGTCAGCATTTTTTAAAACAAGATTTCGAGTAAAACGCGTTTGAAAATTGAATAAATCTCTAAATTCGTCAACTTACATAAAATCATCGATTCCAAGTCCATAATATAAGCCCTCCACCTTGCCTAGAATTCCCATATCATCGAGCACTCTTCACAACCATAATAGAAACAGGTCTAATGTTTTATTATTAAAGAGCCCGACTGGCAGCTAACCTGCTTGTGGGGCGGCACCGTGTATCGTGGCGCGTAATCAACAAAGGGATGCCACTATTATCAGCTATAACTTTGTTATTTTTTTAAATTTTTGATTAAAATTTTCACCAGACATTTTTAAGACTTTTAAGAAAATCCAAAAATTAAAAATCGAGTTTTCGAACTTTTTAGGTAGGTCTTAAATCTTTTTCACGCATTAGGCCATGGTTGCTTGAACATTTTCGATTCATAATTAAAGCAACAATATAGTTCTGCGAGGTTAATAATGTTTTCCAAATAACCCTGTATATTACGGTCGTTAGACATATTTAACTGTAACTGGTTGCGGATATTTCGCAGACGTCGCAGTAAAGTCTGCGGACGTAACTAGTACATATTGCACACTGGCGACCTCTATTGTAGAAAAAGTGAACATTCCGCAACAAAGTGCATATAATTTACGCCCTCGAAAATAGTACTAAGTCCGCCCTCTACCTCTGCGGGTAAAGGTCGTCCTCCCGATGACGCTGAATAAGAATTCAACGAAACGTCGAGAATCGTTTCTCGGAAAAACATACGGTTCGTATAAAATATCCGCAATTAGTTACAGTTGAACCTGTATATGAAATTATTCCGAAAGGCATTCAAAATTCAACTTTGATTTTTTTGTTAAACACGAAGGGTTCCAGGTTCGGACCGCGGTGGTAACCAAATATTCTTAGTATAATTTCTTCGTGAACGACTTTTTAATTGATTCATTAAATTATATTTAAACCTCGTTAAACTTGCAATTTCACACGACGCCCGCTGAAACCGATGATTAAATTACAACGGCGACAGATTTCATTATGTATTCATTAAACCTGCAAACCTGGGCCGAACCCCAAACGTCAAAAGTTTGAGCGAATCTTAATTTCCGAACTTTTTGCGGAGGAGATAAAAACGGACTCCGCTGCTTCTGATAATCAACGACCATTTCCAAATCCTTAATAAACTTGATAATTTCCTGATTAAATAACTTGTGATTTGCGTTAATTACTCCATTATCATTTTGTCTGGCCTCGCAGCGCGCGGCGCGGCCCCCATCGGAGAACTTGAAAATCTAATATCATTAAATCAGGGAAACTTTTTTGTTCCAGACGGCCGGGGGAGATAATAATTTTTAAAGAAGTATGGCGGCCGCGGTGAGTTGTGTTCTTGCTCGCGAAGTTAATTGATATAAATAGCGAAAAAATGTTAAGCAAAGGACATCTCTAACCTGAGACGTCTTAACGGGAATTTTAACATAATGCGGCGGAGAAATGTGTCTAGACACTGTGAATTTCATACCGATGAAATCGTTATACTATTTAAAACAAATTACGTAAATCCATAAAAATTAATCTGTCGGAAAAATCGGTGGCAGTCACCATCACCAACTCTCGAAACTCGAATTTGGTAGACAACTTTACCTATTATGCTAACTTAACGTGCATCAGCGGCCTGCTATCAGTACTATAAAATAAGCTGTATTTATTATATAAATTTTATAAATTATATAAATTTCTACAAAATACATAGAAATTCTACATACTCTAACATAATTATTGCCGTACTAGCTGTAACCCGTCAAAAATGACGGTACCTAAGGAATAAAATTGATTTATTTTATTAAAAAAATAATCGTAAAAAGATAATTTCGAAAGAAGAATATTTTCGTAATAAAAATCAATAAAAATATTACAATACGTGTTTTATTTTGATTTATTTCACCAAAATTCATGTTAAATCGAAATTGTATACACTCTAACATAATTATTGCCATATCAGCTGTAACCCGTCAATACTGACGGTACCTAAGGAATAAGAATTGATTTATTTTATTTAAAAAAAATCGTAAAAAGATAATTTCAAAAAATCAATAGAAATATTACAAATACATGTTTTATTTTGATTTATTTCACCGAAATTCATGTTAAGAACAGCTTATTTCAAATCAATCTTTGCGCGCTGCTACATGACCTAAACATGGTTTAAAAAATATGAGAAAACATAATTGGCATTCATTGTATATTATTTTTGTTAATTTCTGTTTTCTTTGTATCTGGATTGCAACAGTTCAGTATTTGCATCACCTCGGGCCAGGCGGGCTCAATTTCAATCCAATCTTACTTGAGCCTTTGACTGCAAGTTACGAGTACTTTGAGGAGATCTTCTTGATAGATTTCCTCTCAAAGCCGCCGTCTAAATCTTCTCATTTAGAGAATATTAGGCCATGTCACACTATCCGTAGTTGAGAAGTGAAAAGTTATTCGATACAGGTTGAAACCTTAAAGTTATTGACTATTCTCGGCAATTTTCTATGTACTTGTATATATTTATATTAAATTTTAACAAATGGGAACAGAATTATAACAAATATAATAAAAATAAAGAAAAAAATGGCCAATCCCCAATCCCAATGGCCAAAGACATCAAACACTATACATAAGTAATTACTATAACGCACAAGAATTAGACATATATGTTGGGGTAGTGCATTCAAAACTACATTGAAACCTTTAGAAGTTGCCCAGAAGTTGATAATAAAGATCATTCTTAAAAAACCTAATGATTATCCAACAATGGACCTCTTTAATAAAATGCAAGTCCCCACTTTACAAAATATCTACAAACAAAATTGCATAGTTCAACTACATAAAGGTATTCATAGTGATAACGATCTGACCCAAAGAGTGTCAAGTAGCAGAAATGTATCACTTGGTAAATTACATATTCCTGTGATACATACATACCACAACTGCTCAGCATCACTACACATTCAGAGGTGTGAAATGGTTCAACGAATTGCCTGTTGAAATGAGGACTCAAGAAAATTATGAATCATTTAAAAAAACGTAAAAAAATACCTTCAGAAATGATTAAATTTTTGTTTTTATTTTATATGTACCTTTACTTACTTATTATTAATAATTACTATTACTTTTTATTACTTTTTATTACATACATATTACTTTAATTATTACTCACTTACTATTATATATATGTACCTATTCTTACTTATTATTACTTGATTGTCTATATATATATATAAATATTACCTGATGAATATGTACATTTTATCACAAAATTCTTTGTAAATGTATAATGTAATGATACTCCTCTACTACACACGAGTTTATGACACTCATGTAGTAGAGAAACATACATTCATAAGTAACTGTCAGTACATTGTAAATAAAAATGTATTTATAAAAAAAATAATTTAGTTTAAAAAAAATGTTGGATTTTTTTATGCAAAAAACATATGTGCAAAGTGTAAACCAAGTTCTTAATCAATTAAAATTAGAAATTCCATTTTAGAATTCAACAATATTGCTTTCGAATCCCGAAGCAGGGGTCTCTGACAACTTTGAAATTTATTTCATAATAATATGATATTGTATTCTTAATTCTTATGTTTGTTCTCTCTGTATATTTAAAATAAAATCCAAATAACCCTGTATATCTTATTTATTGAATAAATTGAAATTAATTGAATTGAATTAAAGTAAACATTACCCTTCTCTATTAATTTGTCCTCGATATATCACTTATCATATTATCTCTCGCTCTTGTGAAGCGTGAGTGTATGTTGCTATTCTGATACAAGGTAATAATAATTTAAAATAATTTATACACTATTTTATAAAGCATCTTTACTTTTTCGATATCTAACTTTAGCATAGTGATAATTTTTCGTAATTTAATTGAATTTTTATTCCTTCAACAAAAAATCGTCCATGGTACGCGCCTCGATTACTCAGTATTGTACACCATAAATTGTATTTAATTGCTTAACTTTCCGCGCACGAAAGTACTAAATAAACGTCTAGCCCCTAGGGACAAAAGAGAGAAAGCTACACATGAATCAAATTTTCGTATGTTATATTTACCAAATAAACATTCATATGTTTACATACGATTCAATAACTATATTATTTGTGATTAAAAAATAACGTTAAAAATAATTTCATTTCATTTCATTTATGTTTTTTTGATGTGTAACATCTTTCGTCTCGCTTTCCTGCAATCTGTGGCAGTGATTTCGTGAAAATGGACGGAAATGCGTAACAGGAAATAAGACGCACGCGATGGAAAAAAATCATCGTTTATAAACAAATCATTGTCCAGCAAGTGCCACCGCAGAGAAGACGCACATTTCCAACAGCCAACGATTCTGATTTTGTATAAATGTTACGTGGCTGGTGTCAAGCATGTGGATGTTGTAACTTTGATATATTTTGGCTAATACCTTCCATCCACTATCTACTATCCAACAAATACTTTTTTTTTTACATTAATGTAAACAATAACTACCCTTCATTATTAACGTTCTCAAATTTTATGTAGTTTATGTGATTATTTTTAAATATTTATTCAAATTACCACCACCATACTACCACCATCTATGAAAATAAACAAAAACATAATTTAATTGACCAAACACATTTCTAAACAGATTGCGTATGTTGATATATACGGTATCTACCTAGTGCAGCAAAATTCAATAATAAATAAATGCACATACATTTTCTTTACTTGTGTTTACTAATTGATAAATACATAGGTATTGACTTTTTTAAATTTTGATGTTAATTTCTGTTGTTGCTAAATTTATATTTTTAATTGTAAAATGTCAAATGTTACACATCATATGCAACTACTGTTAGGCTCGCTCGTTTTTTTCTCCAAATATAATAATCGAAAGTTCAACAACTTCCCGACTAGCTGGAACTCTGAAACTTTCATAAATGATAATAAATAATTTCATAAATGAATAATCATGACAACGCAATATGCCTGCAGAATCGACTGTCTTACAAGCAAATAGGAAGCAGTAATTAATGTTAAGTACGCCAAAGAATGATAATGGTACATGATATTTGGATTTGTTTTCGATTTTGGTTGTGCTACTGTGGTGTATTTAGGCCACCTTACCGAGAGTACAAAAAGGCGCGACTATAAAAGAGAAAAGCACAAGCTCTCTCTCTCTTACATTAGTCAGCGGGCAGTTAGTACTAGGACAGGTTTAGGGCGACTATCGCAATCTACAGGTCTTTTATTTGTTGTTAGTATCCCGAGATTGGGGATACATTACAGTTACAATATTATTTATGACCGGTGGATGATTATGCATTTACTAAATGTTTATTAGCTCTCGACTTAGTGAGAGAAATATATTTCAAAAAAATTTGAGTAGGCATGTTCAAATTTTTCAAGAACACAATAACGGATTTTACCCCGAGGGGGACATCATTAAGCAAGACATATTATAGATGTTTCATAGAGATGATGCTATTTTTTATATGGAAAAGTAGATAAAGAAGACTTTTTTTGGGTGTTCATAGGGCTAACAATCTATAATATACCTTGATTAATGATGTTCCACTAGGGATAAAATCCAGTATTATATTCTTGAAACATTTAAATATTCTGAATATATGAAAACTGGTCTAAAAAGAAATTAATAATTAAAATAATTTACAGGCGTTAAAACAATTTTCTGGTGTAAGGTTAAAAATTCTGAAGATTGTCATGTACATAAATAAATAATTTTGCATAAAAACTCCACTCAAAATATAGATATCTCATTATCAGTAGCGACATCTATATTCAATTATGGGAATGAAAATGTTTTCAACTGCAGGTGGCGTTAGAAAAAATACAACTCACATGCGAAACGAGGTGTGCAAGTTAAACATACCTATATCTAAAAAATCTATCATGGGAGGAATTAGTGAATATTACATTGTTTAAAGTGATCACTTTCGCCAGCCGAGTGATAGGTAAACCCTATAAATACCAAAAAAAAAAAAAAGACTTCCGTACGTACTTTCTCATATAAAAAAATATCTTCGTCTCTGTCTTGAAATATATCTCCTTTACGTTAATCATTTCATTGTCAGGCCTAAGCATAGTATAATAACCAATAGCGACAACAATACTCTATTATTGTATCATCTACAAGACAATAAGTACTCTCTATAGATGACATTATAACAGATCAAGTAGTTAGTTAGGGAGTAATCTGAGTACCAACGCCGTAGTGAATTCTAATTCTCTGTTTGACTGTAAGTCAAGGTGGGTCCCGGGAAAAGTAAAATTACCGCCAGCACACTACAAAGTACTTACCCGGGATGTATTCATCCTGAAAATGGCAACATTGTTTAAAGTACTTACAGCTCTAAGCATTCTACACCGGTGGGTCGCAGAATATTTATTGTAGATAGCCATATTTTGAAATAGTACCTACTCCTGTTATTTTGTTTTTATTTATTTTATTTCAATAAGATGCTTTGTACAAATCAAGAGAAATTATTATCAAGGAAAAACAAAGGCAAATTTTCCATTAATAGTAATAGTATTCTCGAATTTCCTCGAATCATCTTACAGAGTCCAATCATAATTTCAATATAGGAACAGGGAAATATAAAATACTAATTAAATATTCGTAAAGCTATAAAACAATTTTCCTTTAATTAATTATCAAATAAACTTTTCTTACGGTCGTCCGTTTAATTCAGCATTATTGGGTAAAACACAATACATGTCGACAACCCCTTTCAGTCTACCCAACACTCAGATTCTTGATCACTTTTGGTTGGCACCTTAGTGCATTTTAGCCTTTGGTCAAATTAACACGCATGATGAATATTTTGTAAAGGTGTTAGTGTGTGAATTGTACTATACTTGTGGTGTGTAGTATTATTTACATGCTGGTGATTGTCCTGACGAAGAGACTGATACATCTCGAAACCGGTAGATTAAAAATCTTACTAAGTAAACATAACTAACATTTCGTTTAAATGCCTGACCATTATTAAGTTATTGCTTTAAAAATTAAAAATATTACGAATAAAAAATTCTAAACTTTTAATTGTGATAGTTGTAAAAAATATATATGCCATGCCATTGTATAAAAACATTTCCACACACGTTTCTCATATTCATAGCTACGTTTCTGTGAAACTTCTATAATTTATCTTAATTTAAAAAAAATAATAGTTTGGCGATCTTGGTCTCTGCCTACCCCTGCGGATGAAAGGCATGATGGATTGTAAGTTAATTTTTAAAATAATGAATAAGATTGATTTAAAGAGATGACATCTATCGTAAGGTCGACGAAACCCGAGTGCGTGACTCGCAAATCGTACAGGTTTCAGGCGTTCGCAAACAGATGGTGCAAATCCAGCTTCACGGTAAGCGTATATTGTGCGCTCGAGGCAATATCAACCATGCACAATACACTTTCGCTTTAAAACTATTTTCAGTAGACGTGTGATAAATGCGCGCCTGCATGGCTGGCAGAGCACGATCGGTCACGTTAATTGCCGGGGGATCTTTCTCTCGAAATATCCAGCATCCGAAACGCTACCCCACCCAGATCCAGTATTTCACTTAAATCACCACAATCCCTTCTCCGCACCGATATTTCCAATTTCCTCTCGATTCTACGTATGCTCACGGGTTTATTCTTCATTACTGCTTTTAGCGAAAACCGAGGTCAACTGATATTATTACAATAAACAGCTCATCTATTGACAATCGAGGTTCGATACAAATATGCAGATTTTTCGTTTTTCATAAAAATTATTTATTCAATCATATATTTTTATTTTATTACTAAGTAGTTACTTTTAGTCTCTATCAAAAGTTAAACATTTGTATCAGCGCTTTTCCCAATGTTTAAAACCCAATCTTTGATATCTATTTATTTTTTTATATATATTTAATAGATAAAACATATAATTTATTTTATAACAATGCTAACTAGCAAATATTAAAAATCAAAAGATTTTTTTGTATGGAGAGGGATAATCACCAATCATATCGGCAGTGTAATCTAATTTAACAAACAATGATAAGTAGGCAATATACTATTTTTCTAATACATCGAAAATTTTTGAATAAGCAGTCAAAAAGAGACTAAATTCAATCATAAAAGTGATTTCTACAATAAATGAGAATCCTTTCGGGTTCACCGAGAGGATATGCACACAAGACATAACCGCAAAACATCCACCATCATACAAAGTAAATTGAACAAATCAAGTAATTGTATAGGTATCTCCATAGATTCGATGGAAGTACCCGACAATTTCTCCCACGGACAACTCGTACCAGAACCACAAGAAAACAGGATTGACCACACAGCCCCAAACGGGTAAAAAGCCACTCAACGAATACGCCTCAAATCAGATCAGATCAAATGAATCTCTAAGTAATCCACCAATAGTGAATTTGGAGTCCCACAATTGTATTGATTTATTGTATGTATTTATAAAAACGACAGCATATAGTATATGAAATGAATGTAGATGTAATATTTTTTATACCATAAAAATAATATTTCATGCACAGTAGGAAAATAAAAAACTCGTCCGATATTTCAAATAAATCCCCCAATAAAATGAATCACGTAATCGTAATTTGTGATTGCGAATGCTGTAGATACGATGAAGTCAGACGCGCTATGAGTAAAATGGAAGAAAATTGGGCCAACAAACCACTAAATCAGTAAAAAGTGTTGCAGCGGAATCAAAGAAGATTACACCAAGAGCAAAACAGATGAAGTTGGATGCAAATTGTAGAGACAATGAAATTAATCGTTATAAAAATATAATAGAAGAAAATTTGAGCAACAAACCATCCAAATATTCTCAACCACAAATTGCCAAGAGAAAAGATATGCTGGAACGTCGCAAAACAGATGAAAATGGAAAAGTCAAAAATGGAACAAATGAAAACATGGTCAGTACTAATATTCCATTTAATTTAATATGTACTAGTTCTAAATGTGAAAGAGCAGTATGTGAAAGTGGCAACTTATAAGAGAAAAATATGAATTGTGAAGCAGCCATACCAGCATCAAAGATGTCTGAAAATGTTTTAAGTGCTATACCTACTCTCATTTATGGAACACTTCTCATCATAAATGGAACACTTCTGGGCTGGATTGCGTTTGAGGGTGGTTTCTATAAAACCCAGGCCGACGCTTCGGCAGGGTATAATTTGCTATTGTCTAGGTTTGATCTCAAATGTTATGGCAGAACCGTACTTATCAGTAGGTGAAATTAATCTCCTATCAAAGAGGATTCTATCTTACCTCTTTGGTGGGAGATTAATTTCCTGCCGTAACTAATCTTAAGGTACGAACGCCAATAAAAATACAGGTGGTTGCGGTTATCTCCAGTATATATCAGATCAGATCAGATCTCTATGTCGACCGACCCTAAACTAATCCCAGTGCTAACTGCATGCTAGTTAATAGAAGAAAGAGAGCGAGGGCTTGCTCTCACCTTTTTCGTTGCCGTGCCCCTTCATACTGCCTGAATATACCACACAATACATATCTAAAGTTCACAAAATTGAAAAAATTTTCATATTTTTTTTATGAAACCTCGTATTATCAGCTAAACTACGGCTTAAATAAACGCACAATTATTTTTTTAGCACGTAATTAAAAAATAAACTTAGTAGAGTCATATTATTTAAATGGCGCCATAGTAAAAAAAAAACTTTTTCCTCATTCTCCCGCGGGTTGTTTCTTGTCGTACCCGTCGTTTATGGCACATTCCAGTGGTCATCATCGGGCTTAAGTGGATTCTTTAAACCTTCATTAGTAATTGATTTGCGAATAATAATGTAAAAATACATTTTTACTACAGAGTATACGCATTAAAATGCGACAAAAAATGTATGAAATTTCTTTTGAGTTACGGAATGGAAATTGGACCACTGAATTATTCATGAAAAATCATAAATAATTACATCATAAAGGTAAAAATGATGAAAAGATTTTTTTAAGCCTTAATATGAAATTTTTATAACTTGTTATTGTCTTGGCATAATGTAATGTATATTTTAATTTTTGAAAAAACTTGAAAATAAAGCTTTATTTTATATGTAATTTCCTTAAATATACTTACTTAAATATGAGTATAATATATTATATCAATTTATTTTTATTTATACTACACTATTAACACTGTGATTAATTATTATTATTATTATTATTTTATATGTAATATCCTAAAATAAATTTAAGTATGTGTATAAAATATGTCAATTTATTTAAGTCAATATTATAGAATGAACACTATAATTAAATTTGTTAATGTTTAATTTTTTTCGGCATTGATTATTAATTGGTATTATTTTTTAATTTTTTATTGACACTAAGATTTATTAATATAATAACTGTTTTGTATTAATAATATTCTTGCATACACACTGTACCTATTGTAAGAGCACTGTCTGCTATAATATAGTAAAATACTAGTGAAGCAGGCAGGGCATCGAACGTAGTGTTTATCTTGCTGCCGAGACCCTCAGCAATTATGATACATGGTCACATATTTTTGTAAATACTTTAAAGCTTTGCCATCTTTAAATGTAAAAATAAACTTATTATAATTATTAATAATAACAATATAACTGTTTTGACAAACGACATAGAAGCGATCATAAAAGATAGTGAATTGAAAAACCCCGCGACACCATAAGAAAGTAAAAGACAAGAGTAAAGCGAAATGGAAAAGTACCTACCTACTATTATTTATGGTATATTATAGTGACAACAAGTGTACTCCGATTAAATTCTTGTTCAGTAATTTAATGAAATTAATAAATCAATCATTAATTTCAAAAAAATTATTCACCTCCCACAGCCACGATCCCGTGACAAAATAATATATAGCAATAATTTTTCTGAATTTTTAAACCACATAATGGATAATGATCATTCTTTTCATTAATGTAGGTACTATTTAACTTCTCCGTTCCGTCGCGCGTAAAGGTAATAAAAATAATAATTTTGAAAGTTTATAAATTATAAAAAAATTTAACTCTGGTACTAATTCGTTTAGCAATAATACTTTCATTAAATTTTCTCCTGTTGTCTTAATATTTTCGTTACAACCACCAGTAACTTCAGCTCATTTTGTCAGTACTTAACCTATTAATCATTTGTATTTGAACCTAATTAATGTAAAATTACCATATGTCAATACTTTACCCGTCCATAAGAGATTCTGGTAGTCCCGAAACTTTAGTTGTAAAAAATAAAAATATATGTAGGAAACAAAGTCTATGTTTTTTTTCTAATTTAATGATCTCTGCAATGTTGACGACAAATACATAAATAATAATATTAAAATATGTTATTATTGATACCTTGATTAGGCCAAGAGCCACTAGGGCCCGGTTGTTTCAAGTTCGATCAAAGTAAGCGGTCGATAAAAGCATAGATTTTTACGAAAACGGATCGTCTGATTGGTGGAGAACGTAAAAATCTATGCTTTAAGAGAACGCTTACTTTGATCCAACTTGAAACAACCGGGCCTAGGGGTTGTAGAGTCAAAAGTGAAATTATCGATAGGAACCGAGCCCCATGTTTATGTCTGGCCGTTTGAAGTGAAGTATAAACAAGGATATTAACTAGCGATAGACTATTTCATTCGCATACAAAGCATTTCATTACGAAACTGTTGAGTATTTATTGACGAGTCAGGCATGATCACCTCGCGTTTGCTCGCAGACAATAATGTATAAGTTTAATTAAAACTTAGCAAATAAATCACCTCCACAGCAGCGACACAGTCCTTGGAATACTAAGGTGTCATCTGACATTTACGTCAAACTGAGATATTAAACTTAAAATCTTCAGTTGATTTCAATTATTAGAAAAAATAAATTTAAAAAAATTTAAAACAGCCGTCGCTAAATTAATACATATTAAAAAAAAAATAAGTATAATCATACACGGTTACAAAGCACAAAAATATAATTAATAACATTTAAAATAATAGAATAAACAATTAAATAAGTTCAACATATACCACTTACCTATGTGCGTAATTTTATTAACAATTAACCTGTCGGCGCGGTCTCCCGCTTACGTCAAAATAAATATCAAAAATCAAAAAGCCATCGACAGGGATTCCCGAAATTTTATGATACTCTATGTTTATAATTAAGCTGTTCAGCGGATTCATAACATCAAGAGGCTTATAATTTAAGAACGAAATATTATTTAGTTGAAGAGAAAAAAATATTTCTTCATTTTATAAAGTAGGTAGTAGCTATGCCCGCGCAGCTTCGCGATAAGAAATTTGTGTATTAACCTTATATAGATTTATGTTGTTGCGGATTTTTTTATAAAACTTTTTGAGTTCTACCACTTCTCTATAGAAAGTATTTAAATATCTGTTACCTTTAAAACAGCGTTAAACGCATCTCTCGACCATTTTTTCGTCGACTTTAGTTGT
This sequence comes from Agrypnia vestita, assembly GCA_016648135.1. Classification (NCBI taxonomy): domain Eukaryota; kingdom Metazoa; phylum Arthropoda; class Insecta; order Trichoptera; family Phryganeidae; genus Agrypnia; species Agrypnia vestita. The sequence goes on along the minus strand of JADDOH010002554.1, from coordinate 137,258 downwards.
AAAATAGATCACTACGAACAGCCCTTTTGTTTTAATGGAATAATATGCAACCTTTAATCACCCTGAAAGCTTATTCTAAATATTGGTGAAAGAATTTTTGAAATCAGATGAGTAGTTTTGGAGATTACCTCCTATATCTAAGCTTACAAACTTTACCTCTTTATGTATTATTATATATAGAAATAAATTGGTCTACTTACCATACATACTTATTGTGTCCGATATATACAAAATAAACATTTTACTCCCGAAAAAATAATTAAAATAATTTTAAAAAGTAACAAGGTAATTGGTTTGAATGGCTCGACTTATTTCGGATTGTTTATTTCTTTCAAGTTTTAATTTTTTGCACCGTCCCTTAGAGAAATATATTTATGTTGAAAAGATTTAATTAATAATGGATACAAGAGTTCAAATCTAGTAAGAAACCGAATAATAAAGAGTAGTGTAACTAAAAATATTACTAATGTCCTTATAAAATAAAAAAAATTTCCAGATATTTTATAAGCAGCTTTGAATTTTGATACTTTTACGCAGTTTGAAATAGAAAATTATTCTTATAATTTTGATCATAAAGTTAAATGAGACTAGAATGTTACATATCACCTTCGTGTTCTAAGGGCACGATTTAATAACCATTTCAAACAACGGAGTTCCTGCGTAAGTATAGTATTAGACAATATACAAGTATCAATAATGAAAGTGAAATGACAAAATCAATCATTCCATTATATGACCTATCATTTTGTCTACACCAGCTCACATTATTGTAAAGTTTGGGTGATGCTGTATTTCAATATATCTGCGTTATAAATAATTAGGAGATCTTCAAAAACGAAATAAGTGAAGAATTGACGCATACGGGTTATGCGTAAAATGCGCTAGAAAAAAAAAATTAATATAATGACATTTATTTTTGACATGTTAGATAACAATAAAATTTAAAATCAAATTATTACGAATATTTATTTGAATAAAACAATTTAATAGTAAATTAATTAACAACTACTTATTAATAATAATGAAAATGAATATCTCTTAATTTTTATATATATTTTTTTTTGTTTTGTGGTATTACTTTGTACTTACTTTCTACTTTACGTAATTATTTTTATTAGTTTTCATTTCTTGGGCATTCACTATGTAACAATTTCTAGACATTTTGTTTAAAAAGTTCATTAATCTAATGTACATTTGATATTTATTTCAATACAAAATCGGTACTGATTTTCGACACGTCTGTGTTACTTACATGCAGTGTTAAATTTTAAAATTAGATAAGGTAAAATTAAATTTTAATGTTAGATTTTAAAATTTACTTAATTTTTTTGTTTACATTGAGTAATATTTTTTTTTTTTACATGCTTGTCCTATATTCTTCCTAGTAATTGTATATTGCGCTTGACATGTATAACTTTACTTTATTTTTTGGAGAAGCTCTGAAGGGTGTTAATAAATAACAAAAAAAAAACAATATCCAATTTTAAAAATAAAGAGGTAGGGAGTTACCAGCTGCGAAATCTATGTATACTATTTCATGAAAAAGACCACAGATGTCTCTAATATAGTTCCTTCAAATATATGGAAGGTTTCAATTTGGAATGTATATACAACTTTCAACCATTTGATAATCTGCGGATGTTTTAGGCCTCGGGTACGATACGAGCGGCGAGCGGCAGAGCGTCAAAGCGACAATGCGTCAAAGTAAGGAGGGGCGCCGGCCATAATAAGGCTTACTACTCTAGAGCATTGACGCTCCGATGCTCTGCCACCCGAGGCCTTACGATGAAATTAATAAATGTTGCATTGTGCAGATTGATCACATAAGCCAGCTCATACAGGTTATAGGACCTCTGGACCATCATAAAAAAGACTTCATTACACGTTTCTTACATAAATAGGTTCGTCTCTTCGAGACTTTTATAATTTATCTTAATTCACATTAAACATTGCTAGTATCTTAATACTTCGAGTAGGAACACGGAACGAAAGAAAATCAATGAAATGGAGGACTTTCAGTTTGTCGTTTAGCATTTTCTATAAACCTAATGATCTTAAGTACCGCGAGCGATCCTTGTTTATAATTTGCGAGGACATTACCACGACCGAAAAAATAAGACTCCCAGGGACAAAGCCCCATCTCTGAATGCGGAAACAAAGCAAGTGGGAGAATATGGCGCGGCCCCGTACAGACGATGAATTTAGTTTGTCAGGGAGCTCTTGAGCCAAAACAAATGCTCGCCGGGGACCGGGGACACGGCTTTTGTTTCCCTTATTTACGAGCTTTGGGAGTTTGCCGATAGGAGGAAGTTGGCAATAGCATGACAAAACAAGACAACGCAAGGACGAGGCGGAATGGCTTCCTTCATTTTTTACTTGGGCACTTTATTTATTAAAATTTCACATATGTTAATTTAAGGTTTCCGCTTACATTGATGTTTTTTACAAACGAGATTGCCTTTTTTCTGGAATGTTAGGTTAGGTTAGGCGAGGGGTTTTCCTTAAGAGGTAACACCACCTTGATGTTTTCAAAAACCTTTTTTTTATAGCTTGAAGTTCTAAAAATAATTTAAGTCGTAACTCATTAAAATAATCCAATAATTGGTCGAGTGGTATAAGGTAGGTGAATTTTTGAAGTTTTTCTTGAAAATCCTATTTTTAGAGACGATTTTTTAGAGACGATACCTCAAATACTATTGAACCAATTTTGTTCAAATTTGGCACACATACTAATAAAATTATCTACGATATGGCGTAAAACTTTTTTGAAATAATGTGCCATTTCCTTATTATCAATTCTCGATTTTTTTGGAAATTTTTTAAAATTATTTTCAAATAGATGTCATTTGCACGAAAAATCTTTTTTCGATACGCTACATCATAAAAATTATATCGTTTAACGTGAAAATAATTCACTTTTTAATTTCAATCGAACCCTGGTGACATGGTGATCTTCAAAACTGCGCGCGCCATGGAGAAGTATCTTTTCAAGACAGCAAATCACTCCGCCATTTTGAAAATTTAAAAATAATTTATTAATGAAAAATATCAACCAATGTACGTTAACCGTAAACAGTGAAGTAAAAAAAAATTGTAATAAAAAATTATTATGCCGCAAGGTGTGTTGCCCCTTAACGATTACAATAAACCTGAACCTGCGCGATTTTAGTTAGTTGAATGCATCTTGAAATTTCTACCCACCTGATCTCTCCAGTATTCCTAATCAGCGTGCCCAAATATATTGCTTCTTAAACCACCTAGCTTTCTGCTTGCATCAGCGCGGTCCATGGTCCACCAAAAGTGGTTTCCAATTGAAGCTCTGCTCTCGCCACTAGAGTGATTGTAAATCCTTTTTGTCATTCTTACCGTCTTCTAACATATTCTGAGTAAACTTTGATCAGCTGTGGCAATAGTACCCACCCTTTTCCGCTCCCTTATAAATATATGCCCTATTTGAAGTAATATTATCAATTTCAACTGAGGAAATGTTATCAATATAGCTTTTTATGAGTCCGATCAAGTGTGGCAACTTTTTTATTTCTGCGAGAACCACCGATAATTTCGTCCATTTAACATTGTCAAAGGTCCTTGTGTATTCGATGATAAAATAAATTGAAATTATGCAAAACATTTAACGGATTTAAACAAACCAAATATCAAAATACAAGAATAAAAAGAAGTCAGACAGGACAGAATGCTACATACTTCCTTCTCAACACACCACTTCTTCCTCATCTCAAGTATATTGTTGTTAAAATTTCAGGTTCTATTAAAGATTACTGCTGAAATCCCAAACTCGGGATATAGAGATCAAACAAAAGGCAGAAAAGTTACTAGTTTTTTTCAATATATTCACAAATAAATATGTGTCGACCGACCATACAAAACCCTGTGCTAGCAGCATGTCAGTTGAAATAAGAGAGAACGAGAGAGCTTGCGCCTTCTCTTTTTATAGCAGCGCCACCTTATACCTCCGTTATGATGGCCTTTCTGAATACGACACTCTTAACCAATATTCTTATATCTTTACAGTCTATTCCAGATCATCTATTTCAAATATTAGCAGTCTTTATATCGTAGTCGATAATGCGCGAAAAATGAAACAAATAAAAATTTGCTCATTAATGCCGGGTTTGGCTCTGGGCCAGCCGTAGACGAAATCGACAATCGAATCATTCAGAAATATAATTGGCTTTCATCTCGTCTTAATGGCAATGAGGCCAATCTGTGACAGTTTCAGTGAGCTCATTTATCATCGGCACCATATCCCAGCAGTCGGCAAGTCTAGGAACGAGCGTCTAGAAAAAAACTAAACGAACACGATGATTAGCATTTACGTCAGCCATATTTTTTTGAAAACGTATAAACTCTACGAGGGTCGTTCGAAAAGCGACACTCGCCTGCCGTGACGTCACCAAATTAATTGTGGCGCCATCTCGTGGAGATTTTTCAATATTTTTCATCAACCTACGTGTACATTTGCGGAAGAAGTATAAAACATACAGGTTAAAAAATGATCATATTTAAATAATGTTATTTATTTATAAACGGTGTAACACAGCTACTCCACAATGCTCTTAAATTAGATTCCTACTTAAACCATGCGTCGAAATATATAATACTAGCTGTGACCCGTCAAAAGTGACGGTACTTTTACATGTCGGTTCCTAAGGAATAAGTGTTTATATATTTTGCTTAAAATGAAATTCGAAAAAAAAATTTTTTAAAAATTCCAAAAACAATTACTACAAAGAAGTTACGGACATTACACGAAGAAACGGGAACAGATAGACAGATGGACGGACGAACGGACAGACGGATGGACGGACAGATAGACAACGAAATTATTATAATTGGGATATATATGTCCTATAGTAAGACAATAATGTGTAGGTCTTTTCATATAAGCTTGCAATTGAGTTAGTGTGGGTACAATGTGTAATACACGCATTGTTTCGTGATGTTAAATTTACGGATACGAGAGAGGCGTATGTATAGCTTATATGAAAAGACATATACAAAGGTAGAATCACAGAAGGGGACTGTTTTAACTGTTGCATCAGTGATCGTATTGTCAATTTCATTAAAATGTTATTTTTGGATTTCAATTTAGTCTGAAAATATGTAGGTATGTGTATAAGTGACGAACATTGTTTTTAAGAGAATTATGCCTTTTTTTTGCTTTTTAGACTACTTTATTTATTAAATATTTTATTTGCGTCGTATGGTGGCGTTAGTGACTTATTTATTTATTTGGAAATATTAACAGATATAAGAAAATTATATGTATAAATAAATGAGAGTGTAAATAGATAGTAATGAACAAATTAACTTATATCCTAACATATCTCACATAGAACTAGTTTTGAAGTAGTAGGTACATAATAATAAAATAAGCATGTTAAAATTAAATACATCAATTTTAACAGCAGTGGGTAGAACATAATAAAGTAAATAACAATATTTTAAGTATACGTATTACCTAACTTTATTTATATCTTGCATTGCAGTTATGAATCAATATTCAGTTATTAATCAAGTATTAATTCAATGTGATGAACATTATGCATTTTGTTGCTTTTGGCACCTCATTATTATTTTAAACCTCATCATTATTTGCGCCATCCGAAAGCCTTACTAACGGACATTATTACATAGAGATTTATGTATTTTGATATATCACTCATAAGTAGTAAGCATTGTTGTAACGATACAAACATTTTAAATATAAAGTGGGTAATATTATATTCTCGTCCCGTATAATGCTATAAATTTGTTCCTTGGTCGTTTACCTAAGCGCAAGCACGGTAGACTGCAGGTTTTCAAAAATAAAGTCTTCCGCAAGATTTATGACCATAAAAAGGATTACCCAACAGACAGTAGAAGATTCTCGAACTATGAACTATGAACTTTGAATGTTGTTCCCCCCATGTATCCCGGGAAAAGCAAAAACAAGGATGTAGTAAAAGGTCCTCTCCCATGACAGGATATAAACCATGGGGAATACCGAGACGAAGATGAATGGAGAGCATCAAACAGAATTGCAAGAAAGGAATCTAATATCGTCGATAGACGGCAGTTGAGAATTGCGAGATGATCTTTTATGTTGCATGTATAATTTACATATTCCATTTGATAATCTTATCTACGATTATTTAATTTTGCATAACTATTGTAGCGTAAAACTAACTAACCATCACGCCGTTTTCCGCAGGGGTAGGCAGAGAGGAATGAATGCCACACACTTACCCATCCTGGTAAACCACACACCACTTTTGCTTCAGCCACATTCATACATCTTCTCATACAAGTTCTACGTTGTTGCGGCTTTTAACAGGGCCATCCTCAAATAATTGTAGTATCTGATCGTGCCAGGTCTTTCGCGGACGCCCTCTATTCCTGGTACCTTCAACACTCGCCTCATGTATTTTCTTAACCATCCTTTCCTCGTTCATACGTTCCACATGACCAAACCATCTCAGCACTCCTTTCTTTATTCTATCTACCACACTACAGCCGGCATTACATTCACGTCTAATTTGTTCATTTCTCACTTATCGACCAAATATTTTCCCCACAAACGCTTAGTGACCGCATTTCCACCGCATTCAGTCTACTTTTATTCCTCTTTTGCCAATTCCAGGCACTTCCATACATCGGGATTGGCACTAGAATGCCATTATGTACCGCTAGTCTTGCTTCCTTTGACAGATTCTTTTTGGCCATCATTGTATTTAGAGCACCATTAACTTTGTTTCCCGCTGTCAATCCCCTTTCGATGTCATTCTCAGCCTTGCCGTTTCTACTAAACGTACTTCCCAAATACACAAAATGGTTCACTTGTTCTAACCATTCAATCGAATAAATACGTGCAAGTCGTGCATACGAGGAATATTGTTTCATCGTGTTGGTGTTTATATATATTTTTAAAATATTTACTAAATATTTATATATATTTACTAAACACCAACACAACGAAACAATGTGCGTAGTACGCATGGCTTATACACACTAATTCGATAACTATACTATATACACAGTTATGGCAAGATTACTATAAAGTTGGCAACGAACTTTATTTTGCTGTTCTAAAGAAATAAGTGTGCATGCAAATGTAGTTAGATATTAGTAACCGTTATATTTTACTACATTTCGTTTTATATGTCCTGTCTGTTTCATTAAAAAAAAAATCTATAAAGTTTTGTATTATTTAGTTTTCATTCTTTCATCATATTAATTAATTATTAACATAGTTCATATTTTTAACACTCGTTTTATTTTAATATATTTAGGTTACAATGTATACTTCATAATTCTTTTAAAATAAAAAATTGTCAAAAATAATAAGGAGAAATAGAAAGTGTTAAAAAAATTTCAGAGGTTAGTTGAACTAGTTGTTTAGGAAAGAGGAATAAGTTATAGTGGAAGAATACCCCCTTCGCGACTGTTGTACTATAGTGAAAATATTTATTCTTGCATAATTAAATCCCCTAGTAAACAATATGCTTATTTTATGCCAAACTATGTAAAATCGTCTTCTTGTAAAAGATTTCGACTTATTTATTATGACCTTACAATTTTTTAGAGTACTTAGTTGGACCTTTTCAAAATTGTTTCAAAATTTGCAAGCCCTTAGTAATTGTTTTAAACAAAGCGAAAGTATTGTCACCAGAAGTGGTGTCAAATTGTGGACCAGTGAATTACGAATTACTGTCAAGGAAATTATAATTAGTGGTCTGTAGAGTAAAACCATTTTAATATTTAGCAATTATAACGTGTTGGTATATCGAGACATATTGTAGACGTGTTGTATTGTATCGAGACATATTGTAGACGTATTGAGACATATTATAGACATACAGACGAAGCATTTTTAAAAAAAAAAATTTTTTTCATATTGAAAGGTACGCACGGAAGTCTTTTTTTGGGTGTTTGTAGAGCTAACGACCTATCGTATGGCTGGCTTAAGTGATAACATTACACAATCTAACGTTCACAACTTCCACCCATCTACCACATCTATCAAATTTTTGGAAGCTATATGTTTGAATTTCACATCTTGTTGCGTATATTTTTCTGGTGGTCGAAATTTTGTCATTTCCATAAACCAGCAGTTACAGATGTCACCTTTGGTAATGAGACATCTATATTTTTAATTGGAGTTTTTCAAGCAATATCCTTCTTATATGTGCATGGCAATCTTCAGAATTATCAACATTACACGTCTGGACCTCATTTCTCATTAACTCTTGTCCAAGAGATTATTATAGTAAGGAGTTATTCAACAGAATGTTAGTTAACTTAGAAAAACCACTACCAGATTTAGGGTCTACCGGTTTCGAAACGTACCCGTCTCTTCGTCACTACTATATTCACAACACTATCTTTTGAGAGAGATCCCCCGCTCCCTCTAACTCTCTCCCGATAGATTCCTGAATGTTCAGTAAGCTAATCAGTGCATGTTTGTCTCTGACAAGATTAATACGCATGTGATTAATATTGATGAAAGCTTAACATTACTATGGTTGGGGTGTATAGTGTTGTGAATATAGTAGTTTAGTGTTGGTCCTGAAGAGACGGGTACGTCTCGAAACCGGTAGACCCTAAATCTGGTAGTGGTTTTTACTTAGTTAACTAACACTCTGTTATAATGTCTAACCACAAAGTTAATGCTTTAAATATTAATAATAGGAGTCATTCAATTTTCTGGCATTCATATAAAATCAAATTAATGAATACCTTAATCGAATAACTAATAATAATAACGAATAAACTTTTATCATTTGAAAAAAATCACATTTCGATTAGGTACCGTAGTTCTATTTACAGGAAAAAAAGGTAGAGCTATCTCATTTTATGGACCTTCAGTGTACCCGTGTTATAAATTGATTACTCAATAAATTGCGTTACAACAAATTTACGTTGAATTCGGAAGATAATATTTACCTCATTTTCCAACGGAAGAAATCTTTTATTTTCTCAACTACAGAAATCTTTTCAATGAAAATAGAGCGGGCCATTATTTGAAAAATTCTCACACAGCCGAGGGATTGAGATAAAAAAGTAAGAAGTGGTACCTACAAATATTCTCTCATAAAGCGTCAGTTACGCCGGGCTCTTTCTCTAAAATAATTGCGAGTTTTAAAATGTAAACGCCACTCAGCTGAGGACGAAGGGGGAGGGGGAGGGGGGGGGGGAAATTAAGTGAATAGTTCCTTCATTTTGTCGTGCAAATTAATGAAAGTACAAATCTTTGAATGTCCTTTTAAAATTACGGAATCGTAACGAGGGCGAGGGGAGCCAAGGGCAAACTTTTCATTAACGCCGTATTTAATTTAAATCCTACCAAGATATTGAATGTTGAATTGATAAATAAGTCCTTTCATATGAGATTTTTCATACGTATTCCTAGTAACTCACCTTAGAGATGTGCGACTTGACATAAGTACTACTAAAACAAAGTTCTGTTACGATAAAAAAAAAATGAAGCAACCAGGGACTTTGTCTTTGAACATCGCGGGGCGCAAGGCGCTGAACTGCGAGGCGCAACTCTATATAGCTCTACACTGCACGCCAGGCAAGTCCAAGTTTTAACTGCGATCAGCAAGCGAAATATAACGAAACGATTTTTTAATACGCGAATATTCCAGTGAGTTCTGATATATAAGAGTACAGTTAACTAAAAAATATTGATTGTTTTATTTGTATAAATCTACTTAAATTATTTGATTAATTTCATCTACATGTTTCGGAAATACCTTTCCATCGTCAGGGTGTTGTATAACTGTCAAAATATCAGAATGAAATATCATAAATAATATTGGTCTGAATTTGAATAATTTAGAATCATTAGAAATTAGTAAAGCATGTAATAGTAACAAAATATTATTAATAATCAATTAAATTTAACTACTAGCCCAATTCTAAATTTTTTTCCAGTAATTTCGAGTAATCAAGAACTTCAGCAATGATATTTAAAAATTAATTTTCAAATAATTTAAAAAACAATAAACAAAAATCATTATTCATTTTGATATTTTGACATATATATATAACACCCTGACGATGCAAAGGTATTTCCAAAACATGTAGTGAAATTAATCAAATAATATAAGTAGATTTATACAAATAAAACAATCAATATTTTTTTTTAATGTCAATCTACAATGTTGCTGAATCAATTGAAAAAAAATTACTGTAAACTATTTATTTAAATATTTTATCATTTACAACGGTGTTTCAACGACAAAAACCTCACAGTATTGTACATGAAAATAAGCACAGGACAGACGATAACTCTACCATCGTTTTAGATTAACTAAAAAGTTTGAATATTTGGAAACACGAGTGATAAGGAATAACAATATGTGTGTAGAGCACTGTAAGAACCGATCGCTAAATTTAGATGGAAAGTTTGGAGTCTCTTAGCGCAAGGAATCAGATTACAGATCTTAGAAAATAAAGTCTTGCGTTAGATTTACCCAATACGAGATAAGATGAAAAAATAATGGAGGAAGTTAATAAATATAGAACTGTAAAACGGTGGTGAGGATTGTGAATATAATATACGTATTCTTTTTCATGGGGTCGGCATTCGGCATATCAATCTGCTCTATTTATTGTATTATATACTGCTTACATGATAAAAGTTTCACATTCTCATGTTTATGATCGCAACTGACTGAAACCTTTATTGCGGTATTCTATCGATCAAGATTTTCAAAATTCTTGGCATTACATATTGTGGCGGTCACGAGCGGTCGTAATTCTAGCCGCACACATCGAGCCGGCATTCACCAATAAAGGCTTGGTGCGGATAACTCAGTCCCGGCCACTTTTAGGTACCATAACTCTGTTGCCGGCCGTTGTAGCAATAGCAAGTGGTATTTCTGTACTCAACACCATGTGTAGATTATCATAAAAAAGAACATAATTTAATCGTGGGTATCATTTGCGCCCTTCATCCATCCGTTTATTCCTGTTTCTTCTCATTCATCTCACACAAACCATATACATCATACTCACACAATATAAGCCGCATGCCTATATGAGAAGATTTTTATTTAATTTATATTTTTTATTTATTTAATTGGTAACACATATAATTTCTTTTATTACAATGACAGCTAGCAAAGATGCCTCTGGATGGGTGGGTATCCTCTCCCAAACAACAACACATAACCCGCCAAAATATTAATACCATCTGAGGCGGATTTTTTTATTTTTCCAGTAGTAAAGTCCACTCTAAAAGAACCACAGTTAAAACATGTTGAATTTTATTTTATACGTAGTTCTGTCGGTCGATCTTAGCATTTTCCTCTCAGGCTGTGTCTTTTTATTCGCCAAACGCTGACCCGTACAGCACGTAAGCGGCTGTATTATAAACTTTGCCCTTTGTTGGAATCCTATTATCACACTAGACACCAGACAAAGACTTCCACTTAAGCCGCGCTGTATTAATTCCATGCTCTACGTAAAAATTGTATTAAAATAAATTGTGTAGTATTATAGTTAATATATTACATCACAAGATTCTAGAAACAAGTAAAACTGCACAAAATCGAGGATTTCTCAGCAATCTGGATGATTGAGAATAGACTGGAAACACCTAGAAACTCGTGGAATATACGGAAATATACCAGAATATTCTAGAAATCCAAGGCCTTGTATAAACAGCGATGACAGTCTTGCGATTGACATCTAGCGAAATCATAGATAATCGAACGGGCGATCCAGCGGGCGGATATAGTCAGTAAGCGGAAAAAAGTGTACCAGAGTATTGGCGCGTGGAACATTCTCGAGTACAAAATTACTGCAAATTACGAAATAGTGTTCCAGTTAAGTTTAGGTCTAGTGTCTCTGCTTATAAAAAAAAAAAATATTTAAAGGGTTTTGTTTGGATCCGTGCATCACGGATGGATAAAATGCAAGTGTATAAGGAGACCAATTGTAAGCTCACACTAACCACCGTAATTTTTCCCTGGCATTCGAAGCTATTTTTCGTGGCTTGGTTTCCTTTATATTATTTTTTAATCGAGGAAGTTTTCGTGCACTAGCCAGATCTCTGAGGCAATATTCTGGTTCTTCTGGAGGTGGAAAATGATTTCTGTATAATTTTCGAATCTTAACTGGAAAAATATTCATCACTTATATACTCGTAATATAAGTATATGCTTATGCCTTTAGAATCTAAATTTAGGCATTAAAATTTTGTTTGTATTCTCAAATTTGCAATGAATTGCTTTGGTGATAATAGTTTTACAATAAAAATGTATTATATGAACGTCATCATCATCACCATAATTATCATCATCATCATCATCATCGTAATTATTATCAGTCATTTTCTATCCTGCAGGTTTTGATGATTTCGTCAGTCCAGCGAGTTTTAGAATTGACCACTTGATTCTTTCCGAGTACCATTAGATGACAAAATTCCGAGCAATATAGCCTGTCCATTGCCGTTTCACTTTAATGTATGTAGATAAAAATAAAATAGAGTTCAAAAAAAGATTCAAGTAATGCATGCACAAGAAGATAGATGAAATAATAAAAAAGGAATAATAATAATTCAATTCGTTTTGTAAAATATATACTGCTCAAGATAAATAATACATGTCTAATAAAAATAAAGAGACTTTTATAATTTATCTTCTTAATGATGAACCATCTGGGGTCAAAATTTAGTAATTCCTAAAAATTTTAACATATTAAAAAATATTTTGAGTTTGTTCAAATTTTTCACATCGTAAATTTTATCCACGACTTGTAGCGTAGTAGCCATTTTTGGACGAAGTGAACGTGGTTTGGACGCACATCTAGAAGGCCAAGCTTGAAATCAGATACTCAAAAATTTTTCGTCGTAAATAAAGGTGAAGAATTTTTAAATTATTATTAAAGAAAAGAATTATAGAAAACACCTGGATTTTATTTCCGTCGCGGTTTTGTGAAAAAAGTGGATTTGCAGTCGAATCATATGAATGAGCAGCAAATACAAGAACGTAAAAAAATCCGGAGACTTTTCAATCTAGCCTAGATCGTACTCATTATCCCATCTAAGTAACCGGGGCAATAAATAATGAGCGAATGAGATGGTTCATTCTTTACCTAAAAACTTTAAAATCTATATAATATGTGCTAATATATAAAGAGGTAAAGTTTGTAAGTTTGGATGCAGGAGGCAATCTCCGAAACCCTACGCATGTAATGGTGTAATGGTGGTATTTACATATTACCCTATATACACCAGACCAAAGATCTCCTGGATGACTCGATGTTTCAAAATCCTAGATGAAAGCGACACCCAGAACCGAAGAAGATTCTGTCTGAGAACGAAAAGAGCAAACCCCAACGCCCTACCTAGACAAAATACCCTATGGCCATATAAAGACTTTCATACGTATTTAGCTTCTTGAGACTTCTTGAAACTTCTATGATTTATCTTAATAAAGTAATATCTTAATAAAACCTTACTTACTTACTTACGCCGTTTCGGGGGGGTTGGGGGGGCTGGCAGAGAGGATAGAGCGCCACACTCTTCCGTCCTGACATACAACTCTCGCCTCATCCACATTCATACATCTTCGCATGCAAGCTCGCCAGTTGTTAAGGCTTCTAACGGGACCATCTTCCAGTACCTGGTTAATCTGGTCATACCAGGACTTTCATCATTCAATCGCTCAACGTGCCCAAAACATCTGAGCGACTCTTTTTTAATTCTGTTAATTTTACTAAGATCAGCTTTATATTCATTCCTAATGTCTTTATTCTTTTCTCTATCATAAATGCATTTGCCACACATGCGTCTAAGGAATCTCATCTCCACTGCATTCAATCTACTTTTGTTCCTCTTCTGCCAGCTCCAGGCTTAATAAATAATATAGAAGAAATAACATACGTTTAAACCATTCGCTTACCATTTAATTTAAGAATTAGTAATTTTTTATTTCTATGAAATTAGACACGTCTTGGAAATATTTGCATAAAGTTTTTGAAAGAAAATTTTGTTACGTTCATAAGGTATTTCAAGCGAAAATGTTGTAACAGACTTCTAAGTTACTTCATAAATCATTTAAAAAAATTCTAGATTTTTTTACTTCTAATGGGAAAAAATGAGACATCTCGATAAAAAAAAATGGGGGGTGAGTTGAGGCGCTGGGTTAGAGAATCTAGAGGCATTTTTCATATTTAATTCATTTCTAATGGAAATTTGTCAAGGAAGGCAAGACCAGCCTTACATAATGGAGCCCTGCTATCAACACTGATGTATTTATGAAGTTCAATGTATCAAATAATTTTCACCATTGGAATCAAATACGATCAAGTCTTCTTTATCAAAAATATTAAAAATATTGTCGCGTGTCGTAAATAGGGAGGAATGAATGAAAATACTTAAAATTAATTAGCCAATAAGGTATTTCAATGTATCTACAAAATCACTTAAAACGAGTTAAACTTAACTCTATTCTTTAAATTACACTATTTCGCAGTATATCACTCGTAAAATAACACTTCATTATCGCTGGGTAACATGAATTTAATATTCACTAGAACATTCCATCCAATTTATCGCTTATGTATTTCGCCAATCAGGTACTTTGCTTAATTATTTCTCTCGATGTCTGTCGCTTCGCAATTTACGACTGGTAACACTATTCGTGAATACATTGTTGTCACCTACATTTGAACAAATTCCCAACTGCCGAAAACAGGTAATAATAAATTTATTTCTCATTAAACTGTATTTTTTACCATTATTTAATATATACAACTTAATATAATTTTTGTACCTACCTATTTTTTTTAATTTTTCTATTGCTTTGGTAATCAATAATAGCTACATGTTGTTACTATCCATAGCTACATATGATTCTTTACATATATTCTTTTTACTTTCAAAATTGCTTTTGAATTATATTATATCTACTGTTTTTAGTATCCACCTTTTATATTTACATTCTCAATTAATTGATTTATTTTATAGTTATTTAGTATTTTGTTTTATATTTATATTATTTTGATCTCATTATATTGTCAGTTGCTCATCTCGGCACAGCTTCTTCCTAGTGAGACGAGCGGCTCCTTTTCCTATTACATTACATGTGTCAAGATGAAGTTGGTGAGTTTATAGAAAGAACATGACAAATATTGGTCGGGAGTTGAAACTGAGCCTTGATTAGCTCCCTGTTAAGGGTATTGGAGCTCCGAGATGGGCAGGAAATAAATATATAATTGAGGGTCTTCTCTTCTTGCAAATCCTTGATAAAGACTAATTACATATGCCGCCTATTTCAATCAGGCTTATATCTTGTTCTCGATTTTCAATAAGTTCACATTTCACTTCTACAATTTTTTTTTGTTTTCGTATCGCTGTCGCCTTGCATTTTTTTTTCAGGGACATTCTCGCAAGGGTTATTTTATTTTGCATTTAGAAAAATTACAAAAATGCGTCATTGGATAAATTTTGGAAAAAGTCTCAATCAACATTAAGATGCTGGCAAAAAGAGGGCTAACGTATTTATCCCGAGCCTGTACAAGGAACCCGTTGCCTCTTCGGCACTCGTTATATGTCATTATTTTACACATTGTCACGGGAAGTGACTTTGTTTTTATTTATTTATCTAAAAAAGTCACATCCGTCAATCCGGAGCATTGTTCTTAAATTTATAGCCACAAAATATTTCTAGAATATTTTATACACGTTTTATTGTAGTTTCTTAATTCGCGCTAAGGATGTTTTTTCTTTCGCTTCGATCACTTTCAAGAGTATTCTGATTAATTTTTGCTCTTACACACAAGTAGGTACATCGCCCGATATCTGTCAAAAAACTTCATACCGAGGACTGTGTTGCAGAAAAAAGCAGTATCGAGAATTTTTCGGTCGATCCCAGAGTGTTAGAGAGATTTTGATAGGGCGTGATTTCTTCGGATTCCACCATCTCGTTATAATATTATTATGATCGTTGTTGGAGGTGGTCGTTAAGCGAGTTTTCACTGTGTTTGAAAGGCACCTCGATATTTACGCGCAAGAAAACTGCGCGTAGACAACAGCACGCAAGGCTAAAGCGCGCGGTACAACCACGACAACAGCGCGAGATAATAATGCCGAGTTATATGGTAGAAATTTTTTAAAACAATCCATGAAAAAGTTTAACTTCATCAATGGAACACATTAAAGAAAAATCTTGGCTTAAAATGCCAAATTTCATAAGTAGAAGGGAAGTTACATTTTTTTTTACAACGTGGGCCAGGAGGCCCAATTATAGAAGCGAAATACATCACAAAACACCAAAGCTTGAGTAATTCACACAGTAAATGGAGACCCACCGCATTCCCAGGACTGTTATATGAGCCGAAGGCATCCATATCAGTCCTACTCTTACGACACCAGGTTGACAATTTTTTCTTTAAAGTCCTTCCCCGTACGGCGCCGTGTAAAGGACGGACACCGTAAGGTTCAGGCCGCAAAATCCATTCACTGTCCATCACACCAGATCAACATCCTCAACTTTATTGAAATACAAATTACAGTAGTAGCATAATACGTAGTGAACGTAATGAGAAATACAATTTAAAAGTTCATAATTATAGGGTCGAATAATTCAAGCCGGGCCGGGGTGTTGAGTATAAAGAGGGGGGGGTAAAAACAGGATGCTGATTTGGAAGAGGAGCAGTGAGTGGACAATGTAGGAGGTTAAAGGAAGAAACTCCCAAAGGGAAGGACAGTACAAAAGAAAGACTGAGTTCAGTCCAAGACGACCGAAAGAGTCCAGAGTCTTAACAATCTTTCACCCATGGAGCTCATCCCTACGCGACACCCACGTCCTCAGTAATTCACATAGATTAAATTGTGACTTCATCGGGAATCGAACCCGGAACCCTCGGTGTGGGAAGCCAGTGTCATACCCACTGCGCTACGAGGGCCGCCAGTCCTTGTCCTTGTCAATATACACCCTCATTACCGTGCTTAAATAATTAATACTAATATTAAAGAGATGAAATTAATTATGCTTTTTTATGTCCGTTATATTAAAAAAAGCGTTTATATTTAGTAATTATTTATTTTTAACCTTGTGAAATAACCCAACATAAAATGCACGGAAATTTATATAAGTACTTAATTAATGTATTCCTCATTATTGTCGGCGCGCAGTTATCTTGTTCGCAATTGTCAGGACAAATTAAAATTCCAACATTTCGCACGTATTTATTACATATAATACCAATATTTGGTATCAATTTTAAAAAATTCTCCCGCATATATCTCTGGATATATCCGATACAGAAAGTCTGATCTACGACCAATATATTACGATGTAACTTAAACTTGGATAACCGAAAACCTGCTTCTCCGCGTTTCCTCCATTCCTCACCCCCCAGACCGATAGATACTGATATATTTCCGATATATTATTAAAGTATACAGTGGCTGATAAATATTTTGATAAATTTGAAAAAAAAAGCCCAGTAAAGAAGATATTGGGGTAAGATCTAAGAAAACTAAATAATTAAACGATAATATTATTATCTTAACAATATTTTTATTTGATATGTATGTTCTGAGGGCACCATGACTAGATTTGTCCGCAAAAGGGATTATTATAGATTAAGATAAATAATAGAAGTCTTACAAAGACGAAGCTTTTTATATGAGAAACGTGCATGGAAGTTTTTTATAGGATGGCCCGGGGCTTACAACACATTCTACACATTGCAACGTTCACCAATTCCATCGTAAAAACATCTACATATTATCAAATTTTTGAAAGTTGTAACTACCATCAATATAAGATCCAAATGTAAAAAATTTTCATATATTTAAAGGGAATATGCTAAAAATATATGCAGTCCTTCTCGTGAAATAGTATAAGTAGATTTTGCAGCTGGTAATGATACCTCTTTATTTTTTTAAATTTGATAATGTGTGACTGTTCACTTAAGCCAACTCATACAGGTTTTAAGCCCTGAACCATCCTATAAAAGACATCCATACACGTTTTTTATATAAAAAGTTTCGTGAGACGTTTTAAATCGATAGTATTATGAAATCTCTCTTTGTCTTACATAAGAACAATATCAAGTTCTTGGGAGTCATTGTTGCCAGTTACTTAAAATATTTTTAAAAAGTTGAAAAACTATATTCAGAGACATAGATACCAGCGATATAATCGGGCGAGTACTTACCGATAGTGGCGAAATAAATAAATGCGATAAATACTACGTGCGAGAATTGAACGTTCCACGAGCGATACGTAAATTATTTCCAGCGATATGAAGTGTTTATAAACGAGTGACATATTGCAAAATAGTGTAATTTAAAGAACAGTGTTAAGTTAAATCGGTGTTAAGCTCCTTTGTCCATATAATAATTAATTAATCATTTTCAGAGTTTTCATTTGTTCTCCAAAGCAATTTTAATCAGAGTAATTTTAAAAATATTTGTATATAAACCCTCAAATTTATAACGAAACCTCGAACCAAGTTTATAAATGATACTCCTCACCATTAAACATCAACAGACAATAAAGGCGGAGGCTGCAAGCTGGTAACATCGTAATAAATATTAAATAATTAAATTAAATAAAAATATTTAAAACACCCGTGTTAAGATAAGATCTATAAAATCCACGGTACAGATATGTCGAAAAATCGGAGAGAATTTAGGGAGGATTATCTCCCTTCAAAGAATTTTAAATATAAAATGTTGAAAACACAAATAATACTTGACGATGTTTTTGAGGACTTTATATTTTTTCTGTATCAATGTTAAACTGCTGGCGCTGGTAGAAAAATAAACAAAAAATTTCTTATGTCATCTCAAAAACAAAAAAAATCCGCCCCGACACATCAACTGACAAATGAATGTTAAAACCATAAACTAAAACATTATAAACTAAAACTCAGTATTATTTATTCAACACTACATCGGAACGTATGTAAATAAAAATGAATTATTTCACTGTGAAAACAAGGTAATTATTTAAGAAATCAGAATATGTGACATCGATAATAATGCACTTTTGGAGCGACTGCCAATTTTATCAATAAGCGTGCAATCATTGATAACACGCTAGAATTAATAAAAAATAAAAAGATAATAGAAACATATTATACTCAGGACATAAAACTAACTCCATTGAAAATATTTATTGGTATAAAATATTATATCTTGGCCCAGTTTCCAATAGAATTACAAAAAATTTCCCCGTACACAAAGAATCCGCATTTTATACTTATAACAACACCGGAAAAATTCTTCTCACTGGAAAATCAAAAGTACCTAATTTATCAGAAAAAGAGCGAGAAATAACGTATGTAGATTGCGACAGCAAGTACATACACCAAACAGCAAGAAAAATAAATATAAGAATAAAGGGACATCGCTGCTGTCACAGTATACCCAGAAGTTTATCTCCGGCATGTCGGTGAGTTATTAGCCTACTAATGCGTTTACGCTAGGGTTGTCACTTTATTCGTAGCGTCTGAGATTCCGACGCATAAGGTAGACACGAAACCCGAAAATTTCTGTAATTACTAACCTGCTTTCTGCACTTAAATTACAAGAACGCTGATTAACATCATCGCAGACTTTTAAAAACTCACAATCTTTGTGATAATCAACACACCTTTTTATTGAAGCACCACAAACATAAAAAAGGCATTTTTTTCAGGAAGCGCATTTTTTTCTAAAGCGGCGGCTGCGAGCGCGAATGGCACCGAAGGCATGGCCCTTGCTGCTGCCGCCTTATGCCCCCATATTTTATGTCAATGTGTGCGTCACAGTGCGTGCGTATACGGCACCGAGCACGCACGCACACATTCTAATGGGTAGCGGCCAGTTTGTATGAAGACGTATTACTGTTCTTAGTATACTGTGCTGCTGCTGAGTTAAAGAACAATAAATTCTCAGAATTCGCCAACTATATAATTAAATCTAACCATTCTTTTGATAATCACAGATGAAAACTACTCCACTCGGTTTTGTTTTAAGTCGCAAATATCAAGCAATCAATCTGGAAGCATTGGTAGTTAATAAAGCTATCAAAAAATTAAATAATCTGTAAACCTTAGTAATTAATAAAGCTATCAAAAATAATAGCCAAATAATAATTAAACAAATAAATTCATCTAATCAAATAATCCGATTTTAGTGTTGTTCCATCTCTCTTCACTTAACCCCTCCTCTTTCCTTCCCCCCACCTAAATGACATTCTGTCCCCCTCTGATTTTCTTTCCCAATGTAAATGTCTGAACTTAAATTAGTCTATTTGTCCTGATGAAGGTTGAAACCAACCGAAACTAGTTGACAAATGTAAGTAATAAGTGGTTTAAAACTGAGAATTTAATTCAATTTAAAATTCAATATAATGTCAAATCACAAAGTGCTTCCACTCTTTGAAAATTCAAAATGTTAGCCTTATTAATACTGTAACATCATTATTTTTCCAATATAAAATATTTCGTATTATACTTTGCATTATATTATATTAGATGAGAATATCGTAGTAAAATTATATTCACATCACTACAAAAACAAACTTGAGAAGACACTAAACTTTTCTTTGCAATACTTGGGAAGTCCCCTAGCTAAAAGTTTATTCAGTTTTTATTTAAGTTATTCTTCAGTAAGGCAATGTTCTATATAAAAAGTTATCGCAAAGAATAAAAAAATGGTAATGGAAAGAAAACGTTTTTACTGGGTCAAAGTTCTAATCCCTCAGTCAAAGTTCACTTTTTTTCTTCGATGGTACCTTCAGATATTCCTGGGCAGTATACTTCCATGTGAAAAGTTGTAGTAGCAATTTATAAGGAAAATAGGAAGAAGGTTACGAAACGGATATAATAAATCCGGAAATAGTCACAAGGATCGAAACCCCAGGGTGGCGTAAAGGAAATAAAAAGAAATTGCGAATTTATAACGTCTTAAGGCTCGTGTCTGGGTTATTTCATGTGAAGGGGATGAAAATGGGTGAAATAATAGACCTTCGTTCCGCACAATTCTAAGGTCATCATATAATATATACCTCATTACATTATACTCAGTATTGTGAGTTAAAAATATATACCTGTTTTATAACCCCTCTAAATCGGATGATAAATCAATTACATAATACATACAAGACATTTAAAAATAAAGCTTACGTTAAATTTTATACATATATGGAAATTAAAGTACTTGTTTAAGTTCTACCTTTTTAATTTTCTGTCACGCGTTTCGCCTTTGAGGGCATTATCATTATAAGAGAATTCTATCACATTAGTAGAGTGCTGTTTGATGTTTGAAAAAAATGAATAGTCCTGT
The DNA here is from genome assembly GCA_016648135.1 of Agrypnia vestita. Lineage (NCBI taxonomy): Eukaryota > Metazoa > Arthropoda > Insecta > Trichoptera > Phryganeidae > Agrypnia > Agrypnia vestita. Next base: position 115,957 of record JADDOH010002554.1, on the reverse strand, counting down.
CCCAGAGATCGTAAAGTACCGTACAAGAACAAAGCTTCCTCACTGATTAACGAATGTCAAAAAAATGATGGTTGAGAACCCATATGTAACCGTAACAAAACAATTGGAAAATCATCTGGAAAGGAAACATTCCATATAAAACCCATCTGTGAAGTAAAGAAAAAACCACTCAGAGTGTTAGTTAGTATCATAGTACCTATGATTAACTTTTTACTAATATTTATCACATGCATGTTAATCTTGTCAAGGACAAACATGCACTAACTAGCCGATCATGTACGATCAAAAACTACGAGGGAGAGAGAGGGAGAGGGGGCAGGGTCTTAAGGGGGTATTGTTGTTCAATTTAACTTTCACAAAAGATCAATCCGCGTGTACATGTACAACCAATAGTCCAATCTAATCTAAGTAATCATGGGTGGACGTTACATTATTTAAAGTGGTCACTAAAGTCAGCCGTATGATAGGATGTAACCCCTATGATCACCCAAAAAGACTTCCATACCTACTTTCCCATATAAAAAAAGTTTCATCTCTATGAGACATCTACAGTTTATCTTGTTTAAATTTATTGTTTTGAAATGGTACATTATTGTCTTAAATTGAAGATTTCTCATAAGATTTTATCTTATACTTTCAGCCCGTTATATGTATATAAATCATAATTTAAAAAAAAAAAATTCTACTGAAATCGTAAATAATATAATATAAAGCCTTACCTACAGTAGGGATGAAGAGAACTATCCCGCCAACTGGTCACAAGAAAATTGTCTACCGGAACTGGCCGTGGAGGGTCGTAAATAAACATTGCCTTCAATTATTATACCCCACCAAACTACTAAGATTTACATAGCCACTGGCTGGAGGGATCCTTTTAATTAATATCAGCTGTATTTCTGTTAATTTAAATATTACGTACCCAAGCCCAAAGTTATCCAAAACTTGTGGATTCAGGATCACACTCATCGGTCACCTGAGATCCTATCGTGAGAGAAATTATTAGGGAAAATTTTCCTCAGATACGAGGGACAACTGATATTCTCTTAACAGAAGATTATTTTTATCAGAGAAAAATTCGCCTGATAAGCTCTTGATCAACGTTCCTCCTAATGTTCTAAGAATCAACCCTCTTATTTTTTCTTTTTACTCCCCTTGTTTTTACAAACTACAGGCGAAGCTCGTTCTTGTGGCGAACTTGCAACAATTTTTATGCACTCACAAAAGAGTAGAATTTAGACTTATTTCAAAATAACCCTACTCATGTGCGACGATTGCTTTCCGATCCATTTTTCAACTAAAATATATGTTATTATTTTCCATTTTATCAATTATGTATAGTTTTATCAATATTATATCATATATATGTACACCACTCAAATACAATATTTCGTCACTACCTGTGAAAACCTATAATTTTCTTTTATGTTTCCCATTATCTGTATTTACTTAACAGCTGTTGGTTTTCCGAATAAATATAAATAAATATAAAATAAATAAATAAATTATTCATATTGTAACGAAATGGCAAAATAGATTACATACTTATTAGAAATTATTAATTATGTGATATGTCAATGACGACAGTAACATAGAAGCCTCTAGCACAGTCTACCACACTCTCGTATTATCTACAAAATTTGGGAAACATCTAAAATATGAATTTTTCAAAGGAATTGCCAGCAGTGGACCTAGGCGCATGCCACTAGTGAAAATATCGCGATGAAATTAAACCGATATTTTCACTGTTTGCATAAGCCTATGTCCACTGCTAGCAACGCGACAAAAAAATTCAACATTTTTTTCGGTCCTATTGAAAAAATTTGCGTTATGCTTTTCTCACATACTTGTTTATTTTGATCGAACATGATGAAATTTAATCAATATTTTCACTGTTTGCATGCGCCTAGGTCCACTGCTGGCATTGCGACAAAAAAATTCAACATTTTTCTCGGTCCTAGTGAGAAAATTTGCATTATGTGTTTCTTTTATACTTGAAGATTTTGACCAACCGCGATGAAATTTAACCGTCATTTTCACTGCTTGCATGCGCCTAGGTCCATTGCTGGCAATGCGACAAAAAAAAACCATTATTTTTCTCGGTCCTAGTGAAAAAATTTGCTTTGTGTGTTTCTCACACACTTGAATATTTTCATCGAACGCGATGAAATATACGAGTGATGTATTGTAATACAGTGTAATATAAAAATAAGCGTTTTTCGATAAGTTTTTCGTTCGTTAAATGACTTTTTCAATTTAATAACACAACATCGCAAATCGACAATACATACTTGATAGCACATACATATGCACCTGCCTACACACACACACATACACGCATATCGAGATACACAAAATATACTAAAATAACAATTAAAAACAGATTTCACCTAAATATCGAATACCACCATATTACAAATTGACATTGATATTACAAAATTCGTGATCTACTGCACAATAACAAACAGGGATAGTCAAAAAAATTGATGGATTTTTTAAAATGAAAAAAAACCTTGGCTTCAATCATGGTATACACATAATTATTAGTTATCTATTTATCCTAGATACATGCACTCATGGAATTTCTTTAAGAAAAATAATGTAATTATGTATCTAGTACCTGCTTGTTAAAATACTGTTCCATCTGACTCTCACTTTATTAAAAGAGTAAAATAACGTATTTATATGTACTGTATTTAAAATAAGTATTCATATTTAAAAGGTGCGGTATTAAAGCAATGGCAGATACATTAAAAAAGATTACTAATATATAACGTCTCAAATTCAGGATTTTATATGAAATATAGCCTATAAATTTATAGAAAACATGGTTCTGAAAATGATAGATACAAAAAATTGAGAATTCGGTACATTTTAAATTCGTTATCCTTGGTGACAGCTTTCAAAACATTTTTTAATTTTTTGGATATTGCTGCCTTTGCTTTTATATCCCACAAATAATGTATTTATATTTTGTAATTTGTAATAAATTTAAAAGTTTTTAGATTTAGGCCACGAGTCTTCTACGGTACAGGGACGAAAATGATAAAGACAAAATAACCAATAAGATAAAAATATATAATCATCGTTTGCCAATTCAATAAGATTTTATAAATGAAGACATAAAAAAGGAAAAAAACACGTATCACGAGGAAGGTGAAAGCAAGGAGGCTATATAGTGGGCGGGACATGTAGCAAGAGTAAATAATCCCTGCAACGTGCACAATTTTTTTTATACGCAAGCCAACATCATTTAGTAACAGGAGAAGACTAAGACAAAGAAGGCGGATGATATCTTCTGACGAAACGTTATTCTTCATCTCACATATAAATTTAATGGTTATAAGTATTCGTATTGAGAACAGTAAAATAATTTAATTCACTTCCTGCCATAAATATCCATTTACCTCGAATAAAAAAGAAAAAACTGTTAATTTTTGGTTAAATGATTAATACAAAGTCGTTTAATTAAAATTAATAATTATGTCCAACCAAAAAGGTAACGCTATGAACATAAAAAACTGCCTTATACATCATTAGTTCGTTGTCAGTTAGAAGGTTCAACATACAAATTAAAGATTTATTAATTTCAAGCTATATACTAGTGCCTACATACCTGTTATTAATCTGAACTTTAATATTTTAATGAAAATTAGCTACATTATCTGGTAGAATCTTTCGTAACCTTAATTATATTTTCAAATTGTTAATGGCTAATTATGAAGATTGTCCTGAAGTAAATTCGTTATAAAAATTAATAATGTTTCATACTCCTGCTAGGTCCTAACAGGCAAAAAATATTTTTTCATTGCCAACTTGGAAATACAAATTCTAATTATAATAATTTAGTTGTCTGTCTGTACGTCCGTCCGTCCGTCCGCGTAACTTTTTGTAACCTCCTTAACTTTTTAAAGTTTTTTTTAAAATTATTATTATTTTATTTTTTTTAATAAATAAATACTTGTTCCTTGGGAACCGAACTGTAAAAGTACCGTCATTTTTGACGGGTTATAGCCAGTTATACATTAAATAGATGACACTGGTGAGGTAGTGAATGTGCTTATCGGTCAGATATATTTTCAAATGATTTACATCATTACAAATGTTTCTTGGTTAAAAAAAAACTATATAAGATTTAATTTGCATTTTTCTATTGTTCGAAGTGCTTCTTTGTACTTACATTTTTCTTTTTTCTACGTATAGTTTTTTAATGTTTTGCAATGTATTGATTATTGGGATCCACGAAATGATTTTGCTTCTACGACAAACTTGATATTTCCATAACTTTTTTGACTTAACGTATTTTTATATTTACTGCATATTTTTGCACTGTATTGTTCTTTTATGTATTTTACTAACTAACGTTTTCACTCCTTTTACTCTCCTTTTTCTGTAAATTAAATATTCATTTTTAATGTTTAGCTTTAAAGGCCGTGTAGATTAATAAATTTTAATAAATAATAGTGTTTTTTTTCGTGTGAAACCCTTTATGCTCGGAATTACAATGTAACTTGTTGTCGGCTTCCAGTTATTTTATTGACTCACGAGTGACAATAGTTCGGCTATAATATAAAACAATATAATATAAAACAATAGGAGTAATGTTTACGTTGCGATGGCTACGTGATGAGAGAGCCCGCAAAATAGCGCCTCTTGCTTTATAAGAATCGCTCTCTCTTTCTTCCATGCCGTCTGTCACTCTCATTCATCAGACAGACGTCGCTTAGATTCGTTGCGAAAATAATCTCCCATCTAGTATCCAAAGGCGATGTCAAGGTAAAGATGACACTTTTTTCTGACCTATATGATGGACATCCAAGTATCATGACAAAAGAAAAGATGAAGAAGAAATGTGTAAAATTGGCACATTAAAATACTGTCACGGCTTTGCCGCGGTGGGATCCAAATTAAACACTTGAAAAACAATTAATCTTATATTAAAAACAAAGCCACTGGACACAAATATGAGCTAGATCATTATTCTGTAATTCTCAACAATATTGGGTTCACTAGAAATTTCAACTCGTCTCCAGAACTGCTTTGCACGTAGTTGTCTATTGCGTGGATTCGCAGTTCGCTATTTTTTCGACCGGTTCTATGGCTTTCGCTCGCTGTCAAATCACACATTGACCGGTCAGCGTGGCCGCGGCTCAGTTTATAAGGACCTGATTTCTCGATCTTTCTGGTATATATTCGCGTATATCATCATCTTCCAGATCTTTTTCAAACATTCTTAAATATGCAGGTTGCTCGGAAACCTGCAATAATTTGCAGTTCTTTTCAATATTAGAATATTGCGATAAAACGTTATTTATAAAAATATTTTTTTACGCTTCAACAGACCAAGAGGCCCAATTAGAGTAGCAAAACACATCACAAAATACCCAGCCTTGAGTTAATCACATAGATTAATTATTAGACCTCACCGGGAATCGAAGCTCGGTGTGGTAGGCCAATATCATGCCCATTGGGCTACGAGGGCTGCCTACTTATTATTTTTGTTTAGATGATGTGAATCAAAATCAATATTCTTGCCATTTTCGCTTGTGCTACGAAACTGTCATACTGTCACATGGCCTAATCAGTCGACCAATTGGTGAATGGACCAGTATCTTAACCATTATATCAACAAGGATGTCATATCTAAGTGTAAAAAGTAAAGTAACCTCACCTTACCTTACCTAACCTCGACTAACCTTAGTAAAGTCATTAATACAATGTATAAAAATAGTTCAGATACCACGTACCTTCTCTTAATTAGTCTAGAAACTCATTTTGGAGAAAAACTGGAATTTCTCTTCGAAGAAGTGACAGATTCTGCGGCTTTCCATGAAAAACCTTTCGGGAAAAATTCAATATGTCGTGCGGTAAATTTGCTAATGAGCGACTGCCTCTACGTTAGAGCAAGTCTCCACAGATATCAGTGAGAAGAAAAATGCCTGGCAATATTCAGGCTCTGAGTAAAATATTAATGAGTCATGTTTTTAAATGTTTAAATATCTGCCATTAAAAGAAAGCACATTTTTAATACAAGCCACCTATCTATAAATTTATTATTAGGTTTCTCGCGAACAATTCCTAATGGGAACTAATGACGCTGTAGGGACTCGTAGTTCTTTACGGTGGAAAAGATTTTTGGAAAATAAATTAAATTTTAAATTATTAATAATCAGAAGACGAATAATGCGGGCTATAACGCGGTAAAATGTTTATTAATAGTAGAAAATATCTCACAGAAGCTTAGAATATTGAATAATGAGAGTCCAAAAAATTGTAAGTAGACATTAACTCAACAGTCCACATGGTCTAGTTTGCAGTCTAGAGTAGACTAGAACCACCACTAGAAATACGAATCTAAATTACACTATTCTCGAAGAAACTATGGAATACTAGAAATGTGGAGAAGCTAGTCGAACAGTCTCGAACATTCGACAAACCAACATTTTTGTGTAAAAGCAATGTCAGGCGAGAGCGAGACCAGAATGTTGTTGAGACCACAATCCACCATGCAGTATCCAAAAATTAAACACATAGTTTTAAAGTTGAAAACGCATTTTTGAACGGCGTGTTCTACAGCTGTTTCTGTGGCTTTTGCTTGTGAGTGACGTGATATTTTTTTTTTTTTTTTTTTTAAATAGAGATGCGAACACGGAATACGCGTCACTTCAATATTCTTACTATTTTCAAACTAAGCTAAACGCTTGTGCTATGAAAATAGGACTAACTTGCTAGTCTGGAGTGAGGTTCGAACCCGAGACCTTTGGATCACGAGGCGAGTGTCCTAACCCCAAGACCAACAAGCTACTCTTTAGCAACAATTTAAATCGAAATAATATCCGAATCATGTTGAATGATTTAATGATATATATTCATCCACTTTACATAAATGTTGAAAGTTTCAGAGCCCTAGGTATTTGGAAAGTTGGGGAAAAACTAATAACATCCACCACAACAAACAAACATACAGACAAATAGAGTTAAATATAAAATCATATATATTGTAACGAGATGGTACAATAGATTACGTACAGAATTCTTCATAATATGAATGGTTGAATCAAATTACGCACTGAGTACCATGATCGACAAGCTGAGGAAAACAATATATAGTGAATAAAAATGTCATACACAAGTTTTTATAAAAAATTTTTTGAAAAATCTATACTATACATCCTACCTGTCTTTTCTACATAAAAACTAGAAGAAACAGTTTTCTGTGTTTCCTGTAATTAAGTTGCGAATTATGCATTTCAAACAACTCCCAAGTACCCAGCGCTCTTTCCTATGAAAGGAACTAAGTCCAACGTCTGTATAGTTTAACATTAGATAAGTACCCCGAGCATATTTAAACAGTAGGTATCCCTTGTCCGTAACAAAATACCGGGATGAATGTTAGTTTCAAAACACAAAATAAATCATACCTCATTTACTGGTGGATTTTTTGCTGGAATGATATTCTGAGATATTGATGTATATTCCAGGCATTGTGTTTTTCTTCTTTTATTTGTATTATATTCTTTATAACACCTTCCATTTTCATACAATCTGAAGTTAGCGGACCATGGCACTTAGTGCCGTTTTTAAAATAATACGCCGTGGTACTTGGCGAAGTCGCGATATTCAAACGAGCATAACGGCTAAATGCAACATTGCAGGGACATAATGCATTACTGGGGTTAGTGGCAATATCGTATAGAACCAAGCTGCATACTTAGTTTGAAAAATGAAATTTTGGTACTTAGTGCCTATTTTACTGCAACCATTCATATGTTGATGACAATAATGAGATCGAACTGTCTAGTACCTTCTAGGACACACTACAATTTTCGTATTATCTACAACATTCGAAAACGCCTAGAAATGACAAGCACATTATAGTAAACACTAGAATAATCTGGAAGGTTCGAAAAACCATTGTTTTGCGTATGCAAGTGGGAACGACATTTTGACATTTCTATCGGTGCAAAATAAGCCGCGTACGGCGGCCGGTGTGGACGATCGCGGAATTTCGGGCGACAAATATCGAGCGAATTCTTACTGATTGTTAGCAATCAAATAAATGCGAACAGTACGTGCGAGCATTGGATGGAATGTTCTAGTGTCAGTGTCAATTTAATAAAATAATTAATCACTAATTAATAGATCGCTTATGCAGCGGTGCAAAAACCGTTCGACGTTAAATTAAATAAATAGGTGTATATATTATAATATTCAAGAACACATTCGTATTTGTGAGGTTGTAATTTTTCAGAACAAAGTTCTATGAAATATTTTTAATAACCAAATTAATTAATCAATTAGAAAGACATACAGAAAAATCTAATTCACGAAAAAAATATTTGGCTACTACCGGGATTCGAACTCGGGTCACTTCCTATACGGGGACGGTGCTCTAACCACTAAGCTTTAGAAGCCTTGTACATATAAGGTCGATATATTCACGGAAATGTACAAGGCTTCTATAGCTTAGTGGTCAGAGCACCGTCCCCGGATAGAAAGTGACCCGAGTTCGGATCCCGGTAGTAGCCAAATATTTTTTCGTGAATTAGATTTTTCTGTATGTCTTTCTAATTGATTAATTAATTTGTTTATTAAAAGTATAAATTATTTTTATAATTAATAATTATGTTAATTTTAGGGTATTTTGTGCGATTTGAATATCAGACTGTAACGTTTAAAACGTTTCACATAAATAGTAAATTATTAATTAGTGATCATACCGTTTCCTTATTACGTTCTCAAGAGCAAATCTTCATAATTTGATGTAATAAAGATTCCGAGGGGTGTCGTAATTAACACGAGTAACACAATTTACAGTCGCGTCACGCGTGAGTGTTGCCGGGTTAGGGTATTACAGAATCTTAGGGAAAATAGGGCATTCGAGCATCGATTTTTTGTTTGCGTTGTTCATTGCGTCATATTACCCATTTTCGGGGCCTTCATAAATTAATTCAACTCTAATGTATGATATTACATTATTTCTGTAGGGAGATGTGCCGGAGAGAGTGAGAGGGATGGCAAGCCGGCTGTTTCTCAATTAGAGTTTGTAAGCAATACCAACTTTGTAAAGCAGGATGTAAGAAGTTAGTTATTAAAATTATGTAAATTCGTGATATAAAATGATCAGCATACGTATCGATCACGCGCGTTGGTCTAGTGCGATAAGTATGGTAAAAACAGAAAAAAATTCTTACTTAAATAAATTTATCATATCATTAATCATTATCATAAAAATTTTGGCCTTTAGTTGGAGTACATATTACAACGGTTTTGGTGTGTAGTAGTGATGGGTCGTCGACGTATTTATCGTCGACGAAACGAGACCGTCCATTTCCGTCCATCGACGAGTCGATCAACTAGTTGAATTCGTCAACTAGTTGACGCGTGAACTTCGTTATGCGGACGTTCTACGAGACGATGTGTCTACGGCTCGACGCTGCTTGACGGCTCGACCGTTGGCTATTTTTATTACGTTACTTTTTAAAATTTAAAGAAGTTCAAAGAAATATAGTTTCGGGGAAAGTAAAACCGCTAAAATTAAATTTAACCATCCATTTTCAGGTAGATTTAAGAAGTCGAGATCGATCGAATAAAATATTGATCTTAGAAAATTATCTAGTCGGCCTTTTTGACTGTTAATTAATAATAGTTTCATCGTATAAAAAAAAATTAAGTTTGTTAACCCATAGATAACCTAGAAATGTTGCAGCCCTTTCAAAAATAACTGAGTAGATAAAAGCTGATATTTTTTTCAAACGATTGTAGTTGTTTCATTAAATTCCTAATTCTATGAGATAAATTTAAATTATCCAAAGGCGTACTTTTTCCAATGATGTATCTATACAAAAGCAAATAAAGTGTAAAATAATTAAACAGAATCGTTTTATTTTATACAGTGTAAAATTGGGAATTCACCGAAACGTCGCACGTGCACATCGCAAAAAATCAAGTAAAAAATAATAGATAATAACTTATTAAGCCTATCTCTCCCTACGCATGCATTCAAATTTCAAATCTCTGTCATAGTTCGTGTACACAGATCTGCACTCTATGATCGTGTATTTTAGAGTTGAAATGAAATTACCCGTCGAGACGTCTATAGCGTCTACAAGTCGACAGCGAGAGATGAGAGAGAAATAAACGGAGACGTTTTGTCTTGCTCTCGCTCGTTACTTTGCATTACGTTGAATCTCGAATTGTCCACCGTCTACGAATTCAACTAGTCCATGCGACAAACGTAAACCGTCGACGCGTCGATGCAACGTCAACGGTTGATTTCAACTAGTCCGTCCATTCAACGCCCATCCCTAGTGTGTAGTAATATTTACATGCTACTGTAGAGGTTGTCCTGACAAAAAGATAGGTACCGTCTCGAAACCGGTAGTCAAGAAGTAATTTTTAGTGGTTATGTGCTAACCTAAATAACATTTTGTTATGTTCTTAGATTCTTAAGACCGTTCAGAAGTTCATCTGTTTTTAATTTTCTGAGGTATTCTGCCGTGTTTCTGCAACTTTTCTGGACGTCGATTTGGATCCCATTGCAGTGTACATCGTTATCACATCAGCCCCGGTGATATACCGTACATTGAGATTCGGAACGTCGGCCAGAAAGGTCGTAGAAACACGGAAAAATACCCCAGAAAACTCAAACCAAAAGAACCATAATCGTGTATAAATTTTCCATTTGAATATCTAACAACCTGCTCCGAATAATGATAGGGCATAACATATGCGTAAAGCCATTACTTTTCTGTCACTCCTGAAGTGGTCAATAGCGTTCCACTGCAATCCCCGTATTTTCATTCCACGGTGCGCATTCATAATAATCGCAATACATTAAAATCAATTAATGAATGTAAAGTTATTTTGATTAATTTACTCACAATGAATTACTTACAAACTCACGCTACTGTCTCTAAACAAATGCAGAATAACGCAAATTATGAATGTTGAACAGCTTATTGTTGAAGTGTTTATGACACTCATCTAGTGATCCAGTGGTCGGTGTTTCGAGCCCTATTCCAGGACACCAGTAAGTTAGTCCTATTTCCATAGTACAAGCGTTTAGGTTAGTTTGAAAAAAGTTAGAATAATGATACGATACGTATTCCGTGTTCGCATATTTCCGTGACAAGTTTTACCAGGGTATCCGCTGAATAACACTTTCTATATTTATGTGTATATTTTATACAAACCGTATATTTCACTGAGAAGCAAACCTCGACGTTTCACTATCGACAGCGACACTCCACAACAATGTTCATATAATTTCATATAAGTTCATACAAACTCGGAAGAAATATTCAGTTTGGCCTACACCACCGCCGTAGTAGTACGCCCTCCTGACGACGCTGGATAAGACCAGCGAAACGTTGAGATTTGCTTCTCAGTGAAAAATGCGGTTCGTATAAAATATCCGTTTTATTTAACACATAAATATATCCAACGACCGTAATAATAACATTAACTCTTTAACAACACTTTCTATGTTTAAAAATTACTTCATCTAGATTTAATTATTTATTTATTTTAAAAAATCCTTGTTTACAATATATAGTTACTTAATAATAATTTAACAATAAAAATATAAGATAAGATTACACAGTTTTTTTTGTTAGATTTATGGATTATGCCACTCTACTAGGCTACGCCTGTCCCAGAGTGGCGTTATAGAACACAATTATAATATTCTTTTTAATTCGTCAGTAATATTTATTTTCGTAAGGTAGTAATTATGTATCTACCAAGTATCAAGTGCAGTGTTAGTGGTAAGTTGAGTGAGTCATAAAACACCAAGTGTAAATATGTGTAGAATATTGTATAATGTAAAAAGGGTTAAAGTTTCGTTTAAGATTATTTTTTATTTTCCTTAATTAATTTATTTCTTTATATTTTTTTATATTTTTAATAAGCTATAAGCTTTATTAACCCAGTTTAATTCTTGTTTCACCATCGCGCTGTGTAACAATATAACGGAGGCGTGTAAAACATTTTCCGATGACATAATTCTTCCAGCCTTGCCGAAGTGTCGCCGGGTTTCGGGGGCTTATTGAATTAGGATGATTGATCACGGTGATTAAATTAGACGAAGGATTATTTTCTTACTTTGATTACAATAGACGCCTCCTCGCCAAAACGGGAACAACGAAAGAAAAATCGTGTCTGCTGGGATGAAATTAGCCGGCGGTTCATTGGTCGAAGCCTAATTGGATTTTTAAACAAGATTATTAGCGATTTGTTATATGAAATAATCTTCATCTTTATGTACCCTACCCGTTTCAGCAGACTTTTAGCCTCCTACGACACTTACACTGAGATGGATTGCGTCTAGTTGATGTGGAATTTCCTGGAATTACGAAATGCAAAATCTGATACTTCTCATGAAGATTTTTGTATTTATATTGCTTTATAAACATGTTTTTCCTTTATTTATCTGAAACATAACAATTCCATCCAGATTTTTACCATGCTTATATTAGCTTTACCTGTTTGTCTGGATGGAATCTTTTAAACGATATTAAACCCGTTTCCCAATGCCCAATAAAGCTGAGATTTTTGACATAGACATGTTCTCGGTGACAATACATGAATCAAGAATCACTGATTGATCAATAAATCCATCATAATTAATTAATCAAAGCTTAATATGGGAAATTAATTAATAAGCTTACCAAAAGATGGCGCTAGTTTCCTACCGAAGTAATTTTGTACACTGAAAATTATGTGAAATTAAAAAAAAATTAAAAACAACGCTTGTACTTAAATGTACCTACTAAAAAGTAAAAAATAATTTTCCTTGCAGAAAATTTTTGCTTCACTCTCCAAAGAAAAGTGTGGGCACTTTCCCTCCATCAATAATATAATTCTATCAACACCATAAGCGTCCGCCAACCTTGTATTTGGAGAGCGAAGCAAAAATTTTTTGTCGAAAAATTTATTTTTTACTTTTTAGTACATTTATATATAAGCGTGTTTTTTTATATATTTTTTATCAAGTAGGTAGGATAATTTTGAGTTTTATATTTCCATTTTCATTCATTCATCGTGTACCGCTACTCTTGATATACAAATTAATTTACTAACTGTAGATATTTGAAGGGTAAAATCGTCCATAACTTACGAACAATCGAATACTTTGTATACACGTTTTTATTCACAGTCGCCGTGGATAACTTTTCCCCGCCGAACAAAATATTCTTTGTTTTACGCAACAAATTATTTTTTAGTGCCTGTTAACAGAGCTGGAACAAAGTTACTCCGCTCTTCGCCCCGCGCCCCGCCACCGCGGCGGTGAAACTTTAACAATTAGGCGAGTCGTTATTTTTATTGGGTAATTTACTAATCGCTATTCGTCAGTCTCGCGTGCTGTCCCGCCCTGTGCACGCGCAGCTGGGGGTGGACTTGACACTTGGGAGCGTATCGGACGAGGATATCTCCCGTCATATAGATGGTGTAATAAAACTAGTCCACAATACGTTAAGTGGTTAGACCCAGGGAATGCAATCCCGAGTCGGGATCGCCCTTTCGGGATCCCTCGAGATTAGAATTTCCAATTCCGCGGGATTCCTAGGGATCGAGATCTCGAATACTTTTTTTGTTTTTTTTGTTTATAGAGCTGAATAGCAACTGAATGGTGTATTTCGAAAACGAGTCACATTTTTTCCAAAAATGAGTTAAGTATGCAAACATCTTCGGAATACCTAAATCCCCAATCTGATAGGAAATTTTTTTATGTTTGTGCGTTTTTAAAGCATTTTAGAACATTGCGAAAATGAATGTATTTCAAAAACGTTACGAGTCCCGGACTAGCAACGTTTTCGAACTACATGCCGTGTATGACAGTAGATTCTAAATAGCGACAGTGACGGTTGACAGTGTAAACCTGACGAAAATATTAATTTATACACAAAAGAAAAAAGAAAGGAATATTTAATTGTGAAAACTATAAATCTAAACCTTTAAAAGAAATCTATGTTAAGACGCTTACGGCATATAAACCATGTACATAAGGAAATTCTTCCCAAATCCGTGGGCGAAGATTGCAAGTAGGTACGTAGGTATTTGACATATGAATTTTGCTTATGCTTTATAATATTAAATGAGAGATTATATAACGTGAAGATCGAGTATATACTGCAGAACAATATGAATATTTAATAGAGAAGACAATGCAACCTCACTGTGCAACGAGTGAAAAATAAAGAGATTATTGACTTCAAGGAATTCTTGGCCTCATTTTCTTTTAAAAAAACCTTTCTGTAGAATCTTTAGGAAAAAACGTTCCTTGAGGACGTAAAATGTCCTTCAAAAAATCGCTTTTATAGAGTTTATATACAATTCTTCCAAGTCGGGATATGTGCAATGTACAAAATTTATAGGAGGATTTGTCAACCACACATATTATTTGAGAAAAGGCATTCTATCTACCTCCAGTGTTCCCTGCAGAATAAATAAGAAGAAAATAGATTATATTCGAAAAGTCATCCAATACATAATCATCAAAACATTTAATTTATTACCATGAAATATTAGAATGGCCAACAAATGATGGTGAAGATGTAGAAATAGATTATTATTAAGTTTTATATGTCAATCTAAGAAGTAACCAAGTCTATATGGCTCTCATTGTCACTTTCATTTTATAAATATGTATTTTTTAACCTAATGATGTATTTTATTTCAATTGAAACTCATATAAAATTGTCTCCTACTTCATGCATTTCGAAAACGTTACAAGTCCACATAATAAAACATGAATTTAATCAAAATATATCACTTTAAAGAAGAACATTTTTTTTTTTTAATACAAGAGTTAATACCTACCATATAATATATATAACATGAAAACTTTTCTTTATAAATTTTACAGGAGATATATTGTTCACTCTCTTGATCAATTACAAAAGTGTGACTTGTAACGTTTTCGAAATACACCACTCAATTTACGACAACACTTTGCATTTTTATAATATCAGCAATTTAAAAAAAATGTTTATTATTAATCATCGCATTTAAGTTTTTGTAAGCGTTTTTCCAAGCATCAATCAGTCAATGTAGTAGAGTAAGTAGTAGTTTTTATTACTACGTTAGGTCGATAAAATAAAGAAAATATTATTCAAAGCTATTTTTATTATTTTAATGTGACATAAATATAAGTTTTAAGTATTTAATAAAAACTCTACAGGCATACACGATTAAACATATAAAACATTTAAAAGAATCATCCACTTAATCTAAGGGTGATTTTGAAAATGGTTTCGTAGGAAGCTGAGCATGACGATTGTTTAATCTTTGTTGGCGGCATCTTCTTTCAGATGCTAGAAACCCAGCAGCTGAAAATGCCCTTTCGGACTCATCGCTGGTGGGGACCACCGAAAGTTAACAATTGTAGGCAAATTATATGGGCCTACATTTCTCCTACATTCGTTCAGATTCATCTCTTTTTTTTTACGAAAGTTTCCAACTTGTCGGTATTGATGAGCACGCAAGGAGGATTAGATTTATAAATTTTTAAAGCTTGTTCTAATCCCAATAATCTCGTCCAATTTTTCGGTGCGGGATAGACCTCGTAAAATGCCTCGAGATTTCGAGTGATCCCGATCTCGTGGGATTGGGATTGCATTCCCTAGTTAGAGCACCTTTAAGTTAAGGTACTGATACACACGCTTATTTTTGGGCATGCTCGTACAACTGTACACACTTGCTCATTATCAGCTTCTTCTTTTTCTTCTTCTTCTACCTCTTATCCAATTGCGTCGTGGTCCTTGCACCGCATAGGAGGTTCCAAATCTTCGTTTCTTGGGCTGCGCTCTCCACGTCAGACCAATTTAATTGCAACCTCGATTTATTACCAAAAAAAAATAAGGTTAAAAATTATTTTGTGTCAACGTATTTTGTGTCAATCAAATATATTATGTATCACTGAACTATAATTTAGAGCATCAAGAGAGATAATTATTTATTTCCGTCACTGCATAAAGGTTTTTTTTGTCAAATTCCTTTTTAAACACAAAAATAACTTTGATACTTATGTCCTCCAACTCTAGATACAGAAGTGAATAAAAAAATACATGCTAAACAATTTTTTTCTACCGCCTAATAATAAAGATCTTGATTTCAAGGGGTGGCTTTTACAATAATTAATTTCAAAACTTTACGAGTACAATATAAACAAAAACATAAAAAAGAAACATTAAAAAACACATTATGAAGAGTAGGAAGTAATTAAAAACAATACGTTATTCTTCATTTTAAACCTTTTAGCCACTTACGAACTGCTTTTCACACAGATTCATATTAAATAATTCAGTACAAATGTTTTGTCTTAAAAATTATTATAAAGTAATTATCTTATTTTTTTATCATTGCATAAAAAATTTATACTTTGTAAAAATTATGTTCAAAATGTAAAGAAAATTAACTTTACATGATTTGATAAGAAATTCACCTTCTACAATTCACTGCCGAAACAGTTTATCACGCCTACATTTCATCGCAAGCAAAAATCGCCTCAATGTAACACGCTTTGACAAAATATGATAACTTAACTAACCCGCTTAACTGTCAATTAACTGAAATTTCGAATTATTAAATTGACGAGGGGAACTCCAAGTCGTTGAATTGTTGGCGACGAATTTTCTAAGATTTTTATCAAAATATATATATATATATATAATACAGACTCGCACACAACAAATATGCACTTATATAAAGGAATACGACTACATCAAGTTAATATCTGTGCTAAGAAAAATAAACTTAGTGATCTCCTGAGACAAAAATATTACTGCTTACCATTAGGTCACTAGATGAGTATATTATCGTATAGTAAATAGTCACTTTATCACAATTATAATAATTTCGTTGTCCGTCCGTCCGTCTGTATGTCTGTCCCCGTCACTTCGTGTTACATCCGTAACTTCTTTGTAGAATTTTTTTTTCGAATTTTTTTTATGAAAAATTTTATTGAAGGAATTTTTTTTTCGAAATTAAAAAAAAAAATTACCGATTTTTTAAAATATAATAAATAAATACTTATTATTACATTTTTGTGAAAATTTCACTTAAAGGGCGCTGTACGCAAAAACCTTTTAGTCCTACACTAGCATTTGGTGTTAATACAAAAACAATCTGTTTTTCTTTTCAAATTTTGAAATACGCGCCAAATGTAAATCAAATTGATAAGGACAATTTTTATTTGAAAAAAAATTTGGTGCTCTACAAGATATTGAGTTTCTTTTTACGTTATATTTATTATTTTATTTAATTACAGGTCTTCAAAATGGCATGTCAAGTAGACAAAGGCGAGCAATTTCAACACATTCTGTTCGAATGACAATTTCTACGAGTCCAGACCGAACGGTTTATATGGCAGAGGCATCTAAAAATCTGTAGAAAGTTGAATAAAAGTTGTATATAATAAAATAGAATACATTATTGACTAATTGGTGGTATTTTTTTTTTGGTTTTGTCTCTTTTATTTATTTATTTATTTTAGATTTTTTCCAAAATATATGCTATGGAAAACGTCATGCTTCAGTGTTCTTACTGTACGCTCCTACTATATAAATACTTATGTGGTACTTTTATATCTAATGCAAATCTTTGATTTATAACATATCCTTTAATGTTATTTTCTACACTGCTCCTAATTTATCAAATGTAAAAAAATGTACGAGTATTTTTTTAATGTTTTAATTTTAGTATTAATATTTTTAATATTCAAAGCATTAACTTTGTGGTTAGACATTATAACAGAGTGTTAGTTAAATTAGTATAAACTACTACCAGATTTACCGGTTTAGAGACCTACCCATCTCTTCGTCAGGACCAACAGTACACTATTATGTTGACAACACTATATATCACAACCATAGTACTGTTAACCTTTCATCAATATTTATCACATGGGTGTTAATCTTGTCAAAGATTAGTATTCACCAACTTGCTTACAGAACGATCAGGAATCTACGAGGGAGAGGGATTGAGAGGGAGCGGAGTCTAATGTGGGGGTTAGCAAATCTTTTGTGAAAGTTAAATTGAAGATGCAGAGAGGGGTACGTCTCGAAACCAGTAGACCTTAACACTGGTAGTGGTTTACACTAATTTAACTAACACTCTGATTTTTTAATTCTTACCTCTGCATCACGCATAAAAGTCCAACTACAAACTAACTAACTAACTAACCATCATGCCGTTTCCCTGCAGGGGTAGGCAGAGAGGATTGAACGCCACACTCTTCTATCCTGGCACACCACTTTTGCTTCGGCCACATTCTACATCTTCTCATACACGTTCTACGGTTGTTGCGGCTTTTAACAGGGCCATCCTCAAATACTTGTAGTACCTGATCGTGCCAGGTCTTTCGCGGACGCCCTCTATTCCTGTTGCCTTCAACATTCGCCTCATATATTTTCTTAACCATCCTTTCCTCGTTCATACGTTCCACATGACCAAACCATCTCAGCACTCCTTTCTTTATTCTATCTACCACACTACTGCCAGCATTGCATTCACTTCTAATTTGTTCATTCCTCACTCTATCGACCAAAGATTTTCCACACAAGCGTCTTAGTGACCGCATTTCCACCGCATTCAGTCTACTTTCATTCCTCTTTTGCCAATTCCAGGCTTCACTTCCATACATAAGGGTTGGCACTAGAACGCCATTATGTACCGCTAGTCTTGCTTCTTTTGACAGATTCTTATTGGCCAAAGTGAAACAAATATCACAAAATCACCCAGGCTTAATAAAATCATACGGATGTATAGTGACCGCACTAGAACTCGAATTAATGCATACAAAACGCTACATATATAACACCGGAAGATACCGTAGGTAGGATTGCAATCTTTCTTTCCACTTCCGCAAACTGCCGCATTAGAGGTCCTCAATCACTGATGCGGAAGTTTTATTGACCCTCCAAAATACAATTAATTTTTATCTACGTCGTATATTTTCTGAGATGTAAGCATTTAAAGTTTGACCCAATCATTTTTGAAAGGGTCTAAAAAATTGGTCATTGCGACCCGATATGAGCAGTCGCGGGTTAAACGAAACCAAAAATAAACACAAAGCGACTATCAGCGATAAATTTCATTAATAATCCTTCCTTCGAGGCCTAATTGTCGCCACTGCGTGGCCCCCCTCTTCCCCTCTGGTACCGTCCCCGCCCGGTCCCTCCATTCATCAACCCAGCCGTCTACACGCCGGGCCGCAAGAAACGTGGAAATACTACTCTAATAAAATGTATTTCACGGGAACAATAATTAATAGAACATTAGGCAAAGTCACGCCAGTTCCTAACAGCGCTACGGGGGAATCATAAAAGTATAATACCGGCTTAACATAATTACAGTTAAGTGGGGAATTTCATGTTAATTGAGAAATTATTCGGTAATTTCGCTTTGAACAGTTCTAGCCTATACGAAATTAAATGCATCGTTAAAAAAATACACAAACCCGATTTGAGAATAACACGAAAAGTTTTGTTTGTAAATATTTTTCAAGGGCGTTTTCTTGTTTTTCTTTTGTGTAGGCAATCCGCCCTTGGAGAGCGATTTGTGCCATTTAATATTTTTTGATACGCATCTTTATCTGCCGTTATTTTGTAATAATATTGTAACATAATCAAAAACGAAAACAAACCCAAGCAATTATTATTCGGAGGCAATATGACTGTGGCGGTCCAGAGCCGTCGCAATTCAAGCCGCACGCATCGAGCGATATCCACCAATAAGGAGTCCGTTATGGCCAACCCAGTCCCGGTCGCCTATAGCTACAATTACTATGTCGTCGGCCGCTGTAGCAATAGCAAAAGATATTTCTGTACTCAACACCACGTCTGTAAATTGTTACTAATTTTTTATTTATTTATTTATTTAATATACACGGCTAAATAGCCTTTTACCTACTATGCATTTATACATAATATTAATACAACAACATATGTGTGAAAATTGTAGAAGTAGAACTATCAGTGTTGAAATAAATAAAAAATAAAATATAAAAGAATGGAGATTTGAAACAATAAAACACATTAATAATAGAAAAATTTGAAAACGAAAAAAATAAAAAAGTAGAGATATAATACAATGAAATACGAAAATAATAGAAAATTTTTAAAACATAAAAGAGTTGAGGAGTAACACAATAAATACTATATCCACTCATATTGCCTCTGCTGATTCATATCACACATACCACGCGATACTCATACAACACACGTCACATGCCCACGCGAGAAGATGCCTCTGGATAGGTGGGAATCATCTCCCAATCACCAACACACATAGTCCGCCAAACCACCATCAATTACAGCTTCCCATTTAGGTTTCCACGTTCGCTAACACCAACGTAGACTGAATATCAGAAAAGAATCAATCTTCGGATTTTGATGACCAGGTCTTTCTGCCGGCTGTGGAAGAGGACGAAAGTTGCACCACCAGGACCGACCCTCTTTTGAGCAAAGGGGAAGCGGTTATGGACATTGATGGTGATAACGCTCCCAAATTATTTTTCTACATAATGATTTTTTTTTTGATAAAGCTATACTAAATTCAACCAGCAAACTCTGTCACATAAATGTGTTTAGTAAACTGTACCTAGATTCAAAATCAATGATGATAATTGTGATACAATCGAAAAAATATTATTTCTGTCATCTGGTAGCGTAAGTGACGGACATTGTTACTGAATTATATATTTTGATGAATGAATAATACTAATGATATATTATGTGATGTAGTAATGGATGCACTTTTTAGTTTTAATTTTCATTTAACTGAAATAATAAAAAATTCTAATTCAGACGATTTTATTAAAAAAAATATATTTAAAAAACATAATTTTTAATGTTTTCATTTAATTTATTAACAATTTTGAAATCATACTAATTTTGAAAACGAATTGAGATCAGCTATTGTATTCAAAAAACTTAACGGACGGACAACGAAATTATTATTATTTATTTTATTTTATTTATTTATTAATAATAAACTCTCTTGTGGGCTTTTAAAGTATAATAAAATTTAAAGGATTTAAAGGAAAACTAGTTTTGCCGTAAATAATTAAAAATAATAAATGATAAATGAACAATATAAAATATAACAATATAAATGTAACAATATAAAACAAAATAAAATGAATAATATAAAATAAATTAACAATGTATATAAACAATGATAAGTACACAAGCAAACAGTAATAATTAGAGACCTTTAAAATAAAGATAATTAAACCAATATACCAGATAAATAAGATAAGGAGACAAAATAAACCAAAAAAAATATATAAAAGATAAAATCAAAACATATTTAAAAGGGAAACAAACAATAATAAGGATATTTTAAAATAAATAAATGTAAACTTAAAATTCATGGGGAACAAAACAAAAGTAAAAATTTAGTCCATTAATCTGTAATTAATTCTATTGGTATTATATTCTATGTCTATGTAATTCTCGAGGATATTACAAGAAACTTTGGTTTGAGTATTAATGTTAAGGAAATGTTTAATAAATATAAATATAACTTATAGAAAAACAAATCCAGTGTATCCTATAATTTCATAATATCTGTCCTTGAATCCGTGTCTGAAGCAAACATACATATTTTATATTGACAGCTGCCTGTGACGCGTGGAAACACAAAACAGAATACTGTCAACTCAATCAAATTAAGTTATCGCATCAAACAATGGAAATTATTTTGTTATAAAAATGACCTTAATTATTAATTCTGAAGGAAGAACGTAGACCCAAAATGAATAAATGAGACAATATAAATGTAGATGATAGAGTGACGTTGTTTCCATAATTTTTTAAAAATAAAATAAGTATGTTTATATCGTTTTTAATGTCATTATTGAGAGATTAATTAAACACTAATTTTATCGGTATCAAATATAAATTTATATAAATATTTTTTGGATTAAGTTCTATTCTATTAATTACACAAATAATAATAATTATTAAAATATCTACAAAAAATGGCGTCCCTCAAAATTTTTACGTATTATTCTAATTCGGAATCTATAATTCAATTTCTTTCTTTTTTAATCGGATCGCAAAAGGTATATTTTATAATTGTTATTAAATTGAATTGAAAATCGCCTTTTTAAATCATTAAGTGTTGAAGTCGTTAGAATTTTAAAATTTCATAGGTAAAAATTACCTAAACCATTTTTTTTCAAGTTACAATACACAAAAACTAGTAAATAAAGCTCTTTGAATACAAGCTCATAAATATAAGCTCTTTGATTATAAACTCTTAAATACAAGCTCTTTAACGGCCTACTCTTTCAAATGGACTTAAAAAAATACTTTCAAATAAAAAATTGTTTATCTAGAGTTTAAAAAAATTAGAAACCGTAAAACTTGTAACTGTACAGTCGAGCTATTGAAGGTCGACGTATTATTTAATAAAATAATCAATAATAAGATATATAAATAGCTATAATTTATCCTTAATTAATTAATCATCCCTCTGGGGACCAAATCCAGTTAATGTGTTCTTAGAACATACATACTTTCATATAAAAATATTGTTAAAAATATAATATGCTGGTGCACGAGAGGAGTAAAAAAAACAAAATATTTATTTTCAGGCGTATTCTAGTAAATATGTAATAATTCGAAAGAATATCAAAATACGTTATTAAGGAATATTGCTAAAAAAACACCACTTTGAAAAAATAAATAAAGAGGTATTATATTACCAGTCGCGAAATCTATGTACAGTATCTTGTAAATGAGAAAAAATAACAACAGATGTCTCTAGCAGAGGCCAGTGCAATATATAAAATGTTTTCGATTTGAACTAAATATAACTATATTATATAGAAAAAAAAATTGATAATGTTTGGAATCGGTGAACATGAATTGTGTAGAGTGATGATCACTTGAGCCAGCTCATACAGATTGTAAGCCCTGAGCCATTGTATAAGAGACTTTCATCCCCTTTTCTCATATAAAAATAGCTTCGTCTCTGTGAGACTTCTATAATTTATCCTTAATTAATGATTACATTTTTATCTTTGGCCTTTAAAGTAAGTACAGATTCTTCTCTGCGGGCAATGTGTATGAAGAGCGCATCTCAGACAGATACTAGCTGTGCCCGCGCGGCTTCGCACGCGTAGATTTTTGGTACACTGTTTGGATCGTCATTGAACTTTCGCGAACCTTCTAGAACACTCTCCTTCCAGAACTTTCAAAGAATTTATGGAATGTACAGGAACCGTCTAGACACACCGACACATTCCGCCACTCAGTTTAGAACCTTATAGAACTTTCGGGAATTTTCTAGAACCTTCTCCTTCCAGAACTTTCTAGAGCAGGTTTTTCCAGAACCTCCTAGACTCACCGACACAGTCGGCGCGCCTATTCTGAAACAATCTGAAGCATTTGCGGCCTTCCCATAACAAAACAATGTCCTAGAAAGCACATTTTCGTCACCCACTCCCACCCACGTACAGCCACCCCCACCAAACTCGCATATTTTCGATGTGACACCAAGGACTATCCACCACCGTAACCACGGATGGGTGGTTGTGGCTGGTTGTGGAGAAAACTTGGCGGATAGGGAAACACGAGTTTCTTTGATTGATTGATTACAAGTATACTATAATTTGTATTCTCATCAGTGAACCCCGCATACAATTACCGGAAGGAGATGGCTCGCCACTGCCATACGGATGGTAGCACATTTCACACCAACTTGCCCAGAACACGATGGACTCCGATCAGCAATCTGGTCGCATGTCGTAACATGCCTTGCCGTTGCCTTCTGAACCGCAAAACCTTGTCTGCGGAGGCTGATCCTATCAGGAAACCCGACAATTGCGCGCCATGCACCTGCGCGCAAGACTTACAAAAGCGCGCAGCACAACACGGACAACAGCGCGCCTTTACGGCGCGCAGACCGAAAGTACAAATTTAAAAATAAATAAAAAATAAGCTTTTTTTAAACTTAACCTAACCAGTAACGTACTAATAATGTTGGAAATTTTGTGAAACAATCCATAAAAAAGTTTATTTTTAACAATGGAAAACATGTTATATATTTTTAAAGCCATTAATTACTACAATAATCTACCTATCGAGATACGCTGCATCAATAAGCTTATAGAACAAATTAAAAAATTAAAACCTTCGTAAATTCCAACTTTAATTCATAAATCATTTAAACTTATAGCTTTTCTCAAAATACTTCAACTTTTCATTATCAAATTACCTTTTATTACCGTATTATTAAAGGACTCGCATATGTACCTATATACAAAATAAGAACTGAGGCTCCCTTATCAGACTCAAGAGCTCCTCTTCACTGATGAGGTCTACATGACTACAAAGTATAAAAAAATGACAATTTATTGCATGTATGTATGTATTTGTACCTTATATTTAATTAAATTGATAAAGGGTGTGAGAAAACATGTTGAAAAACGTTCAATTTCATCAAGAGAACATAATTTTTTCCATTAGATCCAGAATATAAAAGAGATTAAAAAACTCCCAAAGCGTTACCTTAAGTTATTTTTTATTTTTCAGCCTCGTAAAACATTCTACAATTAAATACTTGGGAATAAATGTCCTCATTTACTTTTTGTATTGGGCGTTATGATCGGCGCTCTCTTGTTGTGCGCAGTTGTCGGAACACCCCCAAGGGTATCTATTACTAAACCATTACCTTTAGAGCGGTTACTGGTAGTAAAAGTACCTGCTACCCTTTGCCAGCGCAGTATTGAAGCTATTAAAACAATTCTTACTTTACTTTGCATTTGCCTGGAAGAAAGGCGTATCGAAGGCTAAGTTCTTCCCCATGCTCCACCGTTGCTGGTACCCATCCCCGAATTATTTTACTTCGGAATTCTCTACCCCTAGACAGACTGTCTATTTTTATGTTAATGGTAAATAATAATATGAAATGTCTATTCAATCATAATATATTATAATACATTTTATTGATACATTAAATTATAAAAACACTTGTAAATAAATGAATAAACACAATATTTTAACCTCAATTGATTTTCTTCTTCATCTTTTTGGCATATTGTGGGCAACCACATTGGAAATTTTCTTATCATCCATACTATCCACGTGGTGTCTTCAGGAAAGCCGTTTTTATTTTTACAATTAATTGTTAAAATTCAACATGCTCCCTTTTCAGGACAAGAAATGTACCATAATTAATTTTCAAGTATAGACAGATTAATTATAGTGGGAGGGGCTTAAATTAATTCTGTTTGTATTTTTTTATTAATAAAGTATAAAATAGTTTCAATGGAAGAAGGTCTAAGAGAGAATTATTTATTTAAAGAGAATATTTATTAAAATTTTTAATGATGATTATATTATATCAGATGGTTCGAAATTTATGAATTAAGACACATAATAATTTTATTGTCTGTCCGTCCATCCGTATGTCCCCGTAACGTTGTGTAACGTCGAAATAACGAAATTAAACGGCTGGAGATGGGGATTGAACCCCGGGCCACCAAACCCGAACTGGCCGTTCGACGCGTGTTGCTACAGCCGCCTCTCGTGGAGCCCAAAAAAGTTGCTATAAATATTTACTAGGGCTAACGCAAAGACGCGAACCATTGTTCCGTCATTTTTGAAGGATTGCAGCTATTATTCATTGTTTTTATTTAGACATCTCAAATGCTCATTAACTCTTAAAAATTTCTCTAAGTTTTTCCAATGTAAAAATAGTTACCAATTTTTGCTGCTTGAACTATTCTGTACATTTGCAAAGTTTTCGCTCTCACTGTACACATACCCCTGTGTATATACAGCATGTCCTTTACTGATTCAGGTAATGAGTATGTTTGTGAGCACCCCGCGCGTGCCCTGACTGACTGGGGATAGGGTTAAAAGGGCGGCTATAATGACTGAACCGTATAAACTTTTGTTCGGAACAAAGTTGGATACATTAGTCTGCTTTCGGGACGCCTTTGTGTACATCCACACGAAACCTGTGATTCCCAAGTGAAACATAAAACTGTTTAATACACCTCGTCTAGTGCTGGGGGTGAAAAAGTGCAAAACAGTAATACAAAAACGGATAACGAATTATCATCCCTTAATTTATTTGCCAAATATTCACTATTAAGTATGATTTTAAACAATAATTAAGATCGAGAGATCGAGTGAGAGTTTAACAAATTGGTGTGTATTATGTTTAATAGACTATGGTGGTCGAATTGAGAGACGTGTGAGAGATGGTTGAAGGTGATTCAAAATACAAGAGACAAAAAGAAGTAGAGGTGGACCCAGCTTGGACGAAGCGCTGGTCCAGAACAGGGACTCGTGGAAAAGAAAAGTAAGGAGAGCCGACCCCAAATGAAATGGGAAACGGGTGAAGTGAAGTCAATTAATGTATATTATAGATGTCTCACAGAGACGAAACTGTATTTTTAAGGGAGTGTAGGTAGAGAAGTATTTTGGGTGTACATAGGACTTACGACCTATCGTACGGTTGGCTTAAGTGATCATGTGCATTATACGTTCGCCATTTCCACCCATGATAGAATACCATGATCCTTGCAACTCACATGTGAAACGTGGCGTTTAATTTAAATATATAGAACTTCCAAAAATTAAGAAGACAACTAAAATATAAATTGATTATTGATGTCCCCGTGACAAAATATCCAGTTCTGTTCTGAAAAATTTGGACATACTCAAAATATTCTCTCAGAAGAAGTAGTACTCCGGACATGTCACAAGACTTACCAATGCAATAAATAAGGAAGAGTCGAGGGAACCCGACCTCGAAGATCACAACCCAGATGAGGTGAAGTCTGCAACCAATGACTCAATTCAAGAAGCCGTCCGAAATGCCACAGATGAGAACAGGTGGCGCCTGATAGCTTTGCTTTTGCTCTCTTACTGCTCTGTCAGTAGTAAAACGAAGAAAAATAAAAAACGTTGTGATTAATAAAATAGGTCAAAACAAATAAACAAATCTGATGAAACAGAATTTATATCTCGTTTTACAACTTTACGTTGATAATTAAAATAATTACTTTGGATTTAACTTTACGTATAAATTTACTTTGTCCTCCTTTGGTCTTTGGTCACCCTTCAGTGGCAATGTCATGCAAGGTTGAATTTACATATTTTGAATTTTCAAGATTAATTGCATTTATAATACACAATCTTAAACAATTGGAATGTCAAAGTGGGCACAAGGCATAAGAAAATGTTCTTACTATGTGTCAAAGGCTTACTTCTTAATTACTTCAAAACGAAAAGGTTATTAGTATATACGAATTTACACTTTTACCTAAATTTCATTCGGTTCAACTTTAAAGAAAATATATTTTTTATTTTAAGCCAAATCAGTAAATATTTATGGTACAATAGATTTCATTGGAATTTTATGACTAAATCATGTACTGAATATTAAAAGAAAAATTCTTTGCCACACTACGAAATGTTTTCATGATAAAATACCATTTTGCATTTTTAAATGAAAATGGAACATGGTTTTTGGGAAATTTCCCAATCGAAGGACTGAGTGTAATGATTTTATAACTTGTATTTAATTTTATCGATGGATTTGGTGTTAATTATATATATTTTATTCATGTTGATTGTTAAAATGGATGGAAAACATCAGCTACGTTATCTAGTTTTTGAGTTAAATTACAAATTATATTTTACAACTGATTTTCGATTGTAATAATAGTTTTATACTTCACCTGTCGATGAGAGATTCTTATACTGTTGAAGTTTCTCGGTGGAGCTGTTGATTATCTTTTTTTATCTGACCTAAATTCGAATGCTGAACTACAACTTAATAATGTCGGTTATTTTTCTTCCATCGCAACAACGTATAGTACATACAATATGTATTGTGCTGACCCTAAAATTGATGCTGATATTCTTTAAGATACTCTGGCATCAGTCAAAAGGTCACTCTTATACAACTATCATTTTATTAATAGTAACTTGAACTCATAGAACACATGAAATCAATTATTTATTCACATAAACTTACACACTACATTGATACATTAAATATATATTTATGCATGTTGCTAAAGCAGGATTAAGTTATTGTACTTGGAATAGTTGGCTAAGTTTTAAATAATGTTTTTTATGTATTTTATAACGAGTATTCAGTTAACGTATCATTGAAAATTAAAATTAAAATTATTAAAAATCGAATAATAAATTAAAATTAAACTCAAGTATAATGAGTCATTTTTTTGACATTTTTATTGGTGTGATATCAGCTATGGAACGACGGCCAGCCAGTCGTAAAAAATTCAGAGCGACAGATATTAAGCGAAATAACCGACCGAAATACCTAACTGGCGTTGAAAATAAGCGATACCTACTTATGTATTTTATCTCCCTCACCACACATAAGAATCATAATTCTTTTTGGTGAGGTATATACATACAAAAAAAATAATTGTAAACATTTTCCAGGTATCATTGTAATAAAATATTATATTTATTAATAATTAAATAAAATAAAAAAATAAATGTGCGATAATTTGAATGGAATATTCTAGCAAGTGATAAAACAAAGTATTACCCAGCGATAATAAAGTGTTCATAGTCGAATGATAATGTGCGAAATATTGTCAATTTGGGATGAGTGTTAAATTAAATTCGCATTAAGTGACTTTATTAATTTCCAATGCTTTCATTTGAAGCATTGAAAATTATTAAACGAAGCCACGACCTGTGACAGTATTTATAAATGTTTATTGTTAATGCTAACGTTATCAGTCTACTACTCTATCGGACCCCATGACCTGTTTAAGGTCTAATTACTATAGCAAAATACATCAAAACTACAAAATCTTGAAAAAACACATAGACGTACTGTTACCTCACCGGTTATTGAAAATCCAGTGTGATTTCCATTGGACTTCAAAGGCCGTCATTGTCTAAAATATTTAAACTTATCCTTGATATCGCCAATCAAACGGTTTTATCAGATGTAATAAAAAGATGGCGATGTTTAATTGTTACAATATTTTTTATAATAGGCTGCCGCTCGGAAAGTTGTAGAGCAACTGAAAAATGGGGAGAAAACTAATAAATAGTCAATTTCGGCGAAACTTCCGCTCGCGTGCGAAGGAAACATATTATTATACCGACGTGCGATTGAGTTGCTTCTGGTAACCGCTGGTTACTATACTCCACACGTTCATAAATATTTACTAAGGAGCACAGAATACTGGGCTTGTACTTGGAGTGTATCCACAATAACTGAATGTATTATATTAATACCGTGTACTTTGCAAGTAAAACCTCATTCTAATGAAAACATACAAAATTAATTAAATACACTGTAATGAAATGGCAAAAGAGATTAAGTACAGAATCCCTCATCATACGTCAATGAGAAAAATAACATCGAAACCTTTAGGATCTTTCACTACATTTTGGAACACACTACCACACTCTGGAAATCGCTGCATCATTCGAGAAACACCTGGAAAAGCCTATAATTGACGAGAACATTTTCTTTAATACTAGAAAAATCTAGGAGGTTCAATAATCCAGTTTTTAGATATAAATAGCGCGGATTTAGGCCACCGCGCAGAGCTGTCGTGTTGACAGTTTGTTCGGTGCAAAATCGGCCAAAAAATGCGCGAGACAATCTAGTTTGGCCAGTCGTAAATTATCGAGCGAAGTACCTAATTGGCGAAATAAATGCGATAAATACTATGAGCGAGAATTGGATGGAATGTTCTAGTCAATGCTAAATACGTGGTATCCAGCGATAATAAAGTGATAATTTAAGAGAAATTTACTGCGAATTTATGCTTAAATATTAACTAGCACTATTGATAAACCAAATTGATAAAACCCGTCCTTATTCAGTTAAATTAAATTGTCGGGGGAGTTGTCTTAATTTCACATACATACTTATACTGGTTTATTTATGTATACATTAAGAAATACCATCAACAAAAAATTTATTCTGAATATTTTTAACTTTATCAAAACTTTTTAAATAAAAATGACGAGACTGGTCAAAAAAGGAGTTTAAAATTTAAATAATTTTTAAGCATATTATACAAATTTTTATAATTCTGAAGAATATCATATACCTACACATAAAAGCGTATCGCTTTAAAAACTCTAATAAAAAAAAAGATCTCTTGACCAATGACGACATTTATTTCGATTTATGGGGATAACTAATATTAGCCACAGGTGGCGGTAGTAAAATACAACTCACATAGGAAAAAATATACGCAAAGTTCACATATATAAAACTTCTAAAATTTGATAGATATGATAGTTTATCATGGGTTGAATTGATGAACGTTACATTATGTAAAGTGATCACACCCGATAGACTTCCATATCTGCCATCCCTTATAAATAGCTTAATCTCTATTAAACATCTATAATTTATCTTAAAAACATATGTTTTACCGTACAAAGAGAGAAATAAAATTTATTCCTTTTTTTTTCAAAAAAATAGAGATGCGAACACGGAATTCGTGTCACATCAGTATTCTTATTATTTTCAAACTCAGCTAAAAGCTTGCGCTATGAAAATATGACAAACTTGCTTGTTTGGAGTGAGATTCGAACTTTGGATCACGAGGCGAGAGTCCTAACCACAAGACCAACAAGCTACTCAAACTACTTTCTTTTCGTAATGTGACCATATAACTGTGCATATGTGAACAGCACACTCGGCAACTGCACACAAAACAGGTGCGCACAAGCACAACTGAATATAATACTTTATACTTTGTAAGACGGGTAAGTAGCCGTTTCCATCACTCCTGGTGGATGGATGTATGCGCACCCCGGTCAAGGAGCCGGCAGCGGCGATCGACGATGAAGGCCAGACGTATTTAGTCAATCTTATCTCATAGTGACAAAAGTCTTGTCACAATAAATACGTATATCAATGTGAAGACGTCACAAACTAAGATTACACACAATTAATGTAAAAATGTATCATCATATCATATAAGCATATCGACTCCATGGTTTCATTGCCAGAATGACAAACCCATTTCAATCATCGTATACATTAATCACTTTGTATTTTTCATTTGTACGCAGTCAACTAGAGTTTGGATCAGTAGTCTGGAATACTCATTATTTTATACACAGAGAACGACTTGAAAATATCCAACACAAATTTCTCAATATTTTAAATTTCCGTTCCCGCTTAGAATTCAACTCATTCACAGAAAGCGAGTGTTATCATAAAATCCCTCCTCTATCAATCGAAGATGCATACAAGATCTATGTTATCTTTATAAAATCTTGAAATACTTTGTTGACTTACCCTATTTATTAGAACAAATAGGTTTAAGCTGTCCTACATACTCAACGTGATCAAATAATTTATTTTACTCAAACTTTGGTAGGACTAACTACTTAAAAACTGCTTTGTAACTCGTTCCACTTCAAAATACAATCTGTCAAATTCTACAAATAACCTAGACATTTTTATTGAAAATTTGCTTTTATTTAAAATGGAACTCCGTAAACTCATTTACGATTATTGAAATGATTTTAATACTTCTTTAATTTAATCCCATCCCCTCCCTTTTCCCACCCATTTTATGCATTATCATAATTTAAATCTTTGAAATGATTACCTATCATAATTTAAACTTTTATCACATATTCGTTATCATTTTTTTACTTAGTTTTTTTACCAGCTTCGAAGATACTTCACTGGTCATGCTTAATGAATATTTTTTTGATATTATATAATTTTTGTTATTACATTGTTCTGTATGTTTCCCAAAATAAAATAAAATAAAAATAAAATCATCATGAAAATCATTATTAGCCGTTTTCAAACTTAATTGAAGATTAAAAATAGAAATAAGCAAAAAAAATGTGAAAAAATTATAAGAAATGCAAGATAGTAACATCAGCTGCATTTATAAAAACGGATATAACGCCGCAACTCTGGGAGTCATAGTGAAAATACACAAAAAAAAAATTATAAAAAGAGTTGCGAGAGGCTAAAAAGAAGAGAAAGAAATTTGGAAATCTATACAAATACGCCATTTTTTGCGCATTATACAAAATTAAAAAAATATTTTTATCGCATCGTATCGTCGACTTATAAGCAAATACAAGCGTGACAGGAAATGTTAAATGCATATATATATCGGAAAACGTAGCTTAACATTTTCACAGTTGCTTCCATTTTCATCTGCCGTGAACCAATCGTTATAATCGCATCCAATTATTTTGTTAATCCATACAATTTTTAGGTTACCTATTAGCCTCTGGACTTCCTTCGATTACCACTGGATGAGCGCATTCATCCAGCGATTGTTGGTCCGGAAATATAAACGAGTACATAATTAATATTTTTAAGTTAGATTAAATCATGACAGCTAAATAATAAACAGAATTATAAAATTATAAATGTGTATGCATGGACTTTGTCATGTTTTCGTGGTCATTATCGTGGTTTTTAACAGAACAGTTGAGTTTTCTTTGTTTTAAAAACAGATTTTGCAAACGCGCTTATTATTTTATTTTTCCATTATTACGGTAGGTATTAAATTAATGACGAATTATTATTTAGGAGAAACAGATTTTTTGTTTTCAACGAAATTATTAAGGTATCAATCTCAATGACTTGAAACGGATTTAAACAGTTTCGCTAGAAGGAGCGCTTCTTGATTTTATTAAATCCTCCAAAAATATTATTGATATTTGCCTTCTTGAAATTAATTAATTCACCTACTTGTTTAAAAACCAAAACAATAATATTTTTTACATTTTCATTAATATTTATAATGGAACATTAATGTTTTTATAATTAATATTTTATGAAAGATTCATCAAATTTTTCACATAGACACACGCACCAGAGAGAAAGGACGACCGCGGAAGACGTGGCATGACCAGATCAACCAGATACTGGAGCCTGGGAAGACTAGAACAAAGATCTTCTGGTTTGTATCTTTTGGGGTATCATGCGGTGTTTTACGACCTTTCTGGCCGACTTTTCGGATCCCTTTGGAGGGTCGATCATCAGGGCCGATGTGTAATGTCTGGACTGGAGATGACGACCCAGTGGTCCACATATTCCATCCTGATCTTGCACATGCACATGTACATCGAGATACAATACACAAAGATGGAGAGACATTGTCTTTAATGACAGGTTTATCTCAGAAATCATGTTCTGGATAAAAATATGTTATAGAGATCAATGAAAAAATATTCTATGAGAACTTTCATTATTAAAAGTTATTGATAAAGTCTGTGTTCTTTGATTTGATTTCATCAAATTCAAAGATAAATATGCGTGTTTCAAATATAATACTTTCTCGTATGATTTTTATTTCTGTGTTTATATATCATTCAACAAAGCATCCCTTTTGAACCGGTCTGATCAATTTGTGATTAGGAGGTACTCCTGGAATATTTTACGAAACAAGCCCTCATGAATAGCCACCGAGGGTTGCCATTCCTTCAATCTGGAAAGGTCGTGATCCTATTTTCGATAGAGTCATATTTCAATTTCAAAACGGAAATGAAAAAGTTCCCAGTTGTTATAGATAAACGGAAGGGCTGCTTGAAATAATACTCCAACCCTCCGAACAGGTATATAGGGGGAATAATTGTTAAAAATAAGGGAACTTTGTACGTTCCGAGGCTTTAGTTTTCCTGTGCCAACAATGGACGACCGGAAATTGTGAAGGATTTCATTTGCTAAAAGTTCGAAACTCAGTTCATTATTTCACTTTTTGGGGCCTAATTTAGTTGAGAAATTCAATCATTGTATAAGCTTGAACTTCAGGCTCTTGTTGTAGGCACCGGTAATGCGGTTTATTTGATAACGGAATTTAAATTTGAAATATAAATTGAAAATATCAGCCAACATAATCGCTTTGAGAGCGATATCGTTTTGATGGCTGTAATATTGATATTAAATGTTTAATTCCGTGATGAAATTTTTGTGTATTTTAGTGTATAAGATTTTACGTAAATAGTCGAATAAAACCGCGAGCGAAGGATTATAATTGTATTTGGTATCAATCAGAAACAATTAGAATTGATTGCCATTTTCAAATTTTCATTAATGTATTTTTATAACAGTATTTCAAATATAATTTATATAAGATGATCATCTGTATTTGAGTATATTTCTTCATTTAAAAAAGTATTTAATTTTCTATTGAGATGAGAGAAAACGATTTCTAGTATTATAATTATTCCGAAAAAGTTGTCTTTTTTATTTTATTTTTTAGACAAGATTTACTATCATCATTAGTCATTTTTAATGCACTGCTAGTTATGGATCTCACACGCTCTTTGTCATGTCTCTTATACACTACCGAAACTTTTTCTCATAGTTTCTCTTGCATTTTGTTTCGAAATGTTTCAAATTTTAATTCATTCATTAGGTTCCACACATTATAAATACATATACCTATAACAACACAAAAAAAATATAAATCATGAATTTAATTAATTAATTACGAAACTACCGATGTTTTAAAATAGAAGAAATCGTCCTAACGATATGCCAAAAACATATCTTCATGGACGTGTAACTTTTTTTTCATGATATTACAAAGTAAACAGTTAACTAACTTTAAGGTTTAAATACTTTAACAGTATACTAACTTTAAGGTATAAGAAAAATTATATCGTTCAGTAAGTTTTCAAACAACTTCTTTTTACTTAATTATTAAAAAGAAAATTCTGAGTGATTATTTTATTATTTTTACGTAGTTGACAAAATTTCAACTTCAATAAATTGAGGAATGAGTATTATTGTTTTCAATAGAATAGTAAAAATTTTAAAATCTTATTCACGCTCTCTATATAGTGCGATGACAAGAAAATTCAAATTTAGTGTCAAGACAAAATTGACTGTTTTCAAATCTGTGTACAGCCCCACCCTAATATATGGGCATCAAATTTATATCCTGACGGAGGGAATGAGAGCAAGGATCCAGGCTACCGAGATGAGTTTCGACATAAGGCACGCACTCGGCATGGAATCCCTACTCATACACATAAAAATCACAAATGAGGTGGCTTGGACGTGTGCTAAGAATGCCAGAGGAACGAATACCAAGAAGAATCCCCTTGGCAACCCCAGAAGGAAGACGACCGGTGGCCCCGTTTTAAGCTGAGAAAAGGAACAAAACATGAAAACAGAATGGGTCCAGATTTGTTGACTCATGCGAAAACAGTAAAAGACAGGGGAATATGGAAGCACCTTGTCGAGTCGTAGAGCCCCCGACCCTACTAGGACAAGAGGATGAAGATGATGATGATCGTATTTAATAATCCAGATTCTAGCTATTTAATTTAAGGCACATATTGTGTATTAAATAACCTTTGAATTTATATTTTACAATATTATAATAAATAAGAATTTAATTATTGATTTAATAATGTAATTTGTATCAAATAATAAGTAAATGTGTATTATGGAATCTAGTGGATAAATTTTAATGTGACATTTTTTCACACAAAAGTGTGAAACAAAATGCAAGAAAAGCTATGTAAAAAAGAGGCTAATTTCGCTCTCACTTCCAGAGAGTCTCTTTAAGATACTCACCTACTGGGTCGGGGATTCGAACATTTTTGCAGAAGACCAATGAGTTAGTCCTATTTTCGTAGCATAAGTGTTCAGTTTAATTTGAATATTGATGTAACATGTATCACTATATAAAGTCTACCTATAAAGACTTCGTACGATATGTGGGTAGTTTATCTCGTGGGTAATATTCATGAATATTTTCTCAACCAATTATTATTTACCTTGATCTACCCTTTACGCAATTTTCTTCTACTTTCTCTTCTAGTACTTCTAGTATCTCTTCTAGTACTTTCCATTCGCTGTTCTAATCCAGGCTACATTCGACACATATTCTTGTGTTTTGTACTAAAAGTCATTTTGTCAATTTAGGAAGACTTGACAATCTTTAAATTCACAATATCCACCATAACCTTATTTTTTTAATACCTCTTAATTCGGTTTCGATTCAAAATTTCACTAATTTAATTAAATTAATTTTTCTAAGATTGCATACCCGAAGGTGTAAATTTTTTTAAATTAATTAATTTTAACTTTTAAAAATATAATTTAACTTCTTAGCAAAAAAAATATTTTTACCAAAAAAAGGGATTTGTTCTTCTACATTACAATCTAACTAACTAGTCAACCAGTCAATAATCAATCATATATTTTATTCGTTTGTTGCCTAAAATTTCCAAAACATACGTGTCACTTGGACCTTTTGGACCTAACTATTAATATAAATAGGTCCAAAAGGTTTGTGTTTTGGATTAATATCGATGCATACAACTATAAGTGCTTGCAGTCGTATGCATCGACATTTGAAATATATAAAAAATATATATTTTTCATATAAGAAATATATGAAAAATATTCAAACATATTTTTTACATGTTTTTTAGTCACAACAAAACGTACGTAGAATATTTAAATGCATAAAAACACGGAAAAAATCCATTAGTTTTGATGACAAATTTTACGAAATAACCCATCGAATAAACATATTCCTTTGCCACTTGTTTAACAAATAAGTAACTTTCATTAAAAGTAATTAACATAACTAATTATAAAACAACTCGCTAGGTTGATATCAGTTCAAATGATCACTCGAAAAATCGTTCGCTTCATGTCACTAGATGTCGCATTCAGTGATCGCGTTTTGTCAGAATAGAAAACTTCTCGCTCGGTCGCCCGCCGCGCCTTATATACTTACACCTGCATTTCTAGAATACTTGAAAGTGCGCGACTCATCTCTTGTCTGCTGGGCGTTTCTAGACTCTTTTCGATGACGCTAGATTGAATATTCTGTGGTAATGTTTTTGCCGTAAAACTTTGTTAAAATAAATTGCAGTAAATATTGGAGAAAAATTCAACATTGATGTAAATTTATAAAAGGTACTTTTTTATAATTTTCTCAGAGATCGGGAAGTAGAAACCGGTTAAAATTTATTGCGCTGGGGAGAACTGAATGTTTCTTTTATTTAAATGTAGTTGAGCGAAACTCTGCAGAGAATACTTAATTTCATTCAGATCTTTCTCGTAAAAGGTAATTATTTTAGCATGAACATGTATCTGCCATTTATAACAAGTAAAGAGTAATTTAAAGATGAAAATGTGCACTATTATATGTTTATAAATTATATTTTATCGGCGATATGATAATATTATATCATCGTTGCATATTAAATATAGACAAGGTAGCTTTAAGTATAGTAACGAGGCTAAAAAGAATCACGCACTCATGTCAAGTGACAGTTGTTTGAAGTGGTCACAACACTACCGAAGAATCGAGAACGGTCTACAATGTTCTACGACTTTCGAAAAGTATCTGAAACATTCCACAAGAATCTAGAAGCCACGAGAATCGTTTCCCAAACACTGGGAATGAAGGAAAGGTTCGATACCAGCATTAGCTTGATATAAATAAGACGCGCGGGAGTGAGGTTGTTGTTGTTTTAGCGCGCTTGACAGAGAAACAAACATGAAGGCAGCCGCGGGCTGCGGAGACCAGGGTGGCCAAGCGAGCGATAATTCAACAGTGAATAATTTGGAAAAGTTCTTACGTAGCGAAATAAACCGAAGCGAATTCGTGCGGATTGGATGGAATGTTCTAGTGAATATTGAATAAAGTGTTAAAGTGATAATCAAGTGTCTATTTACGAGTGACAAATTACGAAACAGTTGAAATAATAGCGTTAAATTTAAATTTAGTGTTAAGTGACTTTGTACATCAAATAATTAGTAAATCAATAATTAATAAATCCGTTAAAGTCCAGCGGTTGTAGTAGTTTCTCCCGCAGCCACGACTCGTGACAGTATTTTCCGAGTTAATTATGAAAAATTGTTTTAAGAAAACCGCAGTAATATTATGATTTATTTAATAACTAGGAAAATACCATTTAAAACAATATTGTGAATAATTTTTGGAAA
The DNA here is from genome assembly GCA_016648135.1 of Agrypnia vestita. Lineage (NCBI taxonomy): Eukaryota > Metazoa > Arthropoda > Insecta > Trichoptera > Phryganeidae > Agrypnia > Agrypnia vestita. The sequence goes on along the minus strand of JADDOH010002554.1, from coordinate 78,013 downwards.
TACATATGTTTAAAAACAGAGTATTTTAAACACTATTTTAATTTCACTCGTCATTGTTATAAATTTCATGAACACATAAAAAAAAAGCACAAGTATATATATTTTTTCATTATAGAAGATGAAAGTAAGCACAGTATAAAAAATACCACTCACGTTGATGTACATATCATGATATTCCTTATCGATCAATCACATCACACATGTCTCAGTTCTATCTAGCTTCAACAGGAGTGCCGCACATTAATCACATTTCACATTTTGCAAATTGCAAACTGATGACATACTTTTCATCCAGATTAGTGACAGGTATATTACCTCATTTCTTTTCCAAGAAAGACTATCGAATTAGTTTGTGTAAGCCGTGCGTACGACGCGCATTATCAACTTGTGTTAGTGTTTACGAGTTTAAACACCAATACAACGAATCAACGTGCCTCGTACGCACGGCTTTCACGTACTAATTCGATTGTCTATATTAAATGGAAAGAGGTTTACGTCTTTCGCTTTTAGTCGATGAGATAACGGCTAAGCATCGTGGTTGTTTTTCTACTTCTACAGCGCGAAATTTTTCCCTAATCTTCGCGATCCTGGGTCATGTTTAAAGTAACAAGTAGCGAGGTTCCACTTCTTTGTACGTTTTCAGTGATAACTCCAGTGATAAATTACTTCAGATTGTCTGCCTTTCATCTAGCAATATGCCCAAAGCTAAAAATAAATATTTTCCTGTACACTGTGGCAAGCCTTTTCTTAATATGGATTCCCCGAAAAATATGGACATTATTTAGACTCGAGGTCCATGATATTCAACAGGAGGAATCTTATTCAAACAGGATCCATGCCTACATTCAGAGCTATGGAAAACACCAGGGCTACCACCAGCAAGACTTTCACGTTCCTTGCACATGTTCGTTAAGTTCGCGATGTATTTCAACCCCTTAATTGGTGACATATCTCATCTCAACTTTATTAATCTCCAAACAAGAACACTAAAATAAATAAATAAATTTCCGGCTGACTATTGTGTTTAAAATCACACTAAATTAACTTCATTTGCAGTAATTCTTCCATCGGAATGAAGGAATTAATTCGCGAACGAATAGATCAATGAACTAATTGCGCCAATGATTTAGTGGCAGAGCCGAGAAAACTGAATTTATCGCTTCGAAATTAATCAAACCTTAGCCATGTATTTAGACCTCCACGTTTTTATTTTTTTCCGCTGATAAATTGCCTTGTTAATGTTGGTTTTATTTTTTCCCTTGAATTATTCAAAAGCCTTTGTTAAGGGTAGACAGTTAAAAAGTTAGAAAGGGTACTAAATACCGTTCTAATTAGCGAGAGATATAAAAAACTTTCTTATTTTCTTAAAACTTACAGTTTTTCTTCATAGCCTTATTAACTTACAAACTCCCTGAGTTATCTTCGGAAAGTATGCCTACGACTTCAGATAAAAATTCCTCAAACTCGAAAATATCCTTTCGATTATTTAGACTGTAAGTTTACTGGTGAAACTTTGTACATTAATTTTACTCATGCTTCCGATAGCAACCCTAATAATCTTTTTATACCCTTATATATAAGTTTTCCTTATTGATTTTCAACTAAAAAATTGCGCGTTCATCAAAAATACGACATAAAAAAATCCTCAAGAAAAATAAAATCTTGGAAATAAATATGTTTATTGTACCGCGACTTCAAAGGCGTATTAAATAATTAATTTTTATAAGAATCGACAGCCGAAACGTATACTGTAAGTAAGTTTGAAGTTAAAGATTAAGAAGATAATCTTAAATTATGATGAGTTGTTGTATTTTACTTTAGTTCTCCATGAAGCTGATATTAAGGCGACCGTGTAGCAAAGTGGCCAAATTCACAATTTTTTTTCATATCTTGTGCGTTTTTTATCTCATATAAAAATTGATTTATCGGGCTCCGTATGATGGGTATAAAAGCAAAGGTAGCAATATCCAAAAAAATAAAAAAATGTTTTGAGTGCAGTCACCGAGGATTAGTAATTTAAAATGTACTGAATTCTATATTTTATGTATCTATCTATCCATTCCAAAATCTTGTTTCCTATTAATTCATCAAAATGTCATCATAAATGATGACATTTTTTTTTATTTCAAAAAATCCTTGTTTACAAATAAAGGTACTTAATACTAATTTAACAATAAAAATAAAAGATAAAATTACACTTTTTCTGTTTGTTAAATTTGTGGATTATGCCACTCTACTAGGCTACGCCTATCCCAGAGTAGGGTTATAGAACACAATTATAATATTTTTTTGAATTCGTCAGTAATATTTATTAGGTCCTTACATATTAAATTGGCGTTTAGTATGGGAGGAACATAAAGCCGATTTTTTTTTATTATAATATATTTATTTATTCAAAGTATGTACCATTGCTATCTATGCACTTTTGCCATCTCATAGGTAGTCCATCGATCCTTTTACTAAAAAAACCATTCGGACGGGAATCAATAAAATCTTTGAAGGCGGTTTGGACTGCCCCATCGGAGTTGAATTTTTTCCTTTGCAAGAAGTTATCCAAATTTCGAAAAAAATGGTAATCTGTTGGGGCAAGGTCCGGAGAGTACGGTGGATGTCTTAGACATTCCAATTGAAGCTCCTCTAATTTGGTAGCCGTCTGTTGTGCAGTGTGTGGTCTAGCGTTATCATGAAGCAGCAGTGGCCTAGAGCGATTAACCAGCCTCGGTTGTTTAGCAGCTAGCTTTTCCATCATGGTTTGCAGTTGCTGATAATAGACATCTGCCGTAATCGTCTGGCCAGATTTAAGAAAGCTGTAGTGAACGACACCAGCACTAGTCCACCAAACGCTCACAAGTAACTTTTTTGGAGTCAATTTTCGCTTGGGGCATGGTTTGGCTGGTTCGGCAGGGTTCAGCCATTGCGATGAGCGCTTCCGATTATCGTACAGGATCCACTTTTCATCACAGGTAATGATTCGATTTAAAATCCCTTCATTATTGTGCCGGTTGAGTAATGCAACGCAGCAGTCAACGCGCGTTTGTTGATTTGCTTCACTCAATTCGTGAGGTACCCACCTTTCAAGCTTTTTCACCTTACCAATTTGCTTCAAGTGGATTAAAACAGTTTTATCACTAACACCGCAGCCTGCAGCTAACTCGGATGTGGTTTGCGATGGATCCGCTTCCACAATAGCCTTCAATTCTTCATTATCAACTTTGGTCTCCGGCCGTCCACGGGGCTTGTTCTGCAGGTCGAAATTTCCAGAACGAAAACGTTGGAACCAAAAACGCACTGTGTTTTCTTTTGCGGCACCGTCGCCATACACATCATTAATCCTTCGAGCCGTTTCTGCAGCACTGGTGCCACGGTGGAACTCGTACTCGTAAATAACGCGATATTTCAAGTTTTTCATTTTGTAAACTGAGTGACGCAAAGAAAAAAACAATTGAGGAAAAAACAAATGAATTATAATTTTCAAAACACAAATACATGAGTAAATAGCTGTATAAATTTGGATTTGGAATTCCTAACCAAAGAGAAGATATTTGAGATCAAATTTGCCAGTACGGCAAAACGCCAATTTCATATGTAAGGACCTAATATATATATATATATATATATATATATATATATATATATATATATATAAACGATGATTAGTACACAAGCAATCAGTAATAATTAGAAACCTTTAAAAAGTTATTAATAAAATAAAATAAAGATAATTAAATCTATACGCCAGATAAGTAATATAAGAAGATAAAATAAACCAAAAAAATAAATATAAAAGATAAAATCAAAACACATTTAAAAGGAAAATGAACAATAATCAGGACAATAAATAAATAAATATATAATTCATGGGGAACAAAACATAAATAAAAATTCAGTTCATTAAATTGTAATTAATTCTATTGGTATATTTTATGTCTAAGTAATTCTTTAATTCGAGTATGCTCCTACAACGAAAAATGTCTACGAATTCCGAGAATTTGTTTCCAAGGCGATGCCTGCGTGTTAACGGTAAATTTAATGCGTAGTTATTCCTGTGGGTCCCTACAAAGAATGTCTCGTTTGTGTCTGAGTTGCGTAAAGAAACACAATGAATAATTTGTGAAATGAGATATGATTTCATCATTGCTCAGTATTGTTTGATTTTACATAAATATATTTTTATTGCATTTTGCTGTATTTTTATTTAAAGATTATAATTTAGAACATTGTAATCGATCTTCCTCTCTAAACTTGCGATATACGGGGGTCCCTAAAAAGCATGGAATTATATAAAATCTAATTTTATATATTATTTCTTATTAAATTAATTATTATTATTAAAAATGATTAAACAGAAAAATTTGTTTTTCTTAAAAAATAAACCAAAAAATCTTAGTATAAATAGCTTGTTGGTCTTGTGGTTAGGACATTCGTCTCGTGATCCAAAGGTCGCGGGTTCGAACCTCACTCCAGACTAGCAAGTTAGTCCTATTTTCATAGCACAAGCGTTTAGCTTAGTTTGAAAATAGTAAAAATATTGATGTGACACGTATTCCGTGTTCACATCTCTATTTTTTAATAAATTAAAAAAAAAAATAATAAGCAAATTTTCGAAATACTATTAATACAAAAAAAAATCAATACTAATAGAGGTAATTAAAAGAAAACATGGAGATTTTCTACGATTGTGTGGCACAGTAAGACCATTAAAAATATTTTTCGGAATTCTTTCTGGTAACCTTGTACGTTTCTGTGGTTCAATTTATGACCTATTGAATACATACATGCTGAATGCATTTTTCTAAGTTCTACCAAGCGCGTCATACTTTATTGTGGAATGAATAAATTGTAAACTGACCTTTATCATTCAGCATTTCGTCCGCTAAGTTCTCTTCGGCTCCGAAGTCCTTCAACAGCTGTCTATGGTTTAAATACTTATCGTTCTGCTGGTACTCCTCTGGCGTACGTCCATTCTGTGTATAAACACTACCCCGTTAAGTTGTACATTTAAATTGAATATTCCTTATCTAATTTTTTTTACAAATGTATAGGGTTTTGTCATTCTTGTATCTGTTATAAGCGGACTAGCTTACCTTTGGTGTTAATTTTTCCATGTTATCTTACAGTCAAATTGTATTTACTCCGACCATGTATTTTTCAATTTCTTGCCTAAAATATCACACTTTTTCATGTAGGTTTAATATAAATGATTTTATAAAAATAAAAAGAAGACGAAAATATATATAAATTACAACGAGTAATTTTTAAAAATTTTATAACTATAAGATGTATTTATGTGTTTCTGATAGAAAGTCCGGACAACTAGAAGTTGTGTTACGAACCATATGTTCATTCCTAAATTGTATTTCAATGAGCTGAATGTCGAAGATTTAAGGATTTTAGCAAGGCACTCGTACGCTTTTCTTTTATTCTCTAAACCGTTAAAGCCATGCGCATCTAAGGTAAAATAAGTAGTATATTAATCATCAATACAATGTCACACTGGGACCATCTATCAGAGTCATTAACGGCCTGATAATCCATATAAACCAGGGATAAACGTTATTATTTTTAAAAGTTATATTTGTTTTACTTTTTTGTTTACGTTTTAGTTTACCGAAATGAAAAATTTGTACGTTTCAGATTAGGTACCATTAGAAGAATAATGACTGAGGAAATGCACCTGGCGTAGATGAAAGCTGAAAGGGATGCAAATTTTTAGGAAACTTTCGTACTAATAAAAATCATATGGCGGTGCTGATTGCAGTGCAATGGGTTTTAGTGTAATCGGTTTATAGTTTGACCACTTCACTGCACCGTTCAAATATTATAATTGATCGAAGTTCATATTTGTTCAAAACATTATAATTAAAGATTAAATGTGAGATAAACAGAATGAGGATACTAACGTCGTCCTGATCCTTGGGGTTGGCGCCCATATTGAGTAGTATATTGTAGTAGTGCCCATTGTCCTTCAACACGGCTGCGTAGTGCAAGGCTGTTCGGCCTTCGAAGTCCACGGCTGAAAGGGTCTCGGGAAATCTAAAGGAAATGTTGGTTATAAAAGCGAAGGCAGCAATATACAAGGAAATTTGAATGCACTCATCGAGGATTATTAATTTAGAATGTCCTGAATTCGAGATTTTATAGAAAATAAATTTATAGGTAACATGATGTTGGAAGGAATAGATACATAAAATCTAGAATTTAGTACATTTTTAATTAGTAATCCTCGGTGACAGCATTCAAAACATTTATTTTATTTTATTGAATATTGCTGCCTTTTTTTCGTTTTATACCCCACAAATGATGTAATAAAAATATATTATAATTTTTTTTTTATAGAAACGAAGCCTTATTCATCACGGTAATTCCCCACGGGTAGAGTTAGCTTTTGACAGGAAAATTTTTCAATTTATCTAGTCATCCTGGGTCCTTTGCGGACATCCTCATTCTTTGTATCTGATGCCGTTAATATTTGCATCGTATATCTTTTTTACTTTTCATGACCAAAGAAACATGCTTGTTCGCATTCCACGCATTCCGTGTTCGCATCTCTATTTAAAAAAATAATAAAAAACCTTTTTTTTTTTCAATTGATTGAGCAACATTGTAGAATGACATTTAAAAAAAATATTGATTATTTTATTTGTATATATCTACTTTTATATGGGTATTTACACCAACATGTTTCAGAAATTAACATTCCATCATCAGGGTTGACAACCATCAAACATGTTGGTGTAAATACCCATATAAAAGTAGATATATACAAATAAAATAATCAATATTTTTTAATAAAAAAACTGTCCACCGTAAACGTAAACAAGTTTAAATTGTTACAATTGTAAACGTAAAAAAGTTTAAATTGGTCAAATCATGTTCAAATTGCGTGGGGAAGAGCATCCGCTATTAACTAAAAATTATTTTGGTACATAAATAGAAACACCATCACTATTTCATAGTCCGAACATTAGGGAAATAATGCCTATACGAAAAGTCTGCAGTAGAAAAAAAACAGAACATTAATGCTTTGTCGAATACAAGATACATAAAAATATTTTTTGCTCCCCAAACATTACTTATTATACTCTACACAAAGATGATTGGAAAGATAAATAGAAAATAAAATTGGTTTTAAAACTAAAACATACAAAAAATGTTACACAATACACAAAATTATACTGCTACCTAACATCAATATTTTAATCTTTTCAAAACTGAGCTATTATGCCTATCTTGAAAAATACAATTAAATTTCATCTGTCGGAACTAAAAAGTCTTCGACCACCGCTAAACCAAACAAGTTGGTTTAGTGAATACTTGTTTTTAAGTATAAATATTGTATTTTAAAACTCAGAAACTGTAATTGGCTTTTATTTTTACCGCTTTTTGTATTTGCTTTATTGTTGTTAGCCTTTGGTTTTCCGAATAAATACAAATAAAAAAAAAAAAAAAAAAAAATAGAAATAAATAAATAAATACGTAAACTTATTAGGTACTACCTGAACTAGAAAATGAAAATTTAAAAACTACGCATTATCAACATCAGTTCTGATGATACCTGCAATGTGATCTAAAACGTCGACCGGAGAGGTTGGAAATACATGGCATAGCATTTTCAATGGAAAATGATGGTTAATTTAAAAAAACTTTGTATAGACAAACATTTTTCTACCCTTATTTGTGGTGGGGGAGTATGGTGGAGTCTGACAAGGAGACATTGAAGTTAGAAATACATGAAATTATGGGTTATTCGTAAAATTTAATTTTAGAGCGAGGTTGGGTCCGTAGTATGGAAGTGGCTGAATTTCCCAGTCGAGCTCTTGGAACATTGATTAAGGGCGAATAGGAGTATATGTTGAAAATTTTCGCAATATTTAAGCCCAAAAATAAAAGATGCAGTATGTTCTGGTTGGCGTTTTCTGATGTAATATGCCGCGTTTTTACGACTTTTCTGGCCGATGTCTCTGATCCCATTGCAGGGTCCATCATCAGAGCTGATACAAGATACAGGAAAACGGTCAGAATAACGTTTTAGAGCAGAACAATGCTTTCGAATAGTAGGTGTGTCATTTTATATCACAACAAACAAAATAGACGGAAAATAGCATTTCAAAAAAAAAACACCGACTAATTAGACGACCTTTTATAATCGAACTTTATGAAGGATGTAGGTATATAAGTCTATATTTTTGTGTTTTTCTACCAATATCAATCTAGTTTTTCAACACATATACAAAGTACATAGTTTAATTGGCGGCCCTCGTAGCCCAGTGGATATGACACTGACTTCTTACACCGAGGATTCCGGGTTCGATTCCCGGTGAGGTCACAATTAATCTACGTGATTTACTCAAGCCTGTTTTTTTGTGATGTGTTTCGCTTCTGTAATTGGGCCTCTTGGCCTGTTGAAACGTAAATAATAATAATCACTATATTTATTGTATCGTGTCCCATCCCATGCCTAGAGCCATTAAGACTGGACTATGAATGTTCACCTTCCAGCCAGGTAGCGCACGACCGGAGTGTGCCCGAAGAGCACCGCCACGTGCAGGGGCGTAGCGCCCGCGGGGCTCACTTGGTCCCGGGCCACGGCGAACTTGCGCCTGTCCAGGGCCGCCTGCAGGTCTCTCAGGGCCCCCTCTCTGGCCGACAGGTGCACCCGCTTTATCTTGTTCTAAAATTATTACACTCATACTTTATTTATTTTTAATTAAAACAAATTTTATTGTGAAGTTTATCCTTTAAAAATGTACATCTTTATTGATACAAATCTTATTCATGGTACCTTTTATTTATAACCGTATTTAAAACGCGATATAAGTATTTAAATTGAATTTGAAACATGGAATTATTTGCAACAAATTGATGTCACTTTGAAAGATCTACAGGAAAATCTGTCGACAAAATTACCACCGAGACTTTCGAAAACTTCAGAACCGAAATTTTTGGAAGAAAATTAAAAATAATAGTCAGTAAGGCCCCTTCGGTTGACTTGCTGATTAATATAAATCAAATCTGTCTTCATAAGTCTTTCTTGCTATTTTTTCTAGTTCAGATTGCGCAGGGACCCGGAGTCAATAATATACACTTAGTTCGTTCGAAATTCGATGGACGTGTTTAAGCCACGTCTATTGAGATCTTTCTATATAAAGTTCCGCACAATATCATCAATTTTGTCTACAGGTGCGTCTTACTTTTCAAGCGAGACGTCTATTTTTCATCTTTTTTGAAATCTTTCAAAATGATTTATCTTATTTGTTTTCATTATCAAGGAGCTACGTTTGGAAGAGCCCAACAACAAAAATTAAATATTCTACATTCAATGTTACGGTCATGCACTATGGAGAACTGCTGAGAAAACGCTATTACCGCAGCCTCGAGTCGCGAACACTGGAAGGTATAGTGATATTGTGGTTTAAAATAGTAAGAAACACGATTGATACTCCGAACTTACTAGAAAATTATTTGCGTAATCGAGGTCATCCATATACCAAAGTGCAGAACGGATGTAATGGAATAGGCACACCATAACGTGTAGTGTGCAACTTTTAAACGAAATGAGAGATCATGACGGGGTATTTAATGACAGCATTAAAAGCATCAGGCAGAAGATCGCTTCCATATTAAGGTACTCGTCTCTTAAATTGCACGGTAAATGGAGCAATCCGTCATGAAATTATTTAAAAAAGTGATTAAACATAATAATTTCACTGTCTGTCCGTCCGTCTGTCTGTCTGTCCCCGCAACTTCGTGGAACGTCCGTAATTTCGTTGGACGTGGAACGTCACGGCTAAAAAACGGCCGGAGATGGGGCTTGAACCCCGGGCCACGAAACCCGAATCATCCGTTTCACGCATGTTGCCACGGCCGCCTCTCCGTGGAGCGCCAAAAATATGCTTTAAATATATGACATGAACCAATGTTCCGTCATTTTTGACGGGTCGCAGCTAATAATAATGTAATAATCAGGTAATTATTACATTGAACTAGCTGCGTTTCATGATGATTATTTAAAAATATATTAGTATGAAAAAATACCGTTGATTGCAAAATATTGTACCATATACGACGGGACATTGTCCAAAAATGCTTGCAGGTCAGGGTTCCTGGCCATGTGGCCCACCAGCCTTTCCCCTTCCCCGTTGAGTACCAGGGCTGCCAGCTGCTCCATGTTGCTGCTGTCAATCAGCTGCTGGATCTCATTGTCGTCAATGTTCACGTCGTTCTGGAAGAAAAATGTTGAGAAATAATCAGTGATTATTTATTTGTTTTTGTGATGTCTTTCGATACTGAATGATGATACTCATCGGGGGCGAGCAGAAATGTATATTTAATTGCTATGAACCCTAGTAACCGATAATAATCACTCAGCATTGCCTTAATTGTAAAATTTGAAATCAATTTTTATTGCTCATTAAAAAAAAACATTTATTGGTATTGATTAATTTAACGGCGACCAGTTTCGATATCGCTGAACTATAAAAAAGTATACGCAAAAAATCAGTTGTCAGTCGGGTACCCTCTACTAGCACCATAACTGAGGCCACGCCCTCATCCGACAAATGATTTCTTTACATATTTTATTTTATGGATCAGTTAGTGTACGTCCTTCCTGACAAAGGTACTATAGTGTCGAAGAGGATTGAAGTTAAATTAATTAAAGTTTAGTATTTTAATCATCACGAAGTTGATGCAATCAAAAAAACCTTAAGCTAATACTAGAAAATTATATTTTTATTAATTAAACGATAAATGTATGAAAGAATGAAATAAATTATTTAGTTTTTTCTTCTTCAAATGTATACCGTTTTCGTAGTATTTAGTGATTTTAATTAGAACTATCCATATTTTAATTTTGTTCTACCTGGAAATATATAGGAAAACCGCGAAATAATGTTTTTTAAAACAAAGTGACGTTATTTGTTAAAAATTTAATTTAATTTATTTGTTTGGAAATATTTACAGATATAAGAAAATGGTAATATATGAGAGTGTAAATTGACAGCAATGAACTTACATCATCGTACATCCTGGCATAATTCACATAAACAATAGTTTTGAAATAATACATAGTAATAATAAAAGTAAATTAAAATTAAAGACGTGATTAGTAACAGTAGTGAATAACACATAATAAAATAAATAACAATATTAAATATTTATAACATATTAAGATAAGTCTAACTATATTTTATATCTTGCACCGCAACATTGAGTCAGTATTTAATTAAAGTTTTGAGTTTGTCTCGAAACAAAAGAAACGTAATATTTTAGGTTAACACAGTATTAAATAATAATTATATTATTCGATTGTCAAATTTCGATTAATTAATAATTATATTATTATTTAATTGAAATTGGACAAGCAATTTGATAAACACGAACGTTACAGATATTGTATAAAACAGGCGCATTATCAATACAGTGACGCACACTCTTTTGCGATTTCTAATTTTTGGCACAGGGTAGCGTTACACAAACGAGAAGAAATGCACAAGAAAAACAATAAACTGATAGGTATTTTCATGTTCTTGAATTGTGTGGTTTAATTTGTTAGAGATCCTCGCATTCCATCTCTCTAGAAACCATCCAATCAGTTTGAACGAAAAATACATTTATTACAACATTTTTATGTACCTATATGTTTTGATATTTTGTAAAAAAAAATGTAAATAAATGCATACTCACATAAAATATTTACAAGCATTAAGATTAAAAAGAAAATAGAATACAAATAAAATCTATGAAGAATTGTTTAGTCGAAAAATGTTTGAAGTATATATCCAATTCACGAAAATAAATCATTTGTACATTACAACCTCATAGTACATGGTCGTTTATTTCTGAATATCCAAAAAATGACGTGCAAATATGATTCAGTGATAATATTCGTGCAAATAAGAAGAAGAAGCTGGCAAATTATTCATTCTAGTACATAAATCATATGATGCATCTATTTCAGAAAACACCTGCATGTGTGCTGTAACACCAATAATATAACAAAAGCAATAATGATATTTAATTGAAAAATCATTAAAATTTCTTTCGTCGGAATTTTGCTGCCCCTTTTCGTCGACTTAGTAAATTGTTGTCGATATTATTCAGTAAAAATGTGCAGAGTATTATGATTTTAAATGATATCTGGTTTCTTCAGGAACCATTACCTCATCAGGAGAATTATCATTTTCCCTGTGGTCCGCATCGAGGGAATCTACTTCAGGATCTGCGTTGATGACTCCTTCTATAGTGGATTCACTGCCTTGTGAGTGACGACCTGTGATGGAACATTATTTTAAACCAAAAAAATATAAATAAACATTCATATCATATTACTATATTGAATTATTTACATATTTATAATATTTACAGTCAATCTAAAGGTGTTTGAGTGCGACGCTAATACTAATCTGAAATGAATTCTTTTAAACTAGTCATGCTCGATTTTTATGAAATTTCTTCAGATCAAAGTTCTGTGTTCCTTTTGCCAATGTTTTTGTAAAATTTTGTGTCAAAAACATTATGTAACCTTTAAAAGCTTTACCTTTCGAACTATGCATTTTTTTCATATCCTCGACATCTAAAACTTCGGCAGTATCCGCCTTGTGTGCATCTCCGTATTCCGAAGCTGTATCGCCGCGCACATCACTCTCTTCATCGTCATTATTATTGTTGGAACCAAGACGATCTCGAATTACTTCGCGATGGTCATCATTAACGTCGTAATCTGGATCGTCGCCTTTTTCATCGTCTATATCTTGAATTTGTGGCCCTTTGTACTGACTGTCAAAAGATTTCCCGTCTGTAGGACTTTGGCTTTCACTGTCAATATTTTCATCATCTTCAAAGTCACTAGTTGTACGTCTACCACTTTTGATGGGAGAAGATTTATTACTGCTTCTTTCAAATTTATTAGGTGAAGATGTATTAGTTTTCTTTCCATCTTCAATAGGCGATGATGGATTAGTGTTATTTGGTGTCGACGTAATTGTTTTTTTTCCGCCCTTAACAGGTGATGGTGTATTAGTGTTCCTTTCATCTTTATTAGGTGATGATGGGCTAATTTTTCCATCTGTCGTAGGTGATGGTGTTTCAGTATTTTTACCATATTTCCTGGGTAATGGTGTATCACCATTTTCTTCGTGTTTAATTGGTGACGATAATGATGATGTACGACTTTTTCCTCCGTCGGTAGGTGATGGTGAGATATTGTTCCCTTCGTCCTCATTGGATGATGGTGTGTGAATATTTCTTCCGTTATTGATATGTGATGATGTGTGTCTGCTTTTTATTGGAACTGGTGTTTTCATGCTAGGAATATTATGTGCAGACGCTGTTTTTGACATTCGTTCTCTAGGGTTGGGTACAGATTCAGGGTTCGAGGTTGTGTGCTCAGAACTAGGTGCAATACTTGTAGTAATAGCAGAGATATTATGTGTGCTATGTGCGGAAACTTGTGTTTGTGTGGGGTGTAAATCAGTGGGAGAACCATTAGAGTCATTATTGATATGTGTTTCAGTATCAGGCGACCCAACATCTCCACTGATTTTGTCACTGTCTTCACCTTCGTAATGTTCTTCTTCGTTGAATGAAGTTTCAGTTTCTTTGTTATCCTAGAACAAAATGCTCGATTAATGTAGCAATCGGCAGTTATCGATTGCTAAAATAAAAATAATAAAATCGGGTTTCAACAGCGGCTTAATCAAAAAAAGGAAGCGCAGCAAATAAAATATTCAGTTGATCACACTAGGAGTGTTTAAGAAATCGTACTAACGTTTTCTGACGCTTGTTCAAGCTCTAAATCGTTTTCCGTATCCTGAGGGTCATCGTCTTCTTCGTGTTCCATGTCGATATTGTCAGTAAGCGCTTCGTGAGTTTCGGTTTCGGGAGAAAATACTTCGTCGGTTTCTTTGTCAGAAATATTTTCAGTCGTTTCCATGATTGGTACAGAAGCCGGTTTTTTTGTGGCCGTTGACGGGGCTACTAGTTTTCTTGGTCTGGTAGCCTGAGGCGCTGTTTGCATATCCGCTTTCAACAAGTTCCAGTCCCACGAAGCCGGGTATGTCGCGCTTGCCACCCTCGGTGCCTCCGGTATGACATTCAGCAGGGATTTGTCGATATCTGTTGGACGATTTTTATAGAAACCAGCAGATTTCAATTTCTGAAAGCAGTAGTTTGTGTTAATTCTTTAAATGTAAATATTGAATAATTTAAAGTTAATTAAAATTACAGGTTATTGTAAGATATTTTTTATTGAGGTTGATGGTAAATGACTGGTTAATGTGTAGTGACAGAGAAATACACATAAATATGTTTGTATTTCGAGAGTGTAAGTTCACATTGAACTAGAGTTTAAAAAATTCTTCTGAGTATGTAAATTATATGATTAAATTGGGTAGAAATTATCGGTAAATAAATTTTATAATAACTTAACGATTAGCGAAACATATAAAGGTACGTAATAACTATCTTTACAATTTTAAAACATACTTTAAAAATAGTGAGAAAAAACTTGGAGAACAAAGTACAATTTTCTCAATGATTTTCGTTCACAATTTTCATGAGATATTTGAATTATGTAACATCATAATAATGTGTTCACGAATGATAAAACATAAATTATATAATACTTAGGCAGTTTTTCGTGAAATAAATATGAGTTCTCAATTGTACACAAGGTTATTAAAATAGTCAAAGAAATTCAAAATCCACTAAAACGTAAAAGTAAAACCTTTTCTCCATGCGCGCAACATTTTATGATATTACGATTAAAAAAAGATATACCTAATGACGTAACAAAACTATTCAGACATACGTTACTGTCATTTCCCAAGAGCACAGAAGTGGACATTATGACAGTTTGGTATTTAGTGACCATTCCATGTTCTTTCATGTCTATACGATAATTTGAATAGAAAATTATATGAGTGCAACTGAAAGCAATAATGATAAATATCCCATATTTGGTCTAGAAAAATGCTCAAGTTACGACAAAAAAGTTGGGTATAATTGGGGTATTTTAAGTGAAAATCCAAGGTAATTATTAACATACATACATTATCTAATTTCCCTTCCTGTGCTCCATGTTGCAGCAGGATATTGTAGATGCGATCTTCGTCTTTGGCGAGGATTGACCAGTGCAGGGGAGTCCTGCCGTCGTTGTCCGCAGTCACCGACCCCTGAGGATATCTCCCCAGGATGTGCTCAGCTATTTCGTGATGCCCAAGTCCAGCTGCCTGAAATATTTTCAACGCGGTGAATTGATATGACAGTTATGTTAAGGTGAAAAATGATTTTTTTAATTTACACTAACTTAAACTTTGTAGTACACACAAGTTGAGTTATATTTATCACTACAATTTTTTTGATAAACATCTTTATTTATGTTAAAAAATCCAATTGTTATCAATACTACTCGAAACTATAATATTGATAAATACAAATCTACGTTGGTATGTGTATAACAAAGTTAATTTAGTGTACAATAAAATATTTTTTTTGAATTGTAATTTATGTTACTTTTTCACATAATATAAATAATAATAAATAAAAGAAATATGTTAAAAAATAGTGTAAGGCAGAATTTTTTTTGTAGTTATTTTATTAAATTCTTTTATAAAATATTATTATTATTTTCTAATATCATAGAAGTCAATAAATAATATAATGAAGTTTTATTGATATTTACTTAAATTCCGTATAGTATATTGTATGATTTCGGTGATAAAATCGACAATGTAATGTCGATTTTAACTATGTACTTGGGGCCCTGTAAAGTAACATGGAGAATTATATGTAGACCTTGTGGTTTAAGAATGGGGTATTTCAGAGTAAAATCATTATTATGATTAACGCAGTGATTACCTTCCGCGGATTGTGATTAACACTCCACACTTTGTTATTGCAATGAAATCATGGTGATTTAACATGCTCGCAAATATGAAATATAAATAGTAGAATACTTAGAATTCAACATTTCGCAACAAGACGGCCTGAAGTAATGTTGTATTTTTTTATTACAACTCTGAGCATACACAAGTTCATACTATCATGGGATTGTACAAATTTAAAAAATCCATAAAAATTAAATAATGTGTATCATATGTAAAATATTATGTAAACTTTACATATGATACACATAATTACATTTTTTTTGGCTACTTTAAGCACTTAGAGTCTGGTTTTATTATTACACCAAGTATGGCATCATAAAGCAATGATTTGGCATAGTACATACATAATACAATCAGAATTCTTGTCCTTAAAGGTACTCATACACATGCTTATTAGTGGCACATGAGCATGCGCAGTATTGACCTTTTTTAGCCCTTGCTTATTAGTGGCTTGTGTGTACGAACATTGCTAGTAATGAGCACGCTCATTAGTGGCACCGGTTGATTTATGAGCATGCTAATGTCATTCACCATGAGAAGGGGTGTCTTTTGAGCATGTGTGAACAGGCTTGCTTATGAGCATACTAATGTCATTCGCGGCTAGTATCGATTTTATCAATGCGATCTTCTCAGTCCGCGACAGATGAAACAAATATGGCGCGTTGGGGAGACGACAAAACATTACTTTTCGTCACTTATTATAGGAATCAAGAATGTCTGTGGAATACTCGGTCATCGCTGTGTAAAAATAATATTGCAAGAAATAGTGTTTATGAAACTTTATTAAAAGACATGAATGATTCAAATCTTACAATAAAATTATAAAAACTAAAATTAAAAATGTGCGGATGGAAACTCGGAAACTGTTTTAATTTATTGGTTCACTTGAATTTCCTGTTTCAGTTTGCAAAATTTCCATTTTGAACAAGAGCGTCTCTATTCTATAACAAGAGTACGCCAGTAATTAGCACGTGTGTTTGATTAAACCCGGGAAGTGATTTATTGGTTCACTTGAATTTTCTATTTCAGTGTGCAAAGTTTCAATTTTGAACTAGAGTCTTCTCTATTCTATGACAAGAGCAACTAATACGGATGAGCAAGTGTGTACAGTTGTTAGGGCATGCTAGTTTTGAGCATACTAATGAGCATGCTCAAAATAAGCATGTGTATCTGTACTTTAATACCTACAGGGTGGGACACAATAAGTTGCTTATTTGAGTTGGGTGCCCTAAAGCGATGGTTGCTCCGAGGAGAGCACGTTCGAGGGGGCGAGAGAGAGTGGGGCATAAAGTTGTACCTCCGCTTGGTTTTGTCAGCATCATGGAGTGGACGAAGATGGAGCGAACGTTCGCTGTCGAGCATATTTTTTTAATGGTCGCTTGATCATCGCCACGCAACGTGCATTCCATACTGATTTCACAGCACGGTCACCTGATTTAGCCCCCCTGCGACTATTTATATGGGACTACCTAAAATCACATGTTTATAACGATCATTCTAGGACTTTGACTCGCCTGAAGTACAATATTATTCAAGCTGTTGCCAACTTATTCGTTGATATGCTGGAAAAAGTTGAACGAAACTTCCGAGTTAGATTAATGCAGTGTATTGAGAAAAATTGACGCCATCTGCCTGATATCATCTTTATCACTATGTAAACATAAAAGTTAAATGTTATACTTGATGCTGTTTAAAGAATCTGTATATTTATATATCTATAATCTATATATATATCATATATATTTTTTATTTTTATTTATTTAAAAAATCCTTGTTTACAAATAAAGATACTTAATACTAATTTAACAATAAAACATAAGATAAAACATAAGATAAATTACACATTTTTTTGTTTTGTTTAATTTGTGGCTTATGCCACTCTACTAGGCTACGCCTGTCCCAGAGTGGCGTTATAGAACACAATTATAATATTTTTTCGAGTTCGTCAGTAGTATTTATTTTCATAAGGTAGTTATTATGTATCTACAGAGTATCAACTGGAATGTTAGTGAATATATATATATATACCTGTAATACTTTTTTTCAATTGAATTTCTAAATAAGCATGCTCTACCCCACTCTGTATATAAAAAATAAGTTAAACTACTTTGAAAATTTGGCAAAGATGCATCAGATGGTCAAAATATTTATGTTAAGTCGTTAAATTTTGGAAAAACCAAATTTTTTAAATATAATATGTTAAGCTTGTAAAATTCAAGAAAAATTGTAAGCGAATACTGTTTAGTAACGTTACGTAAGTTTCTATTTTCACGTTTCAAGTACATCAATTATGAAAGCAACAGCTTTCGGTTTAAAAGCTCAAAGCTTATGAGCCTTTGCTACTTAGTTAATCTTAACATGCGATGTGCGAATACATTATGAGTATATAGCAATTTATCACGCGTATGAAGTTTTAATGAGTAAAGCGTTTATACAACATAAACAGTTACCAGGGAGAGAAAAATATTTATTATAAGCTTCATAATCGATTAAAAATATTTATTTTAATCTCTAAAGAAAATTTATATGTATATTATTGATACTTGAGATAAAAGTCCGTAGAGTAATTTTTTGTAATCGCATTATTAATTTTTACTTCCATTCTTTTAACTGTAGCGTCTGCGGTTTGTCGTCTGCCGGAAAAACTTTGGATCGATTTTTAACCCTTTTCCCGTGATCCAATCGAGCTGAAACATTGCAGGCAGACTCGTGGCGACGATAAAAATGATATAACAAATTTTCGTTTAAAAAATTTAATAATTATAGTATAATTTTGGATTTTTCGAAATTTTAATGTTTTTTTTCAAATTGGAATCAATAAAAATGAGTAATGACCGTGATGCGTGCAGTAGTCATGAAACCTGATTCAATGAGAAAGGGAGTATAATAAAAACTTGGTTTTTACGGGATAGTTTTTTAAAAATTATAAAACCAACACGATTTTTGACATCAATATTTTGCTGAAACGATCATCCTGGTTTGGATGATAAAAATATTAAACTCTTAAAATTGTGTGTTGGTTTCTTAATTTACAAAAATTCCATATAGTACTTGATAAAGAGTATTTTGCATGAATAAATATATCATTTGTTGTATAAATTGGTTACATGCGTTATATTTCGTATTTAAAAGAAGGCTTAAAAAGTAATAAATTATATTAGGCCTATAATATAATTTATTACTTTTTAAGTAATAAATTATATTAGGCCTATAATATAGTATATATTTGTTAGAGTCTATTATAACGTGTAATATGAGTAATTTATACTGCTTTTTGCCTAGCCCTTCAGCGCGTATAACCCGTGAGAAAGAAATAAAGAAATATAAATAAAAATGTACGAAAATTAAGACAACTTGGTCAATTTTTACCCTATATGTATTTGAACGAGGGAAGATATCTGTTGACATAAAAAAATGTTGCGTTTTTCGCGAAATCGTAATATAGAACATCATCACTTTTTCTACAATATCCGAGACGATTATTGTTGTTTTAGCTAATATATGAATTATCAGAGCTCTGTAAGTTTTATTACTGTCGGTATTTAAAATAAATTAGAAAATTCCATATTTCCAATATTTCAATAAACCTTTATTATGAATGTTCTATTAACAAACTGAGTTCTATTAATGCTATAACAGGCCCATAAGGTCCAATTACTACAGCGAAACACATTACGAAATCGCCTTTGAAAAAATTACATTTTTTAACGTTACAGCAGGCCAATTTGGACAACACTAGATATCCAATTGCTGTGGCTAAATATATTAGAAAAACACACTTGAAAAAGCACACAGATGTATTGTGACCTTATAGGGAAGTAATCCTGGAATTCTTGGTATGAGAAGCCAATGTCATCTACACCAGATTAAGAGGTTTTATATCTAATTAAAATGATAATAATTTATGCGTTCTTTCTAACAGTTGATCGGCGTTTGTTTATCTGCGTTGATTCGAGTGAATTCACAAAACTATTATTAATAAATAATTCATGTTGTCAATGTATATTATAGATTTTTCGTCTCTGCGAGATATCTATAATATACATTGATTGATTAATGATGTCTCTGTGACAAAAATCCAGTACTGTTCTGAAAAATTTGAACATACTCAAAAATATTCTGAATTCATGTTGTGTTCTCAAATTCTTTTTACTCGACATGTGCATTTTTTTACATAGTGTTGGGAACACGGAATACGTGTCACATCAATATTCTTACTATTTTCAAACTAAGCTAAATACTTGTGCTACGAGAGCAAGGCGAGAGACCTAACCACAAGACCAACAAGTTTATAGAACATTATATACTACTAGCATAAAATGTCTAAAAACCTCTGATGTAAACGAAGGTCGATATTTGCTTTATTTTTTTTTAATATCTAAGATTAAAATACATACCTTATGCAGAGGAGTTAACCCATTAACGTCCTGACTCGAGAAGATAATGGACGGTATGGGCTCTTCTGTAACAGTTCTCAATTTTTCCAAATCGTTTTGTATAACTGCCGTGTGCATATCTTTGATGGTTCCCTGAAAAACACACAGTACAATTCTTTAAAATGCTTTTTGTAATAAAAAAGATGCTAGTGAAAATAAGAGTTTCTTCAAAAATAGCAAAATAACTTGTAACATTATTTATATATTAATAAAAAAAAAAACTTTTAGAAAATCACCATTTATCGAATAATCACCATGTTTCGGGGCCAATGGTCCCTTCATCAGGATACAACTTACATAAAAAATTAAAATTGAAGTACTAATAGTTGAGATGAAAAATCATTGAAGAAAAATCACATTTCTAATTCAATAATTAAAAACATTTTAAAATTACAAACAGCCAGCTTTCTTTACTAATAGATAATAAATTAAATCATTATATATTAAATATCAAGAATAAAGATATTTAAAAAAATCGGCATGACCAGATTAACCAGATACTGGAAGATGGTCCTGTTAGAAGCCTGAACAACCGTCGAGCTTGCATGCGAAAATGTATGAATGTAGACGAAGCGAAAATTGTATGTCAGGACAGAAGAATATGGCGCTTTATCCTCTCTGCCTACCCCCGCAGGAAAACGGCGTGATGGTAAGTAAGTAAGTAAGTAAGTAAGTAAGTAAGTAAGTAAGTAAGTAAGTAAAAAAATCGGGGGCTTATAAATTAATTTGAAATAATTGTAACTACTAGAAATTTTTGTATTAGAATTAAAGAGTACTTAAGACGTTTAAATAGTAATCACTATTCTGAATTTTCTAATCATACTTTGAAAACTAACTATTCTTTTGATATTAACAGGGGTTTATGCATTTTAACAACAAAGAACAGGGGATTGCAGTTTGATAAATTAGAAATTACAAAAAAAGTTAAAAGCAAAAAATATTATAAAATGCTTTCTGTAAATAGTTACTGTAATAGATCTGAGGGACGTATGTCGCGATGCACGAAAGAGACAGAGTCTGAAAGAGAGAGCGAATGTTAATAAGGTCGCGCGCCCGTCGGGAGAGGGCTTTTTGAAATCTGAGACGACCGCTATAGACCTTGTGTAAGATTGCCGTATCACTGTTAAGCGAACTGTATTAAATTGAAGAACCGAGACATCATAAGTGGAGCAGCTGGTTATAACAGTTACCTTTTAAATTTTAGTTATAATTAGTTATTCAACTCCCACATAATTATTTCTTGTTCATAGTTTGTTTATTTTTTCGCATTTTTGTGATTTTGTCAGCGGATCCATGACTGATTTGACACACCCTCCCCATCCAATTATGCCATAGGATAATAGGGATTGAGTGATGGAACAATATATAGTCCTGAGGGATACAATATCTACCACATTTCTCAGACTTCTATATATGTATCCCGTTTTCCTAACCTTATTAGAGAGATCTTGTATGTGTCCCTGCCAACTGAGTTTGTTGTCAATTATAATTCCTAGGTATTTTATATCACATGCTTTTTCAAGACATATACAGTTGCATCTATTTGGTAAACTACAGCTGTGTAACTGTATTTGATAGTTTATGATGTCTTTAGGTTGACCAGCTCCTGTTGGACTGAATGTTAGGTACTTAGTTTTTTCAATGTTCAGTGAAAGTAAATTTCGGTCAAGCCACTTTTTAACGGTCACTATACCATTTTCTGCTATTTTGTGAGCAGTTTCCCATGTTCTGCCTTTAAAAAATAAGACAGTATCATCTGAAAATAAAATAACTTGACCCTCAGTTGGCAAATCACCAAAATATAATGTATAAAACCAATACTGTTTTTTATTATTAAGAATAAGAGTTTTCAAGCTGAATATTTCCTTTTAGAGACAGTCAAACATCAAAAAAATGGTTTAAATACGCTATTTTATTTGACCTAGATTAAAATTGTCTTAAAGAGACTTCCGGGTTCCTTCCGAGGTGAGTAGTTATGTCGGGGTCGTATGCCTTCGGGGTCAACTTTACAAAGTTAATTAGTGTGCGATCGATCGAAACAGTTTACTTTATATACAAAGATATACAGGGTTATTTGTAAAACATTAATAACCTCGCAGGACTATACTCCTACCTTGATTATGAGTCGAAAATGTTCAAGCAGCCATGACCTAATATCAATAGTTAAGGAGATATGCGACATCAAAGTTTGCATTTTTTTTTCAATATTTCTGACTTATTTTTTGTAAAATGTTGGAATATCATTACAGTAACTTATATCGAAAATGAAAAATTCATTCCCTTTAATACAAGTCAAAAAAAAAAAAAAAACCTTCGAATTCCAATTGGAAAACATTCCAATTGGATTTTTTCAGGGTTTTTATCATTTTATTTAACTTATATTAAAACGAATGAATTTTTCGTAATCTATATGATTTACTGTAATGATAGTCCAACGTTTTACAAAAAATAAGTTAGAAATATTGAAAAAAAAATGCAAATTTTGATGTCGCACATCTCCTTAACTATTGATATTAGGTCATAATAGCTTGAACATTTTCGACTCATAATCAAGGCAGGAATATAGTCCTATGAGGTTATTAATGTTTTACAAATAACCCTGTATATCAATCAAGTGATTCGGTGCTTTTTGATTATCGTTATTAGAATCAAATGACTAATTATATTATAAATAGCTATAAACCCGTCAAGAATGACGTATATTTTGGCCGCGGGTTAGGGCCGTTTTGGTAGCGTCAGTGATGGACATTATTTATCATCATCACTGTTGCCCCTGGGAGGGTCTTGGCATCCTCAAGAGTCACGTAGTTTGCGGACGCTGCCTCAGAGCTGAATACAGAAGAAGTACCAACCATGATGTGGGGAACAGCCTCGAGGAACTTCTTGACCGCCGGCTGGCTGGACACTTCTGTGCGCAGGCGCGCGCCCTGCCCCCGCCACACCACCTGCTGCAGCCGGCCCAGGTCCCGGTCGTGGCACCAGATCCTGATGTTGGCCGGCTTGATCACCAGCTCGGCTGGACACAATCAATTGCGACTGCCTTTATTACACAATCACCCACTACTGGCAACGAGGTATAATATTTCTTTCATCGGCCAATAGGCGTGATGACAGTATTAATGAATTAAAGAATAAGTGATTTTAGTGAAGAAAATATTTATTTATTTATTTTGAAAGGATTCTAAAAAATGATCCAGTTTTAATATACAGGGTGTGCCAGTGCTAGCAGCAGAAACTTGGCCGATAGATTCCTGCCTATGTAATGAGTCTAAAATTTTCAAGCAACCATGACCTAATATCAATAGTTATGGAGATATGCAATATCAAAGTTTACATTTTTTTTTCAATATTCCTGACTTATTTTTTGCACAAAGTTGAACTATTATTATTTTCAATTATAAGAAATTCATTCGCTTTATTACAAGTCGAATAAAATGATAAAAACCTTGAAAATTTAAAAAAAAGTTTTTTTTACAAGGTTCTCAACATTTTATTTAAGTTGTATTGAAGCAAATGAATTTTTCATTATCGATATAAGTTACTGTAATGCTGGTTTAACTTTTTGCAAAAAATAAGTCAGAAATATTGAAAAAAAATGCAAACTTTGATATTGCATATCTCCATAACCATTGTTGCTTGAACATTTTAGACTCATAACATAGACAGGAATCTACCGGCCATGTTTCTGCTGCAAGCTCTGGTACAAGATTAATAAGATTTTCAATAAAATAAAAGTATAAAGTTGTGCAATCCACAATTTTAACTGAAACACCGATCAGAGGGAATGACGTCGTAGTAGACGTGTACCTACAATATAGACTGTTAATTCAAAATCTGTCATCATGCCTATTGATAATCGGCAATGAAAGGGTTTTCCATAGGAATGATATATAGGGCGTAAAAACAAAGGCAGCAATATAAAAAAAAAATTGAATGCATTCATAGAGAATTACTAAATTATAATTTACTGAATTCGAGATTTTTTAGGAAACATAGCCTATAAATTTACAGGAAAAATGATGTTGGAAGGGCTAGATAGATATAGATGAGTAGCTTGTTGGTGTAATGGTAATGATGCTCGCCTAGTGATCTGGTGTTCGGTGATTTGAGCCCCAGTCAGTGCACCAGCAAGTTAGTCCTATTTTCATAGCGCAGACTTTTAGCTTAGTTTGAAAACTGTAAGAATATTGATGCGACACGTATTCCGTGTTCGCATCTGTATTAAAAAAAGATACATAAAATCTAGAACTCAGTACATTTTAAATTAATAATCCTCGGTGACTGCATTCAAAACATTTTTTAATTTTTTTTGCATATTGTGCTGCCTTTGCTTTTATTCACCACATATAATATTTAAATGTCATAGAAACCATAATTTATTCTGATTTTTTATTTATTCATTTATTTAAGTAATCTCTGACAATGGTTAGGTAAACGTTTAGCAATGTTTGGTAATTATCCAAAGTCTTTACGGAACTAAACATTTGTTTGTGAATACCCAACGTGAACTTAGCCAAACTCATTGTTCGCACAGTCAATCTACTGTGCTATTTGGCGAATCGTTTCAAATTTGAAAAGGATTTTACTTTTCACAATACTAAATCACCAATAAAACATCGAAATGCAAGAAGTGAAGAGAATAGTGTTACAGAATATACAAATTACAGCTAAAATTATTATTTGATTTGTACTAAAGCGTATGAATTTTTAATATTCGATCGCTTTAGTGAAAGTCCATCGTTTTACATAAAATAAGTTAGAAATATTGAAAAAATCCAACTTTGAAGTCGCGTATCTTCATACCTATTGATATTCGGACATTGTTGCTTTAACATTTTCTACTTATAATATAGGTAAGAATCTACCTGTTAAGAGTTATGGTACGCATATTAATACAAATACAAGTTAATGTTGTTTGATTGAAAGTAAGTGAAATTGATGATACTTGATTGGTAGGTACCTACCCAAATTTCCTAGAAATTATCCACACTTACAGTAGCCAGCAAACATCTTGAAATTCTACGGCGTAGTGGGGGGAAGTTTGTGCATCTACCTTTCCACCAACGAGACCCAAATTTCATCTTCTGCGCATTCCCCCATTACGCCAAAGAATTTCAAGAAGTTTGCCGGCACTGTACCACCTTTATTCATATTGTACCTTGAAAATACAACCTATGGGATTTGAGTAATATTGGAGAGAGCTGTATTTTTAAAATAAAGTTTTTTGTGTGTATTTTTAATTAAAATATTTCTTGGCGCTTATCTCAATGTCACAATCTGGTTAACCACCTAGTGTAGAATTTTCATGTAAATAATTGGGCGATCTGGTGATAAATTTAAAATACCTCAGTTATCACGAAACATCACGAAAAACTTACACGATAGTAATCTGAAAAAGTGATGTATTTTTTTGTTTTTCTCCAAAAATTAATTTGAAGTTCTCGATTGTAATCCGTAAGATTCATTTGTTCCTTCCGTGACATTGACTTTGACCTTTAATATCGGTTTAAATCTTTGATATCAGGCTTTTGTCCCCATATAGCTCATGAAATGCCGTCGCGTTTGTGCTATCTTCAACATCGTTTCTTGCCTTCGTGAGCAATATTTAAAAGAAAATCGCGTCAACGGACGTGGTAAAATTGTGTTGTAATACGGTATAATTGTGTTGTAATACGGTATAATTGTGTTGTAATACGGTATAATTGTGTTGTAATACGGTATAATTGTGTTGTAATACGGTATAATTGTGTTGTAATACGGTATAATTGTGTTGTAATACGGTATAATTGTGTTGTAATACGGTATAATTGAACATTCTTGAATGACATATTATACTTACATAATTATTTAATAGTAAAGGAAGATTAAAGTTCACGGTTGCCTCTATTTCAAAAATATTGAAAACAGCAAAACATGTATTGATTTGAAACGCGCAATTTATAATCTGTAAAATATATTGAAATTTATACCAAACTAAATTTAAGTTTCTAATTTAATTTTGTTGGCCAAGACCAGGAATCGGTAAACTTTTGAGACAAAATAGTCAAATATGTGGAATACACTCATTAACCCGCAGTCAAGTATATATAAACATATTATATATGTTTATAATGAACTACTACTACTACTAACCACCACGCCGTTTCCCCGCAGGGGTAGGCAGAGAGGATTGAACGCCACACTCTTCTATCCTGGCACACCACTTATGCTTCGGCCACATTCATACATCTTCTCATACAAGTTCTACGGTTGTTGCGGCTTTTAACGGGGCCATCCTCAAACACTTTTTGTATCTGATCGTGCCAGGTCTTTCGCGGACGCCCTCTATTTCTGTTGCCTTCAACAATCACCTCATATATTTTCTTAACCATCTTTTCCTCTTCAAGTTTGTGTTTACTGGGGTATTATGCCGTGTTGTTATGACCTTTCGGGCCGACGTTTCGGATCCCATTGCAGGGTCCATCATCAGGGCTGATGTCGGCTGATGCTGAAACGTCGGCCCGAAAGGTCGTAACAACACGGCATAATACCCCAGTAAACACAAACTTGAAGATTCTGAGTGGCCGTGAAAACCTTCTCATGTTTTCCTCGTTCATACGTTCCACATGACCAAACCATCTCAGCACTCCTTTCTTTATTCTATCTACCACACTACAGCCAGCATTGCATTCACGTCTAATTTGTTCATTCCTTACTCTATGGACCAAAGATTTTTCACACAAGCGTCTTAGTGACCGATTATATGAAAGATATCTCGGAATTAAATTTTTTATTTGAATTAACTTAAGTAAATTAAGCAACCATCAATAAACTAAGTATCTTTATTAAATCGTATAGAAGACGAACATTTACAGTGACACGAGCTTCTGGGTATGAAAAAATCTTGCACTGGTGTTCATTAGCTGTTAATAGTAACTTATTAAATGATAATAAGCGTCTCCTACAAATATAAATTATTAGTTAATTTAATTCAAATTTCTATAAATTAATTTTTACAAAGTTAATATATATAAATTTAAATGATAATAAGCGTCGCTAACGGGCCGTCCCCGCCGCCGCCGAATGCCGTGCGCTTTTGCCATCTGGCAGGTCAATCTGTTCTTCCGCTTCCAGCAGCCCTCGCCTTCCTAGGGGGTATTCCTGACGAACCTCGAGAACCTAATCACCGCCGCAGTCGAGTGTTCTCCTGCTGGACCGCGTTGGTACCAGCCCGAACTTATGCGAAGTTTGAGCCGAGTCGAGCTTGACGCAAGCTCGAGTTACATCACGTGCTGAAACTTCGAAACGCCAGCCCCTGCAGAACCTTCACCGAAGCGTCTCTCAGCCTGAGATTTCATTGTTCTTGCCATCGAGAGCAAGAAGGCAAGAGCCTTTACCGAATACGTGAACTGAGATCATCGAGAATCCGATCATAATACTGTATTGTGACTGTGCCAGAGACCTAAGTGCCTGTGCCAATTTTCAATAAGCTTTTATGTTTCTACTACCGCTAATGTACTTTTGTGAATTGAAATAAATTGTTGAGATAAAACTTTCCCCATTATTTCCATGCCCGTTGTCACTGGTACTAAAATTGAAACATTCCAGACATTTCAATATATTAAAAAAACGTGCAATCGTAAACCTTCTCATATTTAAATAAAAATATCTACTATCGCAAGACTAATATCAAGGATGGGATGCATTATTGGAAAAGCTGTTTTAAGTCCGGAACGAAGCTAAAAGTTTTTAATTTTAGACCGAACTAAAAATTCTTATTAATCTTATTTAGCTTCTTAATTTGATTTGGTTGAACACGATTTCTCACAGGAATATGTTTAGACGAAAACGTAAAAACAAAAACTGATCAAAGAAAGCTGAAAGGCTATACGATTGTCAAAAAACATACAATATACAAAAACAAACATACAAACGCGACAATACGAGTACCTAACTAAGGTAAATATAAGGCTAGAGATGCTAAGTGCGTGAGATCTCTAGAAAATGGCTTTCGTTTTTCTCATACTTAGGTAGGTAGTCAAAAAATTTAATTTACTGCCCAATATTTAAAAAAAAGCTGTATGCGTGCGTTAAAAGAGTCGTATGCGGTTCAGCAGCCATGATTTACTGACTCCTGATTGAGACAAAGAAGTAAAATAGTACATTGCAAAATCCACGAGCAGCCAACAAAAATAAAAGTACTCTTCGTAATTTTGTACAAGACTGGTACTACTTTCATGCCCCATTTCCCCGTCCCTTCTTGTCGGGATGTTTCAATAAGCTCACACGGGGTCGCGTGTCGGGGGGATGTTAAAGAAAAACAATAAGTGTTTTTGACAAGTAATGGAGCACGCCACCTAGGCCTTGTTGGGAAAAACTCAAACTTTTTCACTTTGAAAAACTGTTTTCTCGATAAAAATAACTGTCGCCATTTTTACAATACCTACATACATTAACAACTAAATATTATAAGGCGCTATTTTTCATGCTTCGCTTGATTTCTTGGATTGTGGCTTTCTCTAGATTGATCTCTGATTTGATTGATAATACTTGGTACGACTACGTTATAAATTGAAGCATAATATGTATTACGTAAGATTTTACAAAACGTCGTTAAATTCACAAGGAAGCTATTGGGTCGTCGGGAAAGTTCAATTATGTTTTGATATATGCTGGTTTATGCGCGTATGACGTTAGGGAAATGGTGTAAACAGGGTATATAATTGTTTTGTTCACACACCGTACTATATAAAATAGCTAAATAAGATACTGTTAATCAGTTACTTGTAATGTTTAGAGCGATTAAGATGTCAGCGGATGAAGTGCATTTAAGGCACTGTATTTTGTGTTAATTGCAATGTGGAAAAGACGCATCGGTTACATGTGATATATTTCAGAAGTTGGGAGTTACTAGAAGAAATATAAAAGTATCAAGCAAGAGGCAGGAAAAAATGGAAATAAAAATGCAAACGATAGTTTTACATTTATTATCAAAATTGCGTCTTTCATATGGATCTACAAAAGAAATGGCAAAAGAAGAAATGCAAAGAAGAAAAGAAAGAGCATACGTTGTTAAAAAAATAAATAAAATAAAATCACAAAAAATGTAAAAATATTAAAATATCTATGGAATATGATAGGATAAATAAAATAAAATGAGTATAATAACCACAGTTAAATAAAATAAAATATGTAAAAATAATCAAGATAGAACGATCTAGAATACAAATTCATAATAGATAAGAATAGTAACAAACAAAGTGAAATAATAAAAATATGTGAAAACAATAGACAATAAAATAAATAACAAAATAATAGACGATAAATTCGCTCCACGCTCTTTTCTGTACTTTTCCAAGTCTCATCCGTGTACACGCATGTATCGTGCATCTATGATTAAGTATGTTTAATAAAACAATGTTTTTTTATTATTTAAATTGTAAATTTTAAAAAATAATTTATTTTCCCACAATGCCTCTAATTTTCGAAGTAATAATTTAAAAATTAATAAGCTCTGAACAGATGGAAATGAACTTATTTACAAAACGCAAATATATACAACATAAAACTCCGCACTTTGCTGGTGCGGTGGTCCAACTCACGCGACTTATATTCAGGATGGATTGCATAAACGTGTTGCAATAATTGAAATGTATATTTTGCGGTCTTATTTTTTAGTTCAATTTTGTATAAAAATCGGTGACTTTTGAAAATGAATTACGTGAGCTGTTTGCGGGTTGCTTCTTGACCTTATTACTGTATTGTACTGAAAATTGGATTTTTTTTTACCACGAAAAAATAATTCATTGTAATATACTCGTGTACACATCGAGAAATTTTAGTCGTAAACTTTGTGCAAGTTTCGATAGACTTTTGTACACTGCGTTGAAGTTTAAGGGAGTCTACAGTTAATAAACCGAAATGTTCCTTTACATGATGGCTTATTTTTATATGCAGGTTTTAGCTGTGATATATAATGTATATGTAACTGTAATATATAATGTATAATTAGCTGTAATATATAATGTAGCTGTAATAAATAAACATTCATATATAAATTCTCATTGATTCATGTGTGGTATTTTTTGGTATATGTCGGTAGCATATAGGTAGTCTGCAGAGTGTTAACTTATGGAGATTTATACACAATCGTCCTGTGTAATTCTTCAAAAATCACACAATTTTACAGCCCCACCCACGTCTTACCCTCGATTTGTGAAATTTATATATATTTCATATTTGTTGGTCAAAATTGCCCTCGACTCACAGACGAAACCGATATAAAAGCGATTAAGTATGTGTATGGTTATATGATTAGATTTTGAATAAATTTGTGGTTTTGAGTATGAGGCACTTTTATAGCCCGTGTAAATGGAATGAGACACGATTGAGACAAGTCTCAGTGTTAATGGGCCTAATGCCTAAGTGCCCTTGACCCAGTGGGACCGGCCCATGTACACAGCATTAGATTTTATTATTTATTTATTTAATATACACGGCTAAATAGCCCATTACCTACTACGCATTTTTACATAATATTCATACGACAAAATAAACAATATTTGACATCGAGACATGATATGAGCGCAACCAGCTATGAGACACACTGTAGGTATATTCTAGTAACTTCCAACTTCTGAAATATATTTATGTTGTCTGTCCCCTCTTCCCTATAGAGTTGCCAAGAAGGTACATTTAGATAGTCACTCCTCTAGTAAGACGTGTCCGAACCATTCTTACGTAAGTGGCTCTACTCCGAGTGTCTCCCTAACTTCTCATTTGGTCCAGTAAGTTGTATTATTTCTGCTACTTCTATTACAAACTCATTTCGGCAGTCTGGGCTCTTTCCGTAAGAACCCATATTTGGTTATCCATAAATTAAAGTGGATTTAAGCACAGATTTAAACAGTTAGTTTGCGCATGACACTTCTCGCCATTGTTATCACTGGATTATATAACGAATGCAAAATAATACACCGCTCCGATTCATCGATCTGTTTCACCTTCCCGCATCTTGCTACAAAATTTATGAATTTCAATTTCAATTCAAAAAGTTCAATTTTAAATCATTTTTTTTCTGATTGTAGATATATTTAAAAAAATATCGCCTAAATTCTAGGCTCATTGGTTGATTTCAAAAGCCGTTAAGAAAAACAGAAAAGTCTTCCGCTATTTCCGCTGTTTAAGATTAAATATTAAATGTGCTAAAAAGAGAAAATATTTAAACGCGTGGTCAAGTCAACAAACTAAATAATTTTCTTTTGAAACTTTCAACAGATTGGTGTCGAGGTTCTATTTTAGGAACTTTTCCTTAAAACTCCCAAACATTACTGAAAAAAATTGATGAAGGGCACTGAACTTTATTTTTTTCACGCTTAAATAAATTACCGGGATCCCCACGCGCTAATACTGAAACTGTCAATTTGAGGTGAAAATATAGAAGGGGACCATAATAAAGGATATGGCTTACTTAATATAGGAAATAAATAAAGCACTAAGTGCAAAAATATTTTTTTAAAGATAAAAGTATACAGTCTTCTGTGTATAGTTTTCTGGGATATTCTGCCGTGTATATTTGACCTCTCTGGCCAACGTTTCGGATCCCATTGCAGGGTCCATGCACTGCAGAATACCCCAGAAAACTATACACAAGATTTTGAACGACCCCTAAAAACCTAAGAACATTTTTAAAAGTACCTATACAGATTAGTACCTTCGTCAATACATTTAATAATGCACTTAAGTCCTATCTGTGTTAATAAGAATATTGCATTAGTATTAAGTGCCGCGTCATTTTTTATTATAAATAAGGCACTAAACGATATAAGTATTTTATAGGATAAAAGTATAAAAACATTAGTATTAAACTCACGTGAGGTACCGACGTGTAGTAGTATTGAAAATATTCATGAAAATGTGTGTAAAATAGCACATAAGGAGCGAAAAAGACTATATTCGCTTTTTACCTTGTCTCTTAAAATGAAAATATTATTGACACTAAGTGCTTTATTCATTTTCAGTGTTTAATTACTAAATTGAATGTTAAATTATGATACTGAGTAAGTATTTCGTTTATTTATTAAAATAAAAATATTTTTTTCCAATATTGTATATTATGTAAAAAAACTGATAATAAAAAAAAATGTTTGTTAAATTATTTTTTTAATAAGAATCGACCAAATGTTTGTAGGGTTCCAAGACTCGAATGAAAACGCCTGAAAATAATTCTAAAATGACAAGTATATTTATTGAATTTCAGTTTTCGAAAACATGTGATGAGAAAATAACATATAGTTAGTTACATAAATACACCGTTTTCGGCGGTTTTATCGTAGGTAAAATAAATAATTCGTCGTGAGAGTTGGCTGAGTTCAAAAGCTCACGCGACGCGCGTACCCTCGGTGCGCAAAATATTCGAAAGGAAATATAATTCTAAAATATAACTAAAAATGGCTTGACGCGCGTGCAGAGCTTTCTGACATGTCAATAAAATATAAAAATGTAGTTTTACCTAAATATTCTAAATTATACACGATTGTACTATCAAGGTGACGATAAGGTTTTATGAAAAATATTGTCGCGAGACTGTAGAAACACAAAAATTACATTTATCGAAGATTTCCCAGCATTCTGGACGTTAAACAGTCATCGTCATCATCTTCATCTCCTTGTCCTAGTAAGGTCGTGGGCCCAAAGACTCGACAGGGTGCTGCTATATTCCCCCTTCTTGCGCGGCTTCCGCATGAGTCAACCAGTTCAGACGCATTCTGTTTTCATACACATTTTTTTTTGTTTCTCCCAGCTTGTTCTGGGGCGACCCACCAGTCATCATTCTTCCAGGGTTGCCAAGAGGATTCTTCTTGGTATTCGTTCCTCTGGCATTCTTAGCATATGTCCATATCATCTTTTTGTGATTTTTCTATATGTAGGAATAGGGGCTCCATGCCGAGTGTGCGCCTTATGTCGGCACTTTTCGCTCATTCCATCAGTATGACTCCCGCTACCCCCCTTAGAAAACTCATCTCGGCAGCCAGGATCCTTGCTCTCACTCTCTCTGTGTTTTACAGTGAATTGGAAATTACTAGAAGGATCTAGATAAACGGCGGAAATTTCGACTAAATTCGCGAAAGGTCTGGAAACTCGAAACGGCCATTGCACCGATAGTTTTATTATGACAGTTCGGCGAGCCCATAGAAATGAAACGGCGACTTGTGCGAATAATTAACAACCAGCGAAAATAGATTAGGAGAGTACGTTCCAGGCGTACGATGGTGAACAAATGCGATTACAGATGTGCGAATATTCTGGAAAACTTAGTAAATTATCCCACAGACAAGTGGAAGTCTCTCGATAGTGATAATTAGTGAAAATTTCATTTTCACTAATTTCATTTGCGATTACAATCAAGTTTGTGTCCAGTGAGTATGCATAAAATAAAACTTTAATTAATTTTAAATATTTCATTTGTCTCTCACCGCCGTGATCCCGCGACAATACTTTTAACAAGCTTAAAAAAATACCTCTTCGGAATATTTCTTTCTGGTTTACTCCACCTCATCTTATATTAGATGAAAATTCTTAATGCTCTTTAATAACGAAGTTCTGTGGCGCATTAAACTAATAAAGCCTACCAAAAAACATATTCTATGTTAAAAATTGTAACACAAAAATTATAAAGCACCCACCAGATGCATTCACTCAATACGTTCAACATGTATAGCAGAGTAGCAATTAAACATATATTTTGGAAAAAGAAGCGAAATTAAAAATATTCATCGGACCGAATATCACGATACATGAAAATCTGAATAATATGATAGTAATTACGAGATACATAATTTATTTAGATTTTTTTGGTAGAAGTTCGAGATGAGTATACCTTATTTCAAAATACGAGTACTAAATGTACGCCGCTGTACTTACATAATATGTATACACTAATTTGTACTTTAGAAATTGTGAGAATCGTAAAACTTATTATACATACTTGCTGCACTGAAGAATGGAGAACGAAGACGCAAAAGAAAATCGAAAGTATTTAATCTTATAATGTACCTAATTATAAATTCCCGATATTGTCATGTATGTCACACGTAGGAGAACTGATACATTTCAATGAAGTGACGTGTCCTTTGAAATTTGGATACGAGGTATTTTTATGGTGTAGGTGCATTTTTTATAATAAAAGTAAACAAAAAGGTCAATTTACATTGTAATTTTATTTAAAATTAAAAAACCATCATATTTCTGATAGGAATATTGCATAGGTGGTGTGTAATTATTAATTAATTACTACCAACACGATTAAAAGTTTTTTATTTTAAAAAAAATACCGTTTGGTTCAAAACGATCATTATTCATAGTAAAAACGTCAAAGGTTTAGACGTTGGTAATTAAAAAGTGATTTTGGTATTTAAATTTATGGATGAAGTTCTAGTTAAAAAAGCCACGCTTAAACGACGTCCTAGAACGGGTTTTAAACACTAGTTACAAGAGTTAACTATGAATTAATATTGAATATTTAATTTAAGTAAAATTTTAGTTAATTACCAATTTTCGCGTTTGATAATAAAATAATTTAAATTAATTTAATTCCAATGGTGTGCATTTATGGCTCCGGAACGTGAATTCCAGCAAGATGGCTACTTTTAATTGTGTCGTTAATTGAAACGTTGTCTTGAATTTTTACGCCGTTTTATCTCAACTGTACACTCTACATTGTGTCTCAACAGCTAGCGGATTAGCATGTGTGTGTAGTGTGTAATTTATTATAAAGGAGAGGATTGCGCAGAAAATAATATACATATGATGCGAGGGTTGGAGGTATCGGGGTTCAGAATCAGATGATCGCGGGACTTATTTTAACATGTCAGTTAGGTCAGATATTAGAACATGTCCCTTCTATAAGCATGCGCGAAATACAATTTGTGCGCTAGAACAGAAAAGAGCAGTAATCTATACTTTTCCATCCCCCAGAAATACTCGTATTTTGATAAGTAAAAATAAATGATCTTGTACCAGAATTGCTACAAATTACAATATCCACTTTCAAGTCTGTCTATCATATTTGATGTTCAGATAGGTGTAAGTTCTAATTTTATAAATGAGAAGATATTTTTTCGGTGTAGATATTACGCGGTATTGTGCGTTATAATTTTTGGTTCTCCGGCGGGCTGGTAATATAAGATCATTATTATGGATATTTATTAAGTTACACCAACCAGGAAGGAAAGTATTAGAAAATATATATTTTCTCAGGGATGGTGTAAACGGTGAATTTGAGTTTGATGACGATTGTAGTCTTGATTAAACATAGAAATTTGATGCTTTTTTAAAAGCAATTTTGGAATATTTCCGTTGGGAACTGTAATGATTGTAAGTTATTCATTTCGCTTACATGAATGATTCCATAGGTAATACAAAATCACACCACTATCTCTGTTTAGACCTAGCTCACCCAGCACTGTGCGTGCGGAATCTCTGTAAGAAATCGGATCTTCCATAAAACGAACAATTCTCAAATGATCAAAATTAGCTGTCACATTAAGTAGCTGTAAACACGAATGGAGAATGGTCTCTATTTTTAGAGCATAGGAAAACTTTTATTTGGGCGAAAATTAAACAAAGATAATGTTTATTAATTAAATGTTATAAATAATATTGTTCTGGCCGCCATCGCCGGTAAACTTATAAATTAATTAACATTTTATCTAGACATTAGACATCAAGAGAATGTCGCCTCAATAGTTTTGTATGGTATAAGGTGACAACTGGCGCTCTATCGGACTTTTGTAAAATTAACCGCATGCAATAAAGATTTGGCACGAGAAACATCTGTCATTTCGATGTGTAGTTTAGCGACTCATTGTGGTGATTAAGTGACAAAGGAGGGTAGGTATTCATCCTCGAATTCATCAAGGCATCGATCATGATCAAGGAGAAGCATCTTCTGTGTAAGAACACTGCGACCAAAACCAGGTCCTCGACTGGGATCAAACGACTATGATATGTGGATCCCACTAGCGAACGTTTAAGGAAACACTTTTTATATTTATTTATTTACTAGACGCACACTCGTGAAAAATCACGGGGGAGGCGTAAATGAATGGTTTGCGTCTTAGGTAAGCCCTGATTTTACAATGTGTAGTATATATTATACTATATTTTTGACGGGTCACGGAGAAGCGATGGTGGTTATGTCGTCTAGTTCGAGTCTCTCCAGCCATTTAGTTTTTTGACCATGAAATTCCAGGAAGTTACGGACTTACGGGGCAGACAGACAACGAAATTATTATATAATAGAAAATTTGTGTTTGGATGATTTATATAGTGCCGTTTTCGTGAGAACTTACCTCAAGGGCACTTTACACAAAAACATGGCACGAGTTCGAAATGAAAAATGAAACAAACTCGAAAATGATATATTTAAAATAGAAAAATAAAATTACGTAGAGTTTGAAAGTATTAATGGGACTTATTTTCATTTCGAATTTTCAAAATATGTTTGAGTTTGAGTCCGACTTCTGTACGGGTTATTAAATTACTGAACTTACCCCGTGAATGAGCGTACAAGAAAACTTTTTGTAAGCCAGCTTGAGAGTTGCCATATAAAGCGTATTCAGGTACCGATAAAAACTGCCTTTGTTATTAATGACATTAATAATATTAGATTGGCGGTACTGATAACGTTCAGAGTACGTTCGAAGCGCAAGACTGGGCGCTGTTTCACGTTAATGTATAGAAATAAATACTTTGTATTATTATTACACCAATTCCAACTAATACCAAACTATACTAATTCGGCAATCAAAAGGCTTTACAGTTTTTTTTTGAAAGTCGAAGGCAGGTAAAAACTTCATTTCTGTTCACATTTTGGCAGTGTTCTGAAAATAACAATAATGTTATTATAGTCACTCAACACTCAAAAATAGAGAAACGTCAAATGTCAATATTTATATTACTGTGAAGAAATTAGTAGACGTGTGTGAAAAAAACCGATTTTGGCTACTTTAAAAAAATATTATTATTTATCTATACCTATAAAACTCCATGTCTGTCTGTCTGTTCGCTATACAAATCTACACCGTTTGTCCGATTCGACTCAAGTTTTGCATACTCGTTCTTTAGGACCCGGCGGATAACATAGGCGATATTTTCCATCCCCTTTTACCCCTTCCCATCCCCCTGATATATTTTCAATGCAAATCTGTACCGTTCGGCGATCGGACTTAAAATTTGGAAACTTATTCTATAAGACCCGGCGGGTTACAAAGGCGACATTTCCTCCTTCCCTTTTACCCCATCCTCTCACCCTGATATATTTTCAATGCAAATCTGTAGGTACGGTTCGACGATCGGACTCAAAATTTGGAAACTTATTATTTAGGACCCAGCGGGTAACATAAGTGACATTATCCCCTCCCTTTTTACTATTTCCCCTCCCCCTAATATATTTTCAATGCAAATCTATACCGTTCGACCGATCGGACTCAAAATTTGGAAACTTATTCTTTTGGAATAGGTGGGCAATACAGGCGACATTTCCCCTTCCCTCTCTACCACACCCCCTCCCCCAGATATATTTTTTGTACAAATCTACACCTTTTGACCGATCTGCTTTTTTGCAAAAAATGTGTCAAAAATATTGAAAAAAATGCAAACTTTGATATTGCGTATCTCCATAATTACTGATATTAGGTCGTGGTTGCTTGAACATTTTCGACTCATTATTGTCAAGGTATGAGTCCATCTGTAAAGTTTTTGCTACTAGTTATGAAACATCTGTATAATATATGCCTTCAAAAACGAAAAAATGTAACTAATAAAATACATATATTTTCTGGAAGAATCTATGGTATTAAATTGACAAACATGAATTATTATAATAGTTATAATTGATGGCATTAACCTTCCATACACACTTGGCCTTTGTGTCTGTTGCCGTGTCTGGCTCCCATACTATCGATTGGAACAACACCATTTGAAAAGCCGTCCACTTAATAAACAATGAAACGATTTTTATTTTAGATATCGCTAAGCTAAATGATTAGACCACAAAATATATTCCGACTTCCTGTTGTAACTTGAAATATGATCAATGTGGATTTATCGAATAAATTGAAAATAGAGTTTATTTGAAAATTTACCTACAAATTGTTTGCTTTTAATTTAATATCGACTGCCTAGTGTCAATTCGGTGTAACTACAAAAAATGAAATACTCATTACCGCTCGAAGGCAGGATTCTACTTTGAAACTTTGAAAAAATCGAATTTCGAAAATCGAATAGGCAAAATGATCTTTTGGAACGGTGGGAAGACATTTTGTATGGCGCGGGCGTCTCTGATTAAGCGTAAGTTAATTATTTTGTGATCTTTCCTTTACAAAAACTTTGAACGCGTTTATCTCTAAACTATTTTTTTTACACCGCTTTGTGCTAAAATTTCCAAAATTACTGAACCGATTTTTATGAAATTTTACACCTATTTTGTACACCTATGACAATTGACACAACTAGAATAATTTAAAAATTTTTGATTTTTACAATTTTTTTTGTAAAAAGTAATGAAAAAACATTTTTTTTCTTCCCTTTTTGTCGCCACCATTTTGTTATTTTTGCATGTACATTAAAAGTTCTAGTTCAGCCGGTTGCTAGTGATATATTGAACCTAAAAAGTCAATTTTTTTCTGTTTTAAATGGCCCATTTTTGAAATTTCAACACGAGCGCAGACCCATCGAGGCGTTGTATTCAAATGGTGTATTTGTAAGTTAAAAGTGCATAAAATATGTAATATTTTTCTTAAATATATTTCAAGAGTGTATTTATTAAACCAAACAAACCCTACATCAATATCGTTATCAAAATCTCATAAAAAAATAAAAAATAAAACGTTTTTTCGAGCGCCTAAATTAGAATCCTGGCATAAATTATATCAAAACAATTTATTAATTCATTAAAAATATTGTGTTAAGGCCCGAATTAAGAGTCAATACTTAAATGATTTAAAGATCAAGGTACACCCTAATAGTGTTATTTTGTACTGAAAATTAAACTTTTAAGGGGTCCTTAATCTTTAAATCAAATTTTTAAATAAGTGTTGATTCTGAATTCGGGCCTTAGTGTATGAAAATATCTATATGGCTGATGGATCGAACAGTAGCAAGCGACAGTGTACCATAAACAGGTGTAACAGAACTAGTATTATAATATAATATTAGGTATTATAATACTATATATCTTAGTTTTTTTTAATTACCTTAGTTATATAGTTATATATCAATAATATTGATCTTTAGAACAATGTTATATATCTGTATAACACATAGATATTATAGTATAATACCTTGTATTATAATATATCTATATGTTATTGTGTACTATAAAACGGTGGAATCGATTTTTGCGGTGACATTTTAAAAAGCTGAAATAAAATCCATTATAATTTTGGTCCACTACACAGTATATATATTTAAAATTGATCATTATGAGTAGTAAATATTCCCGTTGAAAAATTAAACAGATTAAAATTTAAAAAATTAAAAATTAAAAATTAAAATTACTATGCATGTTCTATGTATGCGAGTATACCACTCATACTCTAATAATAACGAAATATTTTCCAATGAAAGTAAAGTAGGGTTGATAAAATAACAATTATATAAAAATTTAATTTATATAAATTAACTTTGTAAACACCACTTATTTATTGAAAAATTCAACATGTTTCGAAGCCAATGGCTTCTTCGTCTTCAAAAAAATATATAGCTTTTTAATATTTTGATCTATACTTCGATTTTTAAATTTAATTATTGTTATCCTGACGAAGAAGCCATTGGCTTCGAAACATGTTGAATTTTTTCAATAAATAAATGGTGTTTACAAAGTTAATTTATATAAATTATAATTATGTCACCACAAAATATATTTTCTATATTTGAAGA
Organism: Agrypnia vestita; assembly: GCA_016648135.1. Classification (NCBI taxonomy): domain Eukaryota; kingdom Metazoa; phylum Arthropoda; class Insecta; order Trichoptera; family Phryganeidae; genus Agrypnia; species Agrypnia vestita. Next base: position 37,770 of record JADDOH010002554.1, on the reverse strand, counting down.
AGAAATTACATAAAAAATTAGTAATAAAATGTTTACCATTGTCCGGTTGCTTGCGTCGTCTAGATTGCTTCATGTCTGTATCTACAGACCGCGGTAAGCTGGTGACGACTTCTATCAAAGAGTTTTCTAAATAAACCATTCACTGTCTTTTTTCTTTCACTAACACCAAATATTTAACACGATGCTACGATTTCAATTTTGTGTCCATAAAAATATGAATTTCACATTTAAATTCACATTTTTATGTGACATATATATTAATAACCGAATTCTCTCGAAAAGTGATATGGGGTACTAGTATGTTACATTTATTTATATGAGAATTCACACAAGATAAGGTGCCACACTGTTTTTAATATAAATGTGGTAGAAGGTTAAACGATAACTATTTATAGATACATGTAATAATAATTATCGATATATGTTTTAAATAAATGTATTTGAAATTCAAACAAATAATTAGTTGTCTTGTTTTAAAACTAATTGAGAATCTCCAACTGAATTTACATTTAAATTGATAAAGGATGACGATAAAAACTAAGTTAAGACGAAAGATTTATTTCGAAATTTAGAGGTATGGGAAATCATATTAATCATGCGTCGTTTAAATGAATCAATTATTAAAAATAATTGTATTTAAATGCGAGAATTAAATGTACAATGCTAATTACACTGACATTTGGTTCGTAGAGGCGCGAGCTTTTACCGCGAAGTTCCTTACGTGGCGAGTTTCCACAGACTATAACTAGGCAGTGGAGGTGTAGCGACAGTGCTTTGCAGGGAATTACAACCTTTACATAGTGAAAAATCCGGGGTGCACAAATTTAACAAAGTTTTTTTCTAAATAATGATTACGCGTTGTGCGTCAGCTTTGGAATAAATCAAGCTTGACATACGTCCCTTTTGAACGCGAAATTTTTGTTTGATGTAAGATCATTGTTTGGAGTACGACTTGCGTGCGTTAAGTGGTGCGCGGTTAGGTCCTCTTTCGTCACGAGTCTAATTCCCCTATTTCATTAATTCAGAAATTTTTTGACAAATTAATGTTTATTAAAAAAAACTTGGCAGAGAAGTATATCCCAAATAAGCCGTAATAGCATTGTCTGGAGTGACCAGACCAAATCACGTTTCATATTTATTAAAGATTTTAATTAAACGTCAAAGCGTTTACTTCAAACGTCACCAGGTTTTCCCGGTGATTCTCAATCAGGTCTAAGTAGGAAAAAGAGACTGAAAAAAGAAAATTAAATTTGCTTTAGTCCTCATTTAAAGGATTTTGTATTTTAATATGAGGGCAGTGTTTCTTTTTTTAAGTCAATCAATCCCTTTATTTCTTATGGGAAAAATTGGATTGGTAAAGGTCCAATGATCTGGAATGGATTAAAGACGTACACCGAGGTCCAGCTGTATTAAAACTAATTAGTTTCATTTACAAGATATATAGAAAAAAATATTTGTCGAAAAAATAATGTTACCACTGGGACTCGCATCCGGAAGTTTCTACTGTCGGTAGACTGTTACCAATCACGTCGCGTCGGCGTCGTAGTAATCTACAATTTGTAAAACAAATTAAATAAAGAAATAAAATAGATATACAGTTTATTTCTGTATATCATTCTAGTGGATTAATTAAATTTATTTTCAATATCATAGAACTACACATTGAAATCTGCAATTTCACTATTCATTAAAAAAGAAAAAACATAATTATCGTCTGATTTTGGTGTATACTTTTTTATTTTATAAGGCAATAAGTAACATGGAAGGGAAAATGAGTATAGTACAGAAATTAATTAAGATACACTCACTGTACACTTAAATGTATTTTTAAAATTTACTGGCGTTTATAATATTTTATAATTGGAGCAGAGTTTTGCTTGAACACAGAATTATTTTCCACAATTTTGATTTTTTGGTTGGCTGACAAACAGTAAATTTAATTTTGCAAAACTTTTCCAATTTTTGTAAATTTTCATAATTTCAAAAATCGATTCCACCGCAACTCGATTATGCATTAGGTATATAAACAGAAAATTTTTAAATTTAAAATCTCAAAAATCGTAAACATCTAATGATTATTAGAATTATGAAAAATATTAATTGATAAACAGTCTAACGGCAATAAAATCCGGATTCGAGATTAATTATGTCTATTTTAAGTGATTTTTCTAATTTGTTTTCATTATCAAGTAGCCATGTTCTGTTAAACCGCTTCCGACATTAATAAAATAAAGATTTCCTTGAAAAATTAATACGACTTCTTCAATAATTGCAAATTAACTATGTTGTAGCATTATTATTATTATTAATTAAAAGAAAACCCTTTAATTAAAATCATTGGCACTAAAACTTGTTGATTATTCAATAAATATTGGTTGTATTCCTTAAGTGTTTCCTTTTTATTAATATTAATTAGCTGGTTGTATTAATGTTTTCTGTTTAATACAATGGACAGACTTTATAGCAAAAAAACTGGCACCATTTAGGTTCTATTAAATGTTATTTGTAACAGCTATAAAAGTATTATTGCTTCCAAAGAAAAAATACAAGTCTCGCTAAAAATGTAAGATATCTGTATAGATCAAAATCAGATGAAAATATTTGAGCTTACTCTGATGATATTGGTAAAGCAGACTGTTGGTAAAATAAAGTTTTGAGAACGAGTTACTGTGGTCACACTATTATTTTTATAGGTAGATTTTTTGTAAATAATTTACAATATGTAAATCGTTTTAAAAATATATGTGGCAGATCAATATTAACTGTGAACAAATAATGAAATAAACAATCAACTTTGTTTTTTTCCACTTATATTTGAGAACTTGTTTCACTATATGTTTCGGAAACGTCCGTTTCCTTCATCAGGTGAATTAAGACTATTAACTGTAAGAATATTAACTGTAACTGGTTGCGGATATTTTATACGAACCATATGTTTTTCCGAGAAACTATTCTCGACGTTTCGTTGAATTCTTATTCAATTATATTATCTTATTCAATTCATCAGGAGGACGACCTTTACCTGCGGAGATAGAGATCGTCCTCCTGATGACGTTAAATAAGAATTCAACGAACCTTCGAGAATAGTTTCTCTGAAAAACATACGGTTCGTATAAAATATCCGCAACCAGGTACAGTTAAATACGTCTAACGGCCGTAATAACAACCTTAACTCTTTAATAACACGAATATTAGTCCGATATGAAAAGGCCTTTTCTGTATCAGTTTTAATATTTTTCCCGTAATATTACCAACCCGCAGATTCAAACACCTGGCGATAACTAGCAGAGGCCGACATTAGCCCCGCGCGTCGCTTCTGCGCACAACTTTGTTGTGGATACGAATTGACAATATTTGTTTCTCAAAAAAGATGTCACAAAGTACGACATTTGTTGTTCTATTTCCACGTTCATTATTCAGACAAGGACGACAATACCTTAGATTAAATAAAAACCACAAAATTTGACGGATGATTGAAAGCTCGTAAATTATAATAACCACAGAAAATTAATATATCTACGTTATATTATATTTTTTAGATTCACATATAATGCCGGTCCACCAATGTCACCTGATATGATTAAATTATTCATCATTACAGCACATGTATAGTCCGTGGCTCACTTCTTGTATCGATTGAACCGAACGGGTTGTGATCGATATAAAACGATGACAGACAGTTGAATATTCCCACGGAAATCAATGATGACCCATTTGACAGGAAGTGTAAGGCTGAAGGAGGTATTTACCTATTCGCTTAGTTATATCGTCAACTTTCAAAATATTCCTAAATGGTTGGAAATATTTGTGATTAATACAATTCTGTTTTCTATTTGTTCTTATAATTGCTTTTTATTTTTGTAACAGGACCAATTTTTTAATTGTTGAGATAAGAGTTTTTTTATTAATCAATGAAAAATTGCAATAATCTCTAATTGCACCTGATATCTAATTTAGATATCTCTATTTAAAAAATTCTAACGGTGTTTATGTATCATTAATTGGGTGAATAGCATAAACATAATCTATTTAATCAATTGAAAAATTCTTTATTTGAAAATAGTCGAAACTTAAGTAGTAAACTATAAAATCATTAATAAACTTTTATAATTTTTTTTCTCACCCTATTGAATGATCATAATCGATAATTTCTACAATGTTTACGCCAAATCCATCAATAATATAAGGGTAATGGAGTTTATTGTTCTCACACATTTAATTACCTCTCCCTTGAAAGTCATCTCCAAATTGTAAAAATAAAATAAAAATAGCTTTATTTTACAATTGCGTGTATTTAGATATAATTTATTTGTTGTTATTGAAATAGAGTTAATGTATTATACTAACATTAGCACTGATACGATATGATACTACATAACTTATAAAATTATAAAAGAGAAATTATGAGCCTCCAGATTTTTCACATTTTCACGGCTGTTCAGAATCTTCTGATTAGAGTTTTCTAGGATATTCTGCCGTGTGTATACGACGTTTTGGATCCCATCGCAGGCTGATGTAATCAGCGTGTACATCAGTAGAATCTGAAACGTCTGTTAGAAAGTTAGTGTAGACGGCAAAATATCCCAGAAAATTCATTCTAAAACATAGAATAGGTTTGGATCTAGCATTTTTATGAGTCAAGCACGCAAATTTTTAAACGATAATTAAAATAAATCGATAATATTAATTAAGACATTTTAGTTAATGCCTTTAATTTATACACATTTCTTTCTACTCTAATTTTACATATTAAAAGAGTCTTAAAGGAGTACTAATTTATTTTAAAATAATATGTTGAAATAAAATGTAGGTACTTACAATTACACTTATTATTGATGTTTTAAAGTAACTAAATTATTTAACTAAGTAACTAGTATTTCGCGAATTACTAAATTATTTTTCTTTAATTAAAAAATTAACTAATTCACAAAATATTTACTCAGACTGAAAAAAAATCTATGTATACGGGTCCTAGTAAGATGAATAATAAATAAATAAATAATGAATAATAAGTAGGTATTGTAACGTGACTACAGAATTCGGAGAAATTATGCAAGATTGGAATTCTTCGTAATATGTCGAAGACAACAACACTATAGAACCATCTGGAACGTCCTACAATACTCTAGAATTATCTACAACATTCGGGAGTTGTCTGAAACAGTCTGGATGTGACGTAAACATTCTCGCAAACATTAGAAATGTACAGATAAATCTCGGAGTTTCGAAAAACCATCGTGTTTTGTATAAAAAGGAGGAGCCAGTGCCTCGGCGGATCATGTTTATTTTGACGTTTACCAGTGTGACATTAACCAGCGATAAAACCCTTAACAAAAACAGTGTTCCCAACGCGTGTGTTATACCAGATATCGGGCTAAGTTTTGCGTGGGGAATTAAACTGAATATTCTAGCAAGCGATAGTAAAGTGTTACACATAGAAGTGATTAATTGCAAAATAGGGTGAATTAAAGAATAGTGCTTAAATTTAATTAGTGCCTGCAATGTATCTGGATGAACGTCTATCTGAATGAATGAGTGAGACAGACAGTATGAAAGAGCGAATGGGAATAAATTAAGAGGCGCCAGATTGGCGTGCCCTCTTACCACTTCGGTAACAACTTATTCTCCATTCTGAATCCCTAATATTGTCGCAATTATGTACTGTAAACCAATAAAATATCTTGAAGTGGAACAGCCAGTTTTAATAGATTCCCGAGTACCTACAAAGTTCTCCTCTTAACGCTAAGGACGAGAACATCACACCACGTCCCGTGACAATACTGTCACGGGTCGTGGCTGTCACGACATGGTAAGCAGAAGGAATTGCGCACTGCCAAATTCCTTGTAATATGTCACAACACTATAGAAGGATTGAGAACGGCCTATAGCAATCTAGGGTTATCTACAACATTCGGGAGATCCCTGAAACACCCTAGAAGCGACGGGAACCCTTTCATAAATCCTAGAATAATGTAGAAGGTTAGAAAAACCAGTGTTTAGATATATAAGCGGGACTGACAGCTGCGCGTGAGGAGTTTGTTTTGACATTTCGATCGGTGCGAAGTGAGCCGCGGGCGACGGCCGGGTGGCCAGTCGTGGATTTTCGGGGCGATAGATATCGGGCGAAATAATGCGACTTCTATGTGCGAGAATCGAATGTTCCAAGGAGTGATAAATAACGTGTTACCCAGCGATAGAGTTTATAGACGAGTGATAAATTGAGAAATATTATATTTTAAGGGATAGTGTATAAATTTAAGTGACTTTTCCATTTGATTATTAATTAATTAATCGTTAATTACAAAATCGCCAATTAAAATCCAGTGTTTTCATTTGTCTCCCGCAGTCACGTTCCGTGAAAATACATGTATTTTGCACACGCTTTTTGTGAAACAAACAATGTAATACTTTTGAATGTGGAATATAACGAGCGCGGTGCACGATCACACGGGACCTCTGATAATAATCTGACCTGCAGTGTAGGTACTAAAAAGTATTACCATTTTACTACGTAGCTAGCATTCACTTGTTTAAGGTTGTTTCCGCCGCGCGCCCTAGCAAGAGGCACAAGGAGAAGGAATGTGGGTTACATTGCGTCTTAGCATTTGCAGACATGGTTTCATGCAAGGAATCAATTGTGCCGGTGTACGGTTTCAAAGACCAATAAACCCGGTGACAACAAAATATACGTACACAATCGGCCGTATTCGGAAATGAGCAATATTGCTATTTCTGTAGACAGAATAAAGAAAGGAGTGCTGAGATGGTTTGGTCATGTGGAATGATGAGCGAGGAAAGGATGGTTAAGAAAATATATGAGGCGAGTGTTGAAGGCAACGGGAATAGAGGGCGTTCGCGAAAGACTACATCAGATACTACAAGTGTTTGAGGACGGGCCTGTTAAAAGCTTCAACAACCGTAGAACTTGAATGAGGAAATGTATGAATGTAGCCGAAGCTAAAGTGATGTGCCAAGACAGAAGAATATAGCGTACTATCCTCTCTGCCTACCTCTGCGGTGAAATCGCGTGATGGTTAGTTAGTAAGTTAGAGATAATAAGGATAGAAATAGGCAAATAAAAATGTTATTAGGTTTTCACGGCAGTTCAGAATCTTCTGGTTTGAGTTTTCTGGGATATTCTGTTGTACGTTGTTTAAGTACTGGCTAGCAGGTACCTAGACATGGATACTCCCTGCTTTCGACACGGTATTGCAAGCCAATATTTAATCACAACACACATTAAAACACATCCTGCAATGGGACCCGAAGGTCAGCCAGGAAGGTCGTAGAAACACGGCAGAATATCTCAGAAAACTCAAACTAGAAGAACCTGTATTCTTATATAACAAACATTTGTCTCAATCATCTCAATAAAAATAAATATTCCCAAATGCAATTGTGTACTATGTTCTGATAAACTATTTTTTCTTTACACGAGTTTACAATATTTCCAATCCAAATATACACCGCGTCGGAAAACACACAAAATATATACTTATCTCAAAAAAGGAAAACAAGCTGTCTCGTTGCTGGTTGCAAAAACTTCCGGGAGTCTGCTTCATTCAATTTTAAATATAAAATATACTTTACTCTTTGTGTGAAATATCGATAGTTACGGAGATACGAGGCATCAAACTTTGCATTTTTTCAATATTACGATCCGACACTTTCGCCACCAAATTCGGCATTTTTTATGCTAAAGTGTTCATCTTCTCCATGCTACTTGAACTCATATGAGTGCAAGCAGCGCGGGGAGGCGTGCACACAAAACCTTTTCACTGTCTACTAGGCACAAGGATGAGGAGGGTGAAACCTTATTTACAAATGTACATGGAATAAACATGAACGTAAGGATGACAATAACATCTATACATGGAATAAAAATAGTAAAGTATACAATAAATAGAATGAAATATGATATAAATATACGAGTATGTGTGAAAATGCAAGTAAAAATAAGGTGAAGACAAAGCCAATGGATAAGTTTCATGATATTGATAATATGTATTTAACTTAATGGATTTAAAATTTTAAAAAGTGTATCAAAACCAATAAGTTGGTAAAAAAATGTTCAAATCTGTTAATAAATAACAGAGAAAAACTTATTAAAATTAGTGTATTATAGGGCGGAATGATTGACCTCCAACTACCTGTGACGTCACGCATCCGCATAGGCGGGCGCCAGGGTACTTGCCGCGATGTACACCGGGTACGAGAGATGACGTCACGCGACTCCACCGGATGGAACAAAATTATTCATGCAAAACGCTCATTTAGTTTTTGAGATATCTTAATTTTACTTTCAGACGTTTTTTCAACTTTACTTAAATTTTCATTTCCATTTATTGATAAGAAAAAATAGGAAAATTCTCCGTTATATTAAGCACAAATTGTGCCGTGTAGACAGTTAGTAATAAGGAGTTGGTGTTACAGGGTGATAGGTTGAAGGTCTCGATGGATCTAGATGAAAGGGTAGATAAAGCAGGTTAAGCGAATACTCACACTGCTGAGGACATTAAAAGTAATATATAACGAATAAAACAAAAGCCTAACGTTATAAGAACGTATAGGAAGGTCCCCTCAGGTCCTCCTGAGAGAGGTTATCCGTGGTTCCCTCTCCACATAGGCAAATGCGAAGGAGTAAAAATCCCTCCCGTTCCAACAAAGCTGGGAGTAGCTAGAGTAGAATACCTGAACTCCTATCGAGGCACATTATTAGCCTTGCCATAGCAAGCAAGGCCAAAAATAATTGTAACACATCTAAAAGAAAAAAAAGTACTCACACTGCTGCGGTGTGGGCGGCTGGGGCTCCGGCAGGCGCAGCGCCCCGGGGCGCGCCTGGTAGTAGGCGGGGCTCCGCTGGCGCAGGTCCAGGGGGGCGCGCTCGGCCCCCGCGCCCAGCAGCAGCTCGGCCACCGCGCCGGCCTCGGAGCACACGGCCGCGTAGTGCAGGGCCGTGCGTCCTTCCTGGGGGAGAACCTGGATCAGTCTCGTGACGCACGGTTGGATATTTTGCAGTGCTCGATTAAACATTAATTAAATAAAATAAAAGGTATCTATGACCCAGATGTTCACTAAACTAAGTGATACACATTGTAATGTTATCCTCTTTTACATACTGTTATTTTCCTTGCTTATTACTGCCTTTGTATTAACTCGTGTAATTTTTGATTTTTAGAAATTTTGATGGTTTTTTCAAATTGGAATCATTACAAAAATTTGATTGCTACCAACGGCGCCGGCGTAACGTCGCGGAATATTTAAAATTTGAATTACTCCGTGGGTAGGTATAATAGATACTTCACTACGAATTTCGAAAATTTATGACAATTGGTTCACAGATGACAGCACACTTCGGTTTTTTGGGAAGAAATCAAATAATAAAGAGATATTTTTAGAGATTTTTGACATAGATTCTAGACATGTTTCATTTTCAGTCGATCAATTATTACATGATGGTAAACTTAATTTACAAATAAAGGGAGTAAAATAAAAACTTGGTTTTTATGGGTTACTTTTTTATTGCTTATTTTATTGCTTGTTTGGTTATCATTACTAATATTTTCTTTTAGTGTTTTTGTTTTTCTCTAGATTTCTTTTTACCATTTATTTCTTATTTTATATATATTTTTAATAAATATACTTCTGGTCCCTAATGCATCCTCGAGACAAGGAGTAGTTACACGAGTGTCTTGGTTCGTCTGTAGCGGTAGCGAGGAGATCGTCTTAGCATTAAAAAAATGCCAACTTATATGGCGAAAGAGTACAGCAAGAAGTTAAGCGAAGATGGAGGGAACAACTTTAAGATCGGACTATTAGATAAATTTATTTGTTTATTTATTATTTGACTGTAATTATTTTTATTATTCATTTCTAGCGCTTCATTAATTTCTAATGCTTCCTGATTGTTAAGTCGCAAACCTATTCCGTTTTTGTGTAGTATTTGTGGCCCTGTATTATTATCAAATGTGCGATCAAAATTAATTAGATGTTCGGCAAATTCAATGAGTTTTTTTATTCTAATATTAACGTTTCTCGATGTTGTACCAACATAGAATTTTTAAATTTGAATTAATTGTATTTTTTGACATGCCATAGTTATGTACAAATAATCTACCTGATGTTACATCTTAGTTGCCAAATCTTGATATATTGGTACAATAGATATATTACTACTATACGCAATCTATGAGAAAATATGTATTTATGGTGTACGTACATGCTGCCTTCTTAGGAATTGCGCCCCTGGTCAATAAAAATATATCTATTTTTAAAAATCCAAAGAGATGTATAAAAGCAATCTAATTTCATATTTTTCAAAAATTATTTCATGTTCGTTTATCTTTCCATTTATTTGGTATTTGCCACAAACAATCACCATTTAGAAGTATTATTTTTTGAGAGAGAAAGAAAAGTTTATTAGTTAAGCATTGTTTTTTCAAAAATAAATTTTAAAAATTGAATATCATGAAGTTGGAATAATAAACTGAAAGACAAGAATGAAATTTTCCAGGTAGGAGAAAATATGTTAGTTGTAATCACAGCTTGAATAAATGGTAGCCATACGTGTATGCTACTATTTACCCATTCATTTTTATGCTTGCTCAACATCGAACAATATTTGTAATAGGCGTTTATAAAATGTTAAATTACGAAAACATCGAACAACAGTTAACAAGCCAGGCTCGTGGTAAATCTATATACAACACGTATGTAAATATACTGTAATTAGCAAAACGATTGTATGCATTAAAAATATGTACAGTTGAGATTATGAAATTGTTTTCCTTCCAAATAATAATAATTTGTTATTCATAATTGTTGAGTGTAGGTACTTTACATACTAATTTTTAAATAAATAAAAAAGAAAAGAAAATATGAATCTTCATTCATTCTCGTTAACAGATCCTTACTTCTGAAATATTTGTGCTTTCTAATAATACATAACAGGATTATATTTCTTATGAAATGTAGTAAATAATAATACTATCATATATTTTGGAGTTTATGTTAATAACGTGATTTTAATAATGGATTACAAATACACTTATTTTTTTATTTTTTATTTTTGTTGTAACTATGTGTACTAAAATAATCATATGTAATGTACGTAGGGTATAAAAGCAAAGGCAGCAATATAAAAAAAAATTAATACAGTTATCGAGGATTAGTAATTTATAATAATATATTGAATTCGAGAGTTAATAGGAAACACGATTTTAGGAGGGATATGTACACAAAATCAAGGTGACAAATATTAAAAAAAAAAATTTAAAACATTTTTTTATTTTTTTTTAATATTTTTGCCTTTGCTTTTATACCCCATATAAAACATATACATATTGGTGATGATTAAACCATTATTTTAACCGGTTATTTTTGGAACAGTTATTTGGGATTTTTATCTGATTGTATCAATGATTTGTAACTAAGACATAATTATTGTTGTCTAGTACCAATGGTTGCCCGTCGAATTACAAAAAATCAGTTGCCAATCATCGACGCAATCAAATATCAAATAACAGTTAATGTACCGGTTAAAATACCATAATTAATTCATATGCAAATATAAAGTTACATAGGTATAAATTAACATGATTAATGTTGTCTCTATGTTATTTATAAAAAATTGTATAGCTATTCCCTCTTATAAATTAAGTTTCATTAAAAAATCCCAAATATTCCCATAATTATCTTTAGTACTTAAAATTATACAGCTGCCTTTTTCAAAAGATTTGATGTAAATACAAGTTGTTGAATTTAAAATAGTTAAATTAATAATGCTTCATAAGACGAAGCACGTCTCATAGAAATTAAACGAGGACTAAATTTTCACGTTATATCTAGGGCTGCTTTCATGATATTTTTTTCTGCAATTATTTGAATTAGCGTGTGTTATTCAGCGTTCCTTGTACAATAAGTGGGACTGGCCTTGCCGTACATGATATGGAAATAAATGCCTAGCAATAATTTCTTAACCAGCCTGGAGAAACAGAAAAAATGACATTGGTTGGAGGGAGTAAGAATGGAGTCGAGTGGGGGGGACGGATCTTAATTATTAACGGTGAACTTTTCACGACGCGTGACGCGACGGGTCGGCAACCAATACATTATTAATGGCTTAATATGTTCACCCGTTCCAGGCGTTTATCGATTTATATTAATATAAAAAGTCACATAGCAGCATACTCAGGTATGCAAATACATTATTTTGTTATTATATTATATTACATTATATTATATATCAATTTGAAGACATAACGTAGATACCTACTGAAAAAAAATATATAAAAAAAGGTCATCTAATCTCTTAATACACGCATTTTCAGTTGTTGATCTAATTGTTGAATAATTGTGAGGAGTGCAGCATAATTATTTAATTTAATATTAAATTATAAAATATAAAAATCAGAAAATAATTATAAAAATTTTGACAATGCAACTACAACTTTTTCTAGACTTAGATATTCCAACAGTTAAGAGTACTTTTCAAAAGAACATCTCTTTGCAAAGATTATTTTATCCACAAAATTTATTCTCAATTTTTTTCTATTTAGGTACATTTCTATTATTGTGAACTAAACTAACTTGAATTGTGAAACAAACACTGGCTTACAATGCTAGTAATTATAGATTAATTATAACTATGCCTGTCGTTACTATGCTCAACATTTGATAGGTTTGCAAATGTTGGTTATATCACAAAAAATGTGAATTCTCCCAAAGCGCGTGTAAAAACTCTTTTGGGGGTTTAATGTATTGCTAATATAATAATGTAAGATGAAATTTATTTGTAGTTAAGAGGCTGTTATACTTTCAATATTGGCATTAGTTTAATCACTTCCCGCTAAAAATGGCGCTAGTTTCGCTCAAACATGTATTATTTAAGCACAAAAAACGATATCGAGAAATATATAATACTATAAAACGAAATAGAAATGTGCAAACTTAAACGCCTGGCCTTTTAACTGCGTAGTGCTACATACGTATCCCTTTCTACATGAACGTAAGTTTTGCAAGTTTGGCGAAATTTTTCTGTACAATAATTATTCGATCCTTATATTAGAGATGTGACAAAGCCGACCGTAATGAAATGAATATTGTTTCATTCTGAAATTTCACTCAAAATTTGCTTTTTTATTCTATTTTTCTGATTTTTAAGAAAAACATTTTTTTAAGATCTCCATTACATGTAACATTATGTTATTATTTTTTCTTTAGCGTTGAAAAATTGTATGAAGTGTGTGAATTTTCACTATATTTTTTATTGCTTTATAACATTTTGTTTAATATCAATGTTGAATAATTCAAATAAAAACCATTTAAAAAAAATATGCGTGTTCTTATGTATGCGCGTTAGAAGTTATACTTAAAAAGTAGAATAAAGACAAAATAATAATAATAATAATATTTTCGTTGTCTGTCCGTAACTTACTGGAAAGACGCCTTTAGATATTTAGAATGTGACAAGCAATCAGCGCTCAACTCATGTTGCGCGGTCACGCAAGAATTGTTATTAAATTCTATACATTCGTACACCCATGAAAATATGGTTAAGTATAAAGAGAATATAGAAATAAAAATATTCTGAATTATCTTTTCAAAACGTAAGACTTTCATGAAAGTAACTTATATCGAATATCTAAAATTAATTCGCAATAATAAAAGTCAAATAAAATGATAATCATCCGTATTCTGAACTAAGCAACATTGCTATTTCTGTATCTTGACAGTTATTGTATTACATTGTGATGCCGTTTTTTTGACGTTTTATGTTTGACAGGTTTGAAATTAATGAATTCAATCAATTAGAAAGATCATTATTCTTAATTGTGAATACATTAACATTTGTTTACGTTTTAGGGCTTTCTGATTGATTGAATTCATTAATTATTTCAAACATGCCAAACTTAAAACATCGAAATTAGTGTCAATATATTGTTATACATACCTGTCAAGATTGGGATAAAGATCTGACATCCCAATACTGCTATTTTCAGAATAGCACAGATTAACTTTATAAAAAGTATTATATATTTATCAAATTTCTGAAGGGTGATAGTGCAAAATGATTAAACATTTTTTTTGCTTGTATTGAAGCGAATTTATTTTTAATATTCTACATAAGTTACTTAAATAACAATCAAAAACGGAACATATAAACGTAAAACCTTATGATTAATAAACATAATAACAAGAGATATAAATCATAAAATCTGATTATGAAAACTGGAGAAAAACGATTATTAGAAAATATCAACAACTGACCATAATAAACGATTATCAAAAACATTCATGCATGTATGCGGTAGAAGTAATATTTAAAAACTAAAATAAAGACAAATTATATATTAATGATGCTCAAAGTATTGAGTTGTATAAATCTACACTGATCATTGTCTATTACTTTATTGAATTTTATGAAAAGAATGAAAACTCATACTTACAGAAATGTAACCTCAAATATCTAAATATAATAATTTGGTTGTCTATCCGTAACTTGCTGGAATGACAACTTTATATAATTAGAGTGTGACACGCAATCAGTGCATGGCTCACGATTATTTAAAAAGTATAATAAAAAACGATTAACGGAACATATAAACGAAAACAAAACGATTCATTAAAACAGGGTATTTAACATAATACAACATATAAAGATGTTATAAAAGGAAAAAAAAGGATTCATAAGATCCGATTATATGAACTGGGGTAAAACGATTCATAAAAAAATCGACAATTGACCACAATAAATAAAAATATATAACGACGGACGACAAAAATGGAGCATATAAACGGTTCCTTAATAGCCGGAGGATAAATTAATAATCGGGTTTTGCAAAATGATTTAATAAGTTTATATGTTCAATTTAGTCGCCCGACCAGAGTTGCCAACAGCGCTTGGCCTAATATCGCCGTTTCCTATACATAAAGTAGCCTAAAGTAGCCCAAACGCCAAAATATCAATATGAATAAAATAAAATGTAATTTTTATCAATTTATTTATAACATATTTATAATGTATTGATAAATAGGCCTAAGCCTAATATAAAAAACCGTAATGTTCGTTAAAAGAAAGTAAAGTAAGTAGATAGGTAGCATTTTAAAAACACCGGAGACGTACATTTTTCTACCAGCGTGTAAACTTACCATGTGATTGCTTGGTTGAAAGTTGTTGCAACACACCTCTTACATTCATATGGGTACGAATTCTAAGAATAGCGATCAGCATGGGTAGTTGCAGGCGATTCCTTAATTTTGTTTTAATTGTCCCCATTACGCTTAAAATTCTTTCAATGACAGCATTACACAAAGGTAATTGTATTTTTTTTCTTAATTATTTGCGATTCGGCTGATTTAAATAACTTGTCTCTGAAGTAGCCTGGTAGGCGACCAGTCGCCTTTTAGATTTTTTCGTCGCCGATTCTCGTTCTGAGTAGCCTAAATGGCGAAAAATCGCCTACGTTGGCAACTCTGCGCCCGACAGCAAATACGAAAATCGTGGACCTCTTAATTTTCTTTTTTCAAAACAAACAAACTCAAAACAATATTATATCGTTTTACTGAAAATTTTTCAGTTAAAATAAAAACACAAAAAAATGCCGATTCAAAAGATTTCACATCACTATTTCGTGAAAAAATGACGATTACCGTTGAGTAAAGAAATAGACGGAGTATCTAATTTCATTAAAAATATTGTTTGCAGGTAAAAGAAAGGACAAAAATTCAGTGTATATACAGAACAAAGTCTATATATCATATTGTTCCAAGAAAACAGATAAGAATAATGGAAAAAAACATTAGAATCAGCCCGCAAAAACAAACAAAATATGACAGTTGTAAAAAATAAAAATGGCGACATTCAAATTCAAGTATTTTAAATACATTTAAAAGTTATTTTCTGCATTTACCGTTGTCCCCGCGATATGGGATTTCTAGAATGCATTCATTATACGGATATCTTCCCTTTATTAACACTCAGGCAAAGTTTACGCAGCATTTTAAGATATATTCATATAAACTAGCGGGAGCGTAACCTGACGACTGGCGTAGTTGGTGTCCAACCAACGACTGATTTGAAAGAAAAATGATCTTTTAACAGACTATACGATTTAATTAATTCAAATTTTTATGTATGAGGTAGAAAATTTTTAATATTTTTGCTTTAATGACAGTGAAATTTTCTTAGTACGCATGTAAAATTTAATTAAAATAATCAATGTTTTAATGGTTTTTTGGATGCTGCAATATAGGAGACGGAACGTGAATTTTTATCTTTTTGTAAACGTTATATTTAACAACCTACACAAAAATAATTATATATTTTCCCCCAAACTTTCTGTTTTAACTTCTTTTATTCAATTTATTAAAAAAATATATGGTCTTTATGTGGAAATATTTCGAGAAAAAGTGTACCAAAGATAACTCTATTGCTAGAAAGATTAAATAAGGCTTCGGGATTATATTTTTTTTGTGATAATAACAAAGTATTTTTTTTACTTTTTTTAAACAAATGCTTTAAGAGTAAATGGACCTTTCATAATAAAATTGATTGAATGCATGGTTAGCTGCGATTTTGGCAATAAGATTCGAAAACTTTGCCCTAAATTGACTCTCCAGACAGCAAAAACGTAAATCATGTACTATGGCGCCTTAACTCTATAAGATAAAACAAATTTTAGAAATATCTTATTTTATAAAGTTTATTTAATTTAAATTAAAAAAGGGAAAGCAAGGATTAGAATCGAAAATAATATTTGAGTGAGATATTCAAAGGATGTAGCAATAATAGCAGAGAATATGTAGAGACTACAAATGCTGTAAATAAAATGAACGCAACCATCGATTTATGGTGGCAAAACAAATATTAAAAAAAGATTTTATAGTGATATTCAATACATGGAGTAGGTACCTACAGAAATGCATGGATGTGGAAGATGGATGAAACGAGAAGAATAGATATTGGAATATTAGTGTTCGAGGATAATTACAAAATTTAGTTGATAAAAAAGAATGGCGGAATTTTCATTGAAATATTTGAAAAACAGGTTTTTACTTCACATTTGAAACCACGGATTAGCGTGGTTTAAGTTTTATGGATTACCGTGGTACTTTTTTCCATCTTTCCATATATATAGTAAGATGGATATATGGAAAAAGGGACATGACCAAAATTCGTTCATGACCTAGATGCCGAAGTGGAGCGGATGCAGAGGCTAACAGGAAATAAAATTCCTAGCGTTAAATATAAATCGATGAAGAGACCTATAACGGCAAGGGAATGTCCGTTGAGAAAAAGAATTCGATTAATAATCAATGAGCAATAAATAATTGTTTTTATTGTTCTGCACTGAAAAATCTGCTATTTAGCCGCTGAGGATATTGTATGCTAACGAAACCTATATTTTTTTACCTTTAAAAAACGTAAACTTTTGTTATGTTGATTTATTCATATAAATATAATATCTTAAAATAAAAAAGTATTAATAATTGTGAGATAATCTCAGGGAAAGTTCATGAAAGTGCAAAGAATTGAATGTATAACTTAACATGACAAATATACATTTAATTTCAAAAAAGTAGAGCATTTCAATAAAAAAATACATTCCTAAATTTTCCGTCTCAGACGTTTAAAAAATAATAGTGACCTGGATATGTGATTCAACTGTCGAAAATCAAAGTGGTTAAGGATGACGCTGCATTATTCTTTTTAATTTATAGAAACTATAAATAAAATGTTTGTTTGGGCTCCAAGGATTCAACAAAAAACTCATTTCGGCGACGTGCTATGACGAGAGAGTATTTCAAATGGTTGTAAGAAAATTTCACTCACTGGAGAATGTATGCCAATCGATGACAACTTCAAGGATAGAAGAGCCGCCTTTCATGGGTAAGTGTAGGTACCTCAATTGAAAGATGACAAAGGTGGAATGGAGGAGTGTGCGTGTGGGAAGTGAGTACTGTACTATGTACTTGTACACAGATAATCGGCCCGATTCTGAAAATAACAATGTCTGGATATTTAAGATCTTTATCTCAACACTTAATAGACGATAATAAAAATTAAAAATAAACGAGAGAGCTTTACGTCGGTGTTTGTTTCTATGAGGAAGGGAGAAAGATGTAAATTGTTATCTGTCAAATGTCAAGATGGGAAGATTTGAATACGCGGTAACGCCGTACACGGTCATGACAAGTTTAGCCATGATATTTCATCTGGACGCTGTGGATGAAGAAATTAATACGACTGTAAGAAACAATCTTTCTTACATCATCTTCTAATACAGTGTATTTGAGCCGTAGATTTACAAAATCTGCTCTGGACATTTTTAATTTTTATTATCGTCTATTAAGTGTTGGGATAAAGATCTTAAAGATTCCGACATTGTTATTTTCAGAATACGGATGAATATATGTGTTATGAATATACACTTGATTGATCACAGATGTAATAACTTAAAGTGTTTTCTAACATCGCATCTTTTTTGATTTTATCATATCATTAATTTATGCTTTTATGTTCTTATATTATGTTTTTTTTTTAAGATTTATGTCTTTTATTATTCTTTTTTCTTTATCTTTTTTCTGCTTTATAAACTGTAGAAAATAAGTACTTTGTATTATATATTTTTTGTGAACAAATAAAAAAGGTCAAACTTTTTTTTACTAATTTATTTTATATTTTTTATACTGCTTATTTTATTTACTTGACTTGTTTATTTTACTATTTACTTTATTTATATCTATCTTCTAATTTAGTTAAATTGTCCTATATTTTAAATACTGTTTCTTTTATACTGCCTTACTTACTTACGTTTTTTTATACTGTTTCCTTTAAATGGTTTCTTTTATACTGTTTTTTAATACTGCAGATATTACCAATGTTATTTGTAATGTTTGATTTTATGTTTATTATTTTTGCGCATGCTTTTATATTGTTTATATTATTTTACCTTAAAACACAGAAAACACATCAAAATGTGAGGCGGTTTCTCTAGAATAGGCCTAATAGCCTAAGTGAGAAATCGTCAGGATTTCTCTCTGTAAATAATTTTTGTGAATAATTAAAAAATAAACAAAATAATATTATGTGAAAATGTTGAACCAGATACCTAATGATCGTACTTTTTAATAAGCAAATTAAATATACCCTCCTCTGAGAAGGTTTAAGAGAGTTACGGACATTCAAGAACAATTAGCGTGGTACATGAATTTTTAAACGAATTTCATTATATTATTCTCTTGCGTTTTACTCGAAACCCTCTTATCACTTACTTCAGACCTTTGGAGATGGCATTTCCAAAACCGCTATTTAAAATTTAAATTTAAAATTTTCAAAATAATCTGTTTAATGAAAAATATTAAATAATTTACGCCGTAAACAGTAAAAATAAAATTAATTTTATATATGCAAAAGTTAAATCAGTTTTTTTATTTTATTGGAATGTAGTTTTTGATGCCTCAAAGTGGACTAACTCCTTAAATACATTTTTTGAATTTTCCGCAGTATAAGAGGAATATATTTTTATTTTATTTTGGGAATCTCAACAGTATACAATTTATTATAATATTACATAACGTATTGGGTAATTCGTAGACCAATTATAGAGATCCACGGCATAAAATGTTAAATCAAGCAATAAAGAGAACATATATTAAATAGAGGGATGGGAGTGGGAGTTAGAGGGGGAAGTGGAGTGAGGTGTATGGGATTGTGGCTGAGTGGAGTGCGTGTGTATTCTGTGCGTGACGTTGTATACAGATATGGGGATATGTGTAAAGAGTGATGAGAGTTTGGCTGTGGTGTGCGTATGATGATGGTCGGTCTCAGTTAATCCGGTGAAGATATAGAAACAAGTAATATAAGCGGTTTAAATACGATTTTTAAGATCTGAGATGTTGGTATTAAATATATCAATGTCATTGAAGTGGTCATTGTATGCTTTGCATGTTCGCTGGATGAATGAGTTCTGTGCATAAGAGGTTCTTCTTATGGGTACATGGAAGAGCGCGGACTGTCTGGTTCGCCTTGATGGAGCGTGGAGAGAAACCTGCTCCAATTGGCTGGGACAGTCGATATGTCCCTAAAGTAACTTGAAAAGTAGTATTTGATCAGCTCGTGCTCTTCTATGTTCCAGGGTTCTCATGTTATAGAAATCCATTGCTTCCATATATGAGTCGAAATACATGCCGGATTTACCATTGAGGCGACGCAAAAACCTGTTCTGAATTTGTTCTATTCTCGCAATGTATGTTGTCTGTTGTCGATTCCAGACCTGAGATGCATACTCCAAGTGACTGCGAACGTAGGAATAATATAAAATTTTTAATGAGTCAGGATTTTTGAATTGTTTGCAGGTTCGAAGTATGAATCCCAGCATACTGTAGGCTTTGGAGATAATATGGTCAAAGTGCGCTTTAAAAATAAGTTTACTGTCGAGAATTATTCCGAGGTCTTTTAATTCGCATTTGTTTTCTAGTTGAGCGTTGTTTATTGAGTAGGCAAACTGAATGTTATTGGTTTTCCTGGAAAATGTAAGTTGAAAGCATTTTTTTGGGTTAAGAAGAAGTTTGTTTATATGACAGTAGGCAGAAACGCGGCTAAGATCTTCTTGAATTTTTCGGCAATCGTCTAGGGAGTTCACTTTTGCGAAAATCTTCATATCATCCGCATAAAGTAGGAAATTAGCGAAATGATATATTTTCAGTTTTCTTAACCATTATATTACCACCCGGAATTTCTCACACTAGTTGCTACCCAAGGTACCCGGGTACTCAACCTGGATAGAAATTCCCATATACATTTTTTTTTTTTGTATCTCACAAATTGATAATGACAGTGGTCAAATAGCTTCTTAGAAGGTCACTACTTCTCACAGCAATATCCGTCTTTCCTTTATTTCCCTCTTTTTCATATAATTAAAATAATGGAGATCCAAGCGAATGATGACGTTTATGTAAAAAATTATTCGAATTTGAAATCGAATATGGGTACCCAGGTACCCGGGTGGTAAGATAAGGGTTGAGGTGTTGTTTACTTACGCTGTCCCTCATGTGAACAGTCTGGGGGTAGTTGTCCAGCAGGTAGGTGATGATGTCCCCGTAGTCGTAGTACACGGCCTTGTGTAGCAGGCCCACGCCTGCCCTGTCCCTGCACATGGCCAGGCGCTTGCGCATGGGGTCGCCTTTCAGAACATCCTGTTTATACACAAAAAAATGGTTTAAATGTTTTATATGAACTCAAGCAGGAAGCTCACATTTAAAGTGATTAATTTAATGGTTAATCAAAATGACGGATTCAAAAAAGAAAACAAAATCCTATAAATTGTTCATGCGATGCATACACATTTGTCGTGTAATGTTGTATTCGAAAGCCAAAAATAAAACACGTATTATGTAAATATGTATTTTTGCAATCGAGATGAGAGAAAAATAAAGTGACAGGTTTTATTAGATATTTTTCAACAATAAGTTTTATCAAGACTTCCACATAACAAGTGCATTTGGTTTAAAAATATCTACATAGTTCTGTGATTTCGCCCAAAGATACTGTTAAAAACATTAGTCTTTGAGTTTGCCTAAAGGTAATGTTAAAACATTTAGTCCTTTTGTGATTTCGTTCAAAGCTACTGTCTTAAAGATGGGCAAGTGATTTAAAAATACTTAGTCCTATGGTAATCACATTCAGCATGGAATCCTTACTCCTACATATAGAAAAATCAAATCATAAATGAGGTGGGTTGAACGAATACCAAGAAGTCTCTTCTTGGGAACAGCGGAAGGAGAGCGGTAGGTCGTCCCAGATTAAGCCGGGAGAAACAATAGAAAAAAGTGTATAAAGACAGGAAGGGTCTTGACTGGTTAACACGTACGGAAGCAGCACACGATAGGGGAATATGGAAGCATCTTTCTAGTATTTGGGGCCCCGACCCTACTACGACAAGGGGATGAAAATGATGATGATGAATTCTATGGTTCCACAGTAAGTTATTTTTCTAAAAATGTAGTCATAGATTTCACCGAAATTTATTTGGTTAAAAATATCAAATAAAATAAAGTCTAAACACGAAGTTGGCCAGGCTTTGTCCTGACAAAGTAATGAAAAATATCGGGAGGTTGTGATGGTCGACATAGAGATAGATTTAATAAATTTAGAAAATCTTAAAATAATAATATTCAAATAAGTCAAGTATGGAAATCAAAAATATATTTCTTCTGTTTGGAATCGTTTAAAAGTAAAAGCCTGATATATTTCTTCTTAAGATTCTATGTATTACAAGAGGCTAACAAAATATTGAATATTCAGCTATACAAGTAATATTTCTTAGATCTTTATTATACCATAGATATAATTCTGTGTTAAATTAATATCGTTTGCCAATCCTAATAGACTCGACCTTGTGAGTAGGTGCGAACGAGCCTTTATTATTTATGAATCAGAACAGTAAGTCTCGCGTGTAGCGGGTGCTTAACTATTATTTTAACGAAACGGACCAATCACAGGCGCGCTTTGCCTTCGACGGGTTGAGCCGGAGGCGACCGTCCTGGTGACTGAATCCGGCCAATGGCGAGCGCCGGCGGTGAGGTCATCGTGCATAGGATGAGTCACTGCACCAGCGTGGATTTCAGAGGTATGGTGAAATCGTTACTATAAAAGGAGCGAACACGATGTACTCAGCCCCTTCAGTTCGAGACCAGACTTGCGAGCGGGAGCGCTGCCCAACAGACTACCGACGGAGCCCCGAGTTCCAGATCATCAGTTGCGAGCAAAGGAGCTGCCAGCTTGAGAGAAAGCGGGTCTTGCAGCGGCGAAGTATAGAGATTCCACCATCCCGCAGCACCAGAAGGAGGATTCCGCCACCAAGAGTAACAGCTAAGGATCATATTCATATTATCTATTACGGTTAATTATTTTCACTATCGAAATGTATTTATTTTGGGAATATTTGAGTTCGGAATAATTATGTGTAATTAAATATCACGATTGCTTGTGTGATATTGGTTCAAATCGTACAAGAATTCCGTTCCAAACGGGTGTATCTTTATGCAAAGCGAATTTCATAGCGTTTATGCTAAAATTTGAATACACGGATTTCTATATGAATTAATTAGTAGCATTATAATAATTACTGTATTGCATAAGTATTGCGCAATCCGGTCTTCAGTTAACTCTTTATGATTTGAGTACCTCGGTACATCTAGCTTAACAAGTAGCTTCAGAATGACGAGTAAAGGACAGAATGGGGAATCTAACTAAAGATTGGGGATATCTGGTTTGTGTTAGCCTAGCTGGCTGAGGGGTGGATGATTGCCGGCACTTGGGCGTGGAACCCGCACAAGCCCCTGCAGGGCCCCTTAAAGGCGGGGTCCTCCTTGTTGCTCGGGGTCGTCAATAAACCGACCACCTAACCTCATCTGGCGCAAACTACTTAAACCAACAAAAAGGTTCCCTTTGTCTTTGGAAGGATTTCCATGCTTGAATGCTGTAAAACCTTGATAGAAAACGTTAACTTCTATTTCGTCCTCTGTAAGAAAGACAGGGCCAGAATAAATATAAAAATCATTCACTCATATGGAATAGCTGGGATATTATAAATATGTTACTAACACTCTAACATTTGTCCAAAGTAAATGTTGCAAGATGCAGAATCGTGGGACGCCGCTCTGAAAAGGCATAATGAGATTGCACAATAATTTGTAACATCGCTGACTATGCCCGCAAAGGAGGCTAATGTCGTCATCAATTTGTACCAAAAGAGTACGTGATTCTTCAAACACCGGCCTAAAAGAAAGGCGCCTCAAGACAACACCCATCATCAGAAACTCGTACCAAAAGAGTACGTACATCTCAATCATAAGCCTAAAAGAGAGGCGTCACAGGATCACATCTCGTAAAGAAGAGATAGAGTCTCGGGATGCAGTAAGTTCCGGAGGAACAAGGGGGGCCGTTTAGTCACTTAGGAAGTCGGCCACCGGGTTTAGGCGGGCGCGGAGCCTCAACCCCTCTCAGCAGAGATGCTGAGGGTTTAAAAAACCAAAATTTAGCATTCAAAGAAACTATTATTTCATATAAACTCACGGGCTGTTGTAGAATCCTTTCGAACAAACCATCCCCGAGACCTTATCTACTTATTTATAAAGAAGTTTTGCTTCAAAAATGTCTTATTTCGTAGATAGAAAATATATGTATTATTTTCCCACGGAATTAATATGAACAGGTTCATGCACGTCTAGAACGAAACCATTCAAGGTAAGAATTTGCTAATACAAAGTGTTTAAAATTATTAGTTTCAGTGTTATTTAATATGTGAATTTCTCCTCTTTATGCCGTTCGATTGATTTTATTGGGTTGTTTCCAAACGGAAATGTTTTATTTCTAATACACGAATTCTTCTGGTGAACGTATTTTATTGTAACATAAATGTATAGATTATTAGGTTCGTTAGATGATTTTATTACGTAATATTATGCAATTGTTTCCACACTGCTCCTATAAAAGAATTTGAAGTTATTACGATACACAACGGGGTCCTTCATCCATTAGACGATTCATGTGCCAATTCAACGACGTATTACGAATAGTATATATTGTATTTATCGAGATTTAGTCGCATTTATTATTTCTAGTGAGGTTTTTAGTATTGGTTCCAGGCGCCATTATGAGGCGGAAATAGTTCATATTCATAGCCCGACTGCAATAGGTATTTTTGTCGCGTAAGAGGTAGCACTTTTAGGAATATAACTGTGTTTTATGTTTCGTCCCTGACGGACAGGATGGTATAGCTGTGGCTATTTAGGTAATATACTTAGTAAATGCAAAGGGCATTAGGTATTATCGATTTCGTCTGCGAACCCAAGATGTTAGAAATATTTTAGTTAATATTTTTAGTTAATATTGCATTCAAAAGCGCAATTTTCACAGAATAATTATTTCCAGTTAATAATATATATTTTAGTTAAATGTATAGTTAGCACAGGCAGAGTATTAATATTGTATAGAATACATTATTTATAATATTTCAAGAAGGTATAATATTTTATTCCGCGATCCTTTTATAGCTACAGCGTATCTGTCGACCTCAGCCGTTGCCACCCGAGCCATACAACTATTTTCACTAACATCATACGGCAAATGACTTTATTCATTGCAATGAAATTTATATTATTTAATATTATTTACCACGACGTATTTTTGACGGGTCACCCCATAGGATTCATCACATTGTTAGCCGCGGCCAGGAGTTGGCAAATTAATTGAATATAATAGCTAAAATTAAATATCAACTCGCGACGAGTAAGCATCGACATTTTAAATAAATTATTAATACAAAATTCATCGTTAATACTTTAGGAAGACCCTCTATCTATCTGGATCATCACAGTGGTGCCGGTGACCAGACAGGAGCGTATTCGTTGGACTCATTTGCATAGTAATAAAATCATTTTGGTTTAGTTAATATTATAAATGAAAGAAAATATTTGATTATAAAAGCGGTTTTATTTAAACAATCGCGGACCACGGTCCGTGACATCAAAGAAAAAAGATTGAGCATTTATGTGAACCACGTACTGAGATTTGTAGACAAACGTGATACTAGGTATTAGAAATTTCTTTAGGTTGTTTGTCATATAGACAGTTGGCATTTTTATTATTTAATATTTTGTGAACGAAAATTATTGTAGTAATTTTGGTCCTTGTGATATATTAGTTCGATTTTGGAATGCCTGTTTCTTTGTAAAAGTATTGCTCCATTTTATAGAATATGTGATTTATTTCATATCTCATTCATTTTATGTGGTTTGAAATCAAACGATTCACATTTGAAAAATATTTTTAATAATTGTATGAAGAAAATATATTTGAATGCGATCTCACAAGTATGCCACCGGCACGGCCTAGGCCATCGGGATTTGCGGATCGCAGTATAACAAATATGTAGTTGAGATTCAAACGAATCACATTTGAAAGGTTTTAATTATTGCATTTGTTTTCTCGCAAGTATACCACTGTCACGGCCTGGGCCATCGGGATTTGCGATCGCAGTGTAACAAATATGTAGTTGAGATTCAAACGATTCACATTTGAATGGTTTTAATTATTGCGTTTGTGTTTGTGTTTCGCAAATATACCACCGAACACGGCCAAAGCCGCCGGGTTTGCGAGCGCTGCGTGTTAGAAAGACCGGCGACGGTTTCCCTATAAAACCCGAGCGGACACGTTTCGGCACAAGCGTGGAAGATGCGGCAGAGACCCAAGACGTTTGAGCATTTAGCGTTTGATAAGTTTGACTATCGCGGTCGGGCGTATATGAACAGACTGTTTGCTTCGCGGATGTGGACAGGTCGCGCCCGAAGAAATGGAAAGAAATATAGACTTGGAATGCGGGCAGATCACCGCGACAGATTTCAGCGCGCGCCACGGAGGGTTTATGATAGCTTAAAATTCGGTTTTAATTTAATCTCTTATATTAATATAAACTAATAATTAACCCACGCTAGATAAAATCTGTTCAGTGGCAAATATTTTCGCTTACGAGTTATGCAATAGTAATTAATAATAATAGCAGAAAATATAAAAGTAAAAATAAATATAAAAACCGGATAACAATTTAGTAGAAAATATAAACACGAGAATATATGAATATAAAAGAAAAGAAGATATAAAAACGAAAACTTTTAGTATACGGGGTACACAAGAATTATATTAAACGGATTTTGCCATGTGAACATTTGATATATATTTTATTTTATAAAAAAAATTATAAATCCGATGTTTTATAATATTTACTTTTCTCTTTCGGTTATGTACTTTTATGATACAAATGCGAAAAATATTTTAATAATTATCCATCTGGTTTCATAATTAAAAATTAATGTAAATTAATTTTAATTAAATTAAGGTTAATGTAAATTAAATAAATCCACACTTGTTATATATTTGTCTTATGGATATTAAAAAGGGTTTCTATATTTGGAAAAAAAAAAGATCTTTAAATTCAGCTAAATTTTTACATTATATTAAAAATTAATTGATTATAGTATCCGTACAAATCTACTTATATTATTTGATAACTTTCACGTGCATGTTTCGGAGATACCTTTTTATCGTCAAGGTGTTATATTGCAAATTGTCCTTAAAAATAAAATGTCAATCTACAATGTTGCTGAATTAATTGAAAAAAAAAAAAAATTTCTTTCATTGATTTATTATGGTTCTTAATTATTCTAATTATCTAAATGTGTTCTTAATTGTTATACACAGTTATATACGGTTCTGGTTATTCAAACTAATTATAATTTCTTTGTTGTATGCAGGATTGATAGACTTGTTCGTAATATAAACACAGACGCGTATTGTTGCACGAAATAATTATTTGAGTTTCTTGTTTTGATCTAAAATTATTTTGATTTGAATTACAAGAATAAAATTGCTTCCATTTTTATTTACAAGACGGCCTGGCATATGAATTAAAATGGTCATACTACCGCCATCTAGCGGAAATCAGAGAAAGTTTTGAGCCTTCGCTAGTATTAGTCTATAGGAAGCGGTAATAGAGAGCGCAATATATATATACTCTTAGTAACGAATAATTAAAAATTGGACTTGTTTTTTTTTATATATATTCCTTTGTTTCGCTTCATTGCAACGTTAATTGAAATTGTTTTATCTTCATTAATAAATATTATATTACAATATACGTTGATATAGCTTATTTATAGGCAGAGTAGAAATAAACATCTCACTACTTCAAATTTCGTACGTATCTATATAAGGATTGTTTTAGTTTTAGGCGCAATCTTCTTGGAAATAATACAAAAGTAAATCCGGAATTAACGATATGTGAGTTTCTTCAAGTTTTGAGAAATCGTAACGCTATGATTGATAAAGCATTTATTGTTTTTACTATACATTGGGTGTATGTAGAAATCCTTTTGAATAGTGATAAAATAAAATAAAAAAGAAATTTTTCAGGAGAGCTTTTGAATTCTTCTGGAACATTTTGAAAAAAAAAAAATTTTGAAAATAGATTTTTAGTAGATTAAATAGTAGTAGCATAACGAAATCATTAGCTTCATCCACCTTCATGCGTCGTCGTGGCATTACTTTTAGATTGAGGTAGAAAGGTTGGACGTTTGGATCTTGAATAGATTCCAGTCGTATAGCAAACCGAATTATACGTTAGGAATTCTTGATTCAGTTACACACATACATCTTCTGTGGGTATCAGTGTTGGTGATGACTACTACAGCTAGTACAGATATTAGGGTTCACCTCTTCTGATTTGTAACAGTGTACTTCGTTAAACATGTTCGCGTTGTTAAAGGAACACTTAAAAATTTTATAATGTTATGTTACATATAAGTATGGGGATGATGAATACGGAACATATTAATAAAGTTGTTTTAGGTTTTCAATAAGTTTTGGGAGGAACGATATTACAGTTATACGGAGGAGTCGCGCCTGATTATTTGACAAACGCTTAACAATTTGGGGGAAGACAGGTTAGTAAGGAATAGTTATTGGAAACCTTCTTGACAACTGGGTTATGGTTGAAGCTCTACTTCTTTAACAAATATGCATCGTCTTTGGGCATCTCTTTTGAGGGTTAGCTGGACAGTTAGTTGAAACGACGCCCAACGGTTATTGAAGGGGCTTGTCCATTTGCGACTAGTCATTAGAAAATTTGGAGGCGGGCTGCACCTTTTCTTTTTAGAGTGGATAGCAAGCATCATCGTCATCATGCTTACTCGTGTACGGAGGATATTGAGATCGAAGGGTTTGCTCTATATATTAGGAAGCTGGTTGTTAAATTTATATGAATAGATTGTACATTAATTCATAGGTTATCTTAATTCTGGAACTTCAAATTTTTCGTAGCTCGCATTTGATAGGAGAAATATACAGTCAATATTTACTCGGTTGAGTTGGTATAGCTTGAAGGGGATGTGGGGAGTGTTAGTGGGAGTATATTCTGGGGGAAGGGAGGTATATGCTGGGGAAAGTAGTATAGAGTTGCGAGGTGGTGAACACTAGGAGTGTACCATTGTAAGGGAAGCAAGGAGGATAACAAAGTGGGGGAAGGAGCGTCCCTTTTAAGTGTTGATAACAGGATGGAACTTGAGTGGTTAGCAGACACAATAATGAGATTACTGAGGCATTCAATCGATTATGAAGAATCGAACCTTTTCAGTCAATTGAAAAAATTATATACAGTCCCTTTCGCTTTCAAATCTTATATTTATATTAGTTGTACACTTTTCATTTGAATGACAGGCAGATGGTTTACAGTAGCTTTAAATAGGCAAAGAAGGTTCCATTGAAAAAGAATTTGGCACTGATAAGAACAACGATTTATTTTAAAAGGAATTTTAGAAACTCTTGATAAGTATCACGAGATATACTATCCTATTGGGTTATTTAGCAGATAGGCTTGGTCTGATAGATCATTCCTCTCTCTAAATAAGGGGGAAGCTGTGATGGTCGACATAGAGATAGATTTAATAAATTTAGAAAATCTTAAAATAATAATATTCAAAAAAAGTCAAGTATGGACATCAAAAATATATTTCTTCTGTTTGGAATCGTTTAAAAGTAAAAGCCTGATATATTTCTTCTTAAGATTCTATGTATTACAAGAGGCTAACAAAATATTGAATATTCAGCTATACAAGTAATATTTCTTAGATCTTTATTATACCATAGATATAATTCTGTGTTAAATTAATATCGTTTGCCAATCCTAATAGACTCGACCTTGTGAGTAGGTGCGAACGAGCCTTTATTATTTATGAATCAGAACAGTAAGTCTCGCGTGTAGCGGGTGCTTAACTATTATTTTAACGAAACGGACCAATCACAGGCGCGCTTTGCCTTCGACGGGTTGAGCCGGAGGCGACCGTCCTGGTGACTGAATCCGGCCAATGGCGAGCGCCGGCGGTGAGGTCATCGTGCATAGGATGAGTCACTGCACTAGCGTGGATTTCAGAGGTATGGTGAAATCGTTACTATAAAAGGAGCGAACACGATGTACTCAGCCCCTTCAGTTCGAGACCAGACTTGCGAGCGGGAGCGCTGCCCAACAGACTACCGACGGAGCCCCGAGTTCCAGATCATCAGTTGCGAGCAAAGGAGCTGCCAGCTTGAGAGAAAGCGGGTCTTGCAGCGGCGAAGTATAGAGATTCCACCATCCCGCAGCACCAGAAGGAGGATTCCGCCACAAAGAGTAACAGCTAAGGATCATATTCATATTATCTATTACGGTTAATTATTTTCACTATCGAAATGTATTTATTTTGGGAATATTTGAGTTCGGAATAATTATGTGTAATTAAATATCACGATTGCTTGTGTGATATTGGTTCAAATCGTACAAGACTTCCGTTCCAAACGGGTGTATTTTTATGCAAAGCGAATTTCATACCGTTTATGCTAAAATTTGAATACACGGATTTCTATATGAATTAATTAGTAGCATTATAATAATTACTGTATTGCATAAGTATTGCGCAATCCGGTCTTCAGTTAACTCTTTATGATTTGAGTACCTCGGTACATCTAGCTTAACAAGTAGCTTCAGAATGACGAGTAAAGGACAGAATGGGGAAGTCTAACTAAAGATTGGGGATATCTGGTTTGTGTTAGCCTAGCTGGCTGAGGGGTGGATGATTGCCGGCACTTGGGCGTGGAACCCGCACAAGCCCCTGCAGGGCCCCTTAAAGGCGGGGTCCTCCTTGTTGCTCGGGGTCGTCAATAAACCGACCACCTAACCTCATCTGGCGCAAACTACTTAAACCAACAAAAAGGTTCCCTTTGTCTTTGGAAGGATTTCCATGCTTGAATGCTGTAAAACCTTGATAGAAAACGTTAACTTCTATTTCGTCCTCTGTAAGAAAGACAGGGCCAGAATAAATATAAAAATCATTCACTCATATGGAATAGCTGGGATATTATAAATATGTTACTAACACTCTAACATTTGTCCAAAGTAAATGTTGCAAGATGCAGAATCGTGGGACGCCGCTCTGAAAAGGCATAATGAGATTGCACAATAATTTGTAACATCGCTGACTATGCCCGCAAAGGAGGCTAATGTCGTCATCAATTTGTACCAAAAGAGTACGTGATTCTTCAAACACCGGCCTAAAAGAAAGGCGCCTCAAGACAACACCCATCATCAGAAACTCGTACCAAAAGAGTACGTACATCTCAATCATAAGCCTAAAAGAGAGGCGTCACAGGATCACATCTCGTAAAGAAGAGATAGAGTCTCGGGATGCAGTAAGTTCCGGAGGAACAAGGGGGGCCGTTTAGTCACTTAGGAAGTCGGCCACCGGGTTTAGGCGGGCGCGGAGCCTCAACCCCTCTCAGCAGAGATGCTGAGGGTTTAAAAAACCAAAATTTAGCATTCAAAGAAACTATTATTTCATATAAACTCACGGGCTGTTGTAGAATCCTTTCGAACAAACCATCCCCGAGACCTTATCTACTTATTTATAAAGAAGTTTTGCTTCAAAAATGTCTTATTTCGTAGATAGAAAATATATGTATTATTTTCCCACGGAATTAATATGAACAGGTTCATGCACGTCTAGAACGAAACCATTCAAGGTAAGAATTTGCTAATACAAAGTGTTTAAAATTATTAGTTTCAGTGTTATTTAATATGTGAATTTCTCCTCTTTATGCCGTTCGATTGATTTTATTGGGTTGTTTCCAAACGGAAATGTTTTATTTCTAATACACGAATTCTTCTGGTGAACGTATTTTATTGTAACATAAATGTATAGATTATTAGGTTCGTTAGATGTTTTTATTACGTAATATTATGCAATTGTTTCCACACTGCTCCTATAAAAGAATTTGAAGTTATTACGATACACAACGGGGTCCTTCATCCATTAGACGATTCATGTGCCAATTCAACGACGTATTACGAATAGTATATATTGTATTTATCGAGATTTAGTCGCATTTATTATTTCTAGTGAGGTTTTTAGTATTGGTTCCAGGCGCCATTATGAGGCGGAAATAGTTCATATTCATAGCCCGACTGCAATAGGTATTTTTGTCGCGTAAGAGGTAGCACTTTTAGGAATATAACTGTGTTTTATGTTTCGTCCCTGACGGACAGGATGGTATAGCTGTGGCTATTTAGGTAATATACTTAGTAAATGCAAAGGGCATTAGGTATTATCGATTTCGTCTGCGAACCCAAGATGTTAGAAATATTTTTAGTTAATATTTTTAGTTAATATTGCATTCAAAAGCGCAATTTTCACAGAATAATTATTTCCAGTTAATAATATATATTTTAGTTAAATGTATAGTTAGCACAGGCAGAGTATTAATATTGTATAGAATACATTATTTATAATATTTCAAGAAGGTATAATATTTTATTCCGCGATCCTTTTATAGCTACAGCGTATCTGTCGACCTCAGCCGTTGCCACCCGAGCCGTACAACTATTTTCACTAACATCATACGGCAAATGACTTTATTCATTGCAATGAAATTTATATTATTTAATATTATTTACCACGACGTATTTTGACGGGTCACCCCATAGGATTCATCACATTGTTAGCCGCGGCCAGGAGTTGGCAAATTAATTGAATATAATAGTTAAAATTAAATATCAACTCGCGACGAGTAAGCATCGACATTTTAAATAAATTATTAATACAAAATTCATCGTTAATACTTTAGGAAGACCCTCTATCTATCTGGATCATCACAAGGTGAAAATTACTAAAGCTACTAAAAAATAGTTGATCTCTTTAACGTTAATACATACAGGGTGTCACATATCTAGTAGCAAAAACTTTACAGGTTAATTTCTGCCTTGATAATGAGTCGAAAATGATCATCTACCATTGCTAAATATCAATAGTTATGGAGACACGTAATATCAAAGTTCACATTATTTTTCAATATTTCTGAAGTTGAACTATTTATTACAGTAACTTATATCGATTACGAAAAACTCATTCGTTTCAATACAAGTTAAATAAAATGATAAAATTCCAATTGGAATTGGAGGGTTTTTATTGTTTTATGTATTAAAGGGAATGCATTTTTAATGTTCTATATAAGTAACTATAATGATAGTCCAACGTTTTACAAAAAATAAGTCAGAAATATTGAAAAAAAAGGAAAACTAGATGTCGCATATCTTCATAACTAACTATTAATGATTGCTCGAACATTTTTAACTCGTAATTAAAGCAGGAATGGGCGTTTCTTCATTGGCCGCTGGCATTTTCTCATACAGTTTAGAGAGATTTAAATTGTCGGTGCCGGGCCGTTGCCGATGCCGGGCCGTGTCGTGCCGTGTCGGCCAATGAAGAAACGCCCAATATAGTCCTGCGAGATTATTAATGTTTTCCAAATAACCCTGTACAATGAATAGTAACTCGAGTTTGATCATCCAAAAGCTGTGGACTGTGTTCTGTTCGGTCCGCTCACCTCGAGGCCGGCCAGGGATCCCTCGGTGACGGCGGCGTGCAGCCGGTCGCACTTGGCCGCCAGCTGCGGCAGGTCGCGCAGGAAGGCGCGCGCGCGCTGCCCGGGCGCGGCCAGCCCCAGCAGGCGGTGCGCGTGCCCGCCCAGCGCCGCCTCGCGCAGCCGCTCCACGTCGCCGCCGCGCGCCCAGCGCCGGGCGTCCACCACTGCAACACGGGATGACATTTAGCCCCGCATATTCACAAATCCGTCGCAAATCCGCAACAAACACACATACGGACGAACCATCGAGTGTGGCGCTTTGCATTTAAAAACATGAGACGCGACGTCACTAATGTTACGTTGACGTAAGTTCCGCGGTCGAAGGACCGAACAGACGCCGAAGCGAGCGTTCCTCCAGCGGAT
The DNA here is from genome assembly GCA_016648135.1 of Agrypnia vestita. Classification (NCBI taxonomy): domain Eukaryota; kingdom Metazoa; phylum Arthropoda; class Insecta; order Trichoptera; family Phryganeidae; genus Agrypnia; species Agrypnia vestita. Next base: position 3,899 of record JADDOH010002554.1, on the reverse strand, counting down.
CGACCGATGATCCGCTCAGTGTGTTCGATAAGCGCATATTGTATGAAAAGAAATGTAGCGGCGTTCCGCAATGTCAAAGACGCGACGAAAGAAACGCGTAGTGTGCCGTCGGCCTTAGCCTGACGCATGAACATGGGCGTGACATTGCAACTATCGCGCAAACATGTGCACGTTCATAATATATTATAGATGTCTCATAGAGCATCCCAGCCACCTCTCTCCACATCCTCTTCTCACTCCTATCTCTCAATTTTTTTTCCTTAATGTTTTGCTCTTGTCCTTTCTGAATTTCTTCGTATATGTATTATTTTTGCTAATATTTAAAAATAAACATATATTCCTTCTACTTATATCTCTACGTGTAACGTTTATCTTTCCATAATTTTTCTTTTTTTTCTTATACGATTTTGTTTACTATGTTTTATTAAATACTCTTTCTAATAGGTTATAAAACCAAAAGAACAATAACAATAATGTCATTGTTCTTTTCTGTTTTGCTGTAACTCTAATATTTTATGTTATGCCATTGATCTCTGTTGTTTTCCAACTGTTCAATACATTGTATAATTATAATAAATTGTACTGTTGATATTACTAAAATAAGGAAAAAAAATAATAAAAGCGACGAACTACTTTTTTATATGGGAGAGTAGGTGTGGAAGACTTTTTGGGCTTACGACCTATCGAATGGCCGGCTTAAGTGATCACTTTACACAATGTAACGTTCATCAATTCCACCCATGATAGACTACCACATCTATCAATTTTTTGTAATTTGTATACATTTTTCATATGTGTGTTGTATTTTTATGACAATATTTCTTACCGCTACCTGTGGTAAGATATATTGTCATTCCCATAAACCAGTACAGATGCCGCCATTGGTAAAGAGATATCACTATTTTTGATTGATTGATTTTTAAAGCAATTTTCTTTATACATATACCTATGTATATAACATTCTTTCGAATTATTAACAAATACACAAGAATACGCCTGAAAATTATTTCAATTTTTTAACTACTTTTTAGACCAGTACATCTGTACTGGTTTATCCTTCCTTCCTTGGTTTCAATCCGTGGGATTGGTTTGAAGCAAAGCACATCTCCTTCTGCATTCCGCTCGGTCTCCTTCGATCCTCTTCAGCTCTGTGTAGGAGGCACAATTCATATCTTGGCACTCTTGCTCAAGATATTCACGGCGAGGGCGCCCTCTGGCAATCTTTCCCTCTACCATTCCCTCCAGTATAGTTTTGAGCAGAGAATGACAAAAATTTAAAACAAATGTGGCGATAGAAAATATACGGCACATATATGTAAGAAGGTGTGAATATTAAAAACATATAGGTATACAAATTGCAAAAAAATTATAGATGTGGTTTATCATGGATGGAATAGGTGAACCTTACATTGTAAAGTGGTCACTTAAGCCAGCCATATAATAGGTCGTAAGTCCTATGGACTCCAAAAAAGACTTTCATACCTAATTTCCCATATAAAAAAGTAGCATCGTCTCTATAAAATATCTTTATGAATGATGTCTCTTGGGGATAAAATCCAATAGTGTTCTTAAAAAATTTGAACATACTCTAAATATTCTGAATGTACATGACACTTTTTACGTTTGCCAATATTTTTATATGTAGGTACATATGTTCTGAGAATATAGTTACTGAGTTTTGTTCCCAGAGGGATGTTTAATTAATTAAGATAAATTATGGAAGACTCACAGAGACGAAACTATTTATATGAGAAACATGGACGGAAGCTTTTTAAAGAGCTGGTTTAAGCGATCACTCTACAATGGTCTATGCAACGTTCACCAATTCAATCGTAAGAACATCCACATATTACCAATTTTTGAAAGTTCTACCTATATATGAGTATATGTGGGATATTAAAGTAAAGGCAGACATATCCAAAAATAATTAAATGTCGTCATCGAAGATTACTAATTTATAATGTACTGTATTCGAGATTTCATAGAAAATATAGCTTATAAATTTAAAGGAAACGTAATCTTGGAAGGGATAGATACATAAAATCTAATATTCAGTACATTTTAAATTAGTAATCCTTGGTAAGTGCATTCAAAACATTTTAATTTTTTTTTGGATATTGCTGCCTTTGCTTTTATACCCATCATATGTTCCAAATCTGAAAACCTTTCGTTTATTTGATGGAACTATGATAGAGGCATATATAGTATTTTCTAAATAGATGGTGTACATAGATTTAAGCTGGTAGTTATATTTCTATACTATGTACCTCTACGTCTACATAGAGGTTGTAAACTCTCGGCCATCATATAAAAAGACTTTCATGCATGTCTCTCATATAAATAGTTTCTCGTCTTTGTGAGACTTCTGAAATTTGTCTTAATTAGTGGAAAATAAGTTTAATAAGAGTTATGTGTGGGATGCTCGACGGACGCAAAACATTTGCCGACGAAAAATCTTCAACATTCGGTCTGAGAAATGTCTTTTTATTTTTTAAAAAAGGCTCATAAGAATTATTGTATAGTCTATATATTAGGTCCTTACATATGAAATTGGCGTTTAGTATGGGAGGAACATAAAGCCGATTTTTTTTATTATAATATATTTATTTAATCAAAGTATGTACCATTGCTATCTATGCACTTTTGCCATCTCATAGGTAGTTTTCTGTGTATAGTTTTCTGGGATATTCTGCCGTGTGTATGTGACCTCTCTGGCCAACGTTTCGGATCCCATTGCAGGGTCCATCATCAGGGCTGATGACCCTGCATGGTATCCGAAACGTTGCCAAGAGGTCACATCCACACGGCATGAAATCCCAGAAACTATACACAAAGATATCTGACGGCCGTAAAATAACCTAAGGACTTTTCATAGGTAGTTCATCGATCCCTGTTACTAAAAAAACGCATTCGACGGAATCCAACAATCTGAAGGCGGTTTGGACTGCCCCAATCGGAGTTTGACTTTTTTCCTTTGCAAGAAGTTATCCAAATTTCGAAAAAAAATGGTAATCTGTTGGGGCAAGGTCCGGAGAGTACGGTGGATGTCTTAGACATTCCAATTGAAGCTCCTCTAATTTGGTATCCGTCTGTTGTGCAGTGTGTGGTCTAGCGTTATCATGAAGCAGCAGTGGCCTAGAGCGATTAACCAGCCTCGGTTGTTTAGCAGCTAGCTTTTCCATCATGGTTTGCAGTTGCTGATAATAGACATCTGCCGTACTCGTCTGGCCAGATTTAAGAAAGCTATAGTGAACGACACCAGCACTAGTCCACCAAACGCTCACAAGTAACTTTTTTGGAGTCAATTTTCGCTTGGGGCATGGTTTGGCTGATTCGCAGGGTTCAGCCATTGCGATGAGCGCTTCCGATTATCGTACAGGATCCACTTTTCATCACAGGTAATGATTCGATTTAAAATCCCTTCATTATTGTGCCGGTTGAATAATGCAACGCAGCAGTCCACGCGCGTTTGTTGATTTGCTTCACTCAATTCGTGAGGTACCCACCTTTCAAGCTTTTTCACCTTACCAATTTGCTTCAAGTGGATTAAAACAGTTTTATCACTAACACCGCAGCCTGCAGCTAACTCGGATTTGGTTTGCGATGGGTCCGCTTCCACAATAGCCTTCAATTCTTCATTATCAACTTTGGTCTCCGGCCGTCCACGGGGCTTGTTCTGCAGGTCGAAATTTCCAGAACGAAAACGTTGGAACCAAAAACCCACTGTGTTTTCTTTTGCGGCACCGTCGCCATACACATCATTAATCCTTCGAGCCGTTTCTGCAGCACTGGTGCCACGGTGGAACTCGTACTCGTAAATAACGCGTTATTTCAAGTTTTTCATCAAGTTTTTCATTTTGTAAACTGAGTGACGCAAAGAAAAAAACAATTGAGGAAAA